>CM059556.1:24274666-24841066 GCA_030386875.1 Morinoia aosen
TAACACAACACAACATTCTCCATAAGAACTAACACAACAACACAACATTCTCCATAAGAACTAACACAACAACACAACATTCTCCATAAGAATTAACACAACACAACATTCTCCATAAGAACTAACACAACACAACATTCTCCATAAGAACTAACACAACAACACAACATTCTCCATAAGAACTAACACAACACAACATTCTCCATAAGAACTAACACAACAACACAACATTCTCCATAAGAACTAACACAACAACACAACATTCTCCATAAGAATTAACACAACACAACATTCTCCATAAGAACTAACACAACAACACAACATTCTCCATAAGAACTAACACAACAACACAACATTCTCCATAAGAATTAACACAAAACAACATTCTCCATAAGAATTAACACAACAACACAACATTCTCCATAAGAACTAACACAACAACACAACATTCTCAATAAGAATTAACACAACACAACATTCTCCATAAGAACTAACACAACAACACAACATTCTCCATAAGAACTAACACAACACAACATTCTCCATAAGAATTAACACAACAACACAACATTCTCCATAAGAACTAACACAACAACACAACATTCTCCATAAGAACTAACACAACAACACGACATTCTCCATAAGAACTAACACAACAACACAACATTCTCCATAAGAATTAACACAACACAACATTCTTCATAAGAATTAACACAACAACACAACATTCTCCATAAGAACTAACACAACACAACATTCTCCATAAGAACTAACACAACAACACAACATTCTCCATAAGAACTAACACAACACAACATTCTCCATAAGAACTAACACAACAACACAACATTCTTCATAAGAATTAACACAACAACACAACATTCTCCATAAGAACTAACACAACACAACATTCTCCATAAGAACTAACACAACAACACAACATTCTCCATAAGAACTAACACAACACAACATTCTCCATAAGAACTAACACAACAACACAACATTCTTCATAAGAATTAACACAACAACACAACATTCTCCATAAGAACTAACACAACACAACATTCTCCATAAGAACTAACACAACAACACAACATTCTCCATAAGAACTAACACAACACAACATTCTCCATAAGAACTAACACAACAACACAACATTCTCCATAAGAACTAACACAACACAACATTCTCCATAAGAACTAACACAACAACACAACATTCTCCATAAGAATTAACACAACACAACATTCTCCATAAGAATTAACACAACACAACATTCTCCATAAGAACTAACACAACAACACAACATTCTCCATAAGAATTAACACAACACAACATTCTCCATAAGAATTAACACAACACAACATTCTCCATAAGAATTAACACAACAACACAACATTCTCCATAAGAACTAACACAACAACACAACATTCTTCATAAGAATTAACACAACACAACATTCTCCATAAGAACTAACACAACAACACAACATTCTCCATAAGAACTAACACAACACAACATTCTCCATAAGAATTAACACAACACAACATTCTCCATAAGAACTAACACAACAACACAACATTCTCCATAAGAATTAACACAACACAACATTCTCCATAAGAATTAACACAACACAACATTCTCCATAAGAATTACCACAACACAACATTCTCCATAAGAACTAACACAACACAACATTCTCCATAAGAATTAACACAACACAACATTCTCCATAAGAACTAACACAACAACACAACATTCTCCATAAGAACTAACACAACCACACAACATTCTCCATAAGAACTAACACAACAACACAACATTCTCCATAAGAATTAACACAACACAACATTCTCCATAAGAACTAACACAACAACACAACCTTCTCCATAAGAACTAACACAACAACACAACATTCTCCATAAGAATTAACACAACACAACATTCTCCATAAGAATTAACACAACACAACATTCTCCATAAGAATTAACACAACACAACATTCTCCATAAGAACTAACACAACAACACAACATTCTCCATAAGAATTAACACAACACAACATTCTCCATAAGAATTAACACAACACAACATTCTCCATAAGAATTAACACAACACAACATTCTCCATAAGAACTAACACAACACAACATTCTCCATAAGAATTAACACAACACAACATTCTCCATAAGAATTAACACAACACAACATTCTCCATAAGAATTAACACAACACAACATTCTCCATAAGAATTAACACAACACAACATTCTCCATAAGAACTAAAACAACACAACATTCTCCATAAGAATTAACACAACACAACATTCTCCATAAGAATTAACACAACACAACATTCTCCATAAGAATTAACACACAACACAACATTCTCCATAAGAACTAACACAACAACACAACATTCTCCATAAGAACTAACACACAACACAACATTCTCCATAAGAACTAACACAACAACACAACATTCTCCATAATAATTAACACACAACACAACATTCTCCATAAGAACTAACACAACAACACAACATTCTCCATAAGAACTAACACAACAACACAACATTCTCCATAAGAACTAACACAACAACACAACATTCTCCATAAGAACTAACACAACAACACAACATTCTCCATAAGAACTAACACACAAAACAACATTATCCATAAGAACTAACAAAACACAACATTCTCCATAAGAACTAACACAACACAACATTCTCCATAAGAACTAACACACAACACAACATTCTCCATAAGAACTAACACAACACAACATTCTCCATAAGAATTAACACAACACAACATTCTCCATAAGAACTAACACAAAACAACATTCTCCATAAGAACTAACACACAACACAAAATTCTCCATAAGAACTAACACAACACAACATTCTCCATAAGAACTAACACAACACAACATTCTCCATAAGAACTAACACAACACAACATTCTCCATAAGAACTAACACAACAACACAACATTCTCCATAAGAACTAACACAACACAACATTCTCCATAAGAACTAACACAACAACACAACATTCTCCATAAGAATTAACACAACACAACATTCTCCATAAGAATTAACACAACATTCTCCATAAAAACTAACACAACACAACATTCTCCTTAAGAACTAACACAACACAACATTCTCCATAAGAACTAACAAAACACAACATTCTCCATAAGAACTAACAAAACACAACATTATCCATAAGAACTAACACAACATTCTCCATAAAAACTAACACAACACAACATTCAGGCCACACGGCCCGCACACAAAAACTCTACGAGACTTCGATCCATATTTTCGCTGCTGCAATTTAGAGCGATGGAGTTTACCGCAAATTTGAGTCGCTAAAATTGAATGATGAAATTGATTTAGCCCCACATTCGTAGAGCAAGTTAGAATCGATTATTTTAATTTGGGAATTAATAACAACATACAGCAAATTTGAATTACGAGTATTAAATTACGAAATTAATTACGGCACTAATACCGCATATTTGAATTACTAAAATTAAATTAGGAAATTAACAACCACTGCCTCGCCGGAAATTTAAATAACTGCAAATTTGAATAACTGCAAATTTAAATAACCGCAAATTTGTATAACTGCGAATTTAAATAACTGCAAATTTAAATAACCGGAAATTTAAATATCTGCAAATTTAAATAACCGCAAATTTAAATAACCGCAAATTTAAATAACCGCAAATTTAAATAACTGCAAATTTAAATAACCGCAAATATGAATAACCGCAAATTTGAATAACCGCAAATAATGGATACTTATTCAAATATCCAGGCATGTTTCTGAAACTTTACAAATACTTATTCCAAGGCTAAATCATTTTCCAGCATTTTCCAGGTCATTTTCTAACTTTCCCCGGCTTCAATTCTCCACTAACGTATTTCCTGCTCAAAATAACGGACGTACTCCCACTGGCTGTATAAGATTAATTGAAATGAAAACCGACTGTATAGAATTGATTTAAATAAAAAAGAGCACGATCTCACCTCAACGACTCAACGACCCTGGCAAGTTGCCAAGATTTCATAAACATTGAATTATTATAATTATTCAACCATCATAAACTTTCATTTATTATCATTATTATTTACTCATCATAAACATTTAATTATTATTATTATTCAACCAGCATTAAGAATTATTCTAAACCCCAAACATTAATTTAAATATAATACATAAATATATTACTTTATATTATATATATAAATAAATTATAAATTAAAAATATAATCTTTCCTCAAAAACAATACCTACCCAAAAAGGCTGACGTATTCCTACAGGCTATAAAAATCATTCTGAATAAAAACGCACACGTCCTTTTTATCTCAGAAACGACGTACAACAACCATAAAACACGTACACGGACACCTAACAGAAACGAAAAAAGTAAGACGAACACGCACACAGAAAAAACACGCACACGAGAAAAACACGCACACGGAAAAAACACGCACACTGGAAAAACACGCACACGGCAAAAAATACTCACACAGCGGCCGAATGAAAACAATTACCTGAAGCCAGAGGCTTCGGTTCATTAGGTGTATGAGACGCGTATTGATGTGCGTATTAATGGGTGCATGAGAGGTGTAGCCCTACACGCTCCGTAACACGTCTACACGCCTCGCTGCCGCCCGGTCTTATAGTTCTTAACAAATTGCAGCTCATGAGGACGTGTAGAGCTCATTTCCAGGTGTGATTACGGCCATTGCGTTCTGCCATTGTGGTGTGGTTGTGTGGTGTGGTTGTGTGGTGGTTGTGTACCGGTAACTGGTATGGTCGTTGTGTACCGGTGTACTGGTGTGGTGGTTGTGTACCGGTGTACTGGTGCGGTGGTTGTGTGGTGGTGTGGTTGTGTGGTGTGGTTGTGTACCGGTAACTGATCGTGTTGTGTGATGGTTGTGTACCGGTAACTGGTGTGGTGGTGTGGTTGTGTGGTGTGGTTGTGTACCGGTAACTGATCGTGTTGTGTGATGGTTGTGTACCGGTAACTGGTGTGGTTGTTTGGTGGTTGTGTACCGGTAACTGGTGTGGTGGTTGTGTGGTATAGTTGTGTACCGGTAACTGGTGTGGTGGTGTGGTTGTGTGGTGTGGTTGTGTACCGGTAACTGATCGTGTTGTGTGATGCTTGTGTACCGGTAACTGGTGTGGTTGTTTGGTGTCGCTGTGTACCGGTACCTGGTGTGGTGGTTGTGTGTTGGTTGTGTACCGGCGTACAGGTGTGGTGGTTGTGTATTGGTGTGTCGCTAACTGGTAAGGTGGTACGCATGGTTGCGTACGGTGTACCAGTAATGTTATGGCTACTGGTACGGTGTACCAATGGCTACGGGTGCGGTGTTCATTGGTACGGTGTACCAATGAACTACAACCTAAAATAACGCTAGAAATATGGAGATACGACTCTAGAACACCGAGATTGAACTGTTAAAGATTGGAAGCGTGTCACGTGGTGCGACGAGTTCTGAGATTCTCCTTCTATCAGAACGATGGGGATAGTGAGGTTCTATAAAGCTGAGGATCCACCTCGCATCGTCCCAACTGTAGCTATGGATCCACCTTGCATCGTCCCAACTGTAGCTATGGATCCCCCTTGCATCGTCCCAACTGTAGCTATGAACCACCTTGCATCGTCCCAACTGTAGCTATGGAACCCCCTTGCATCGTCCCAACTGTAGCTATGAACCACCTTGCATCGTCCCAACTGTAGCTATGGAACCACCTTGCATCGTCCCAACTGTAGCTATGGATCCACCTTGCATCGTCCCAACTGTAGCTTTGGATCCACCTCGCATCGTCCCAACTGTAGCTATGAACCACCTTGCATCGTCCCAACTGTAGCTATGGATCCACCTTGCATCGTCCCAACTGTAGCTATGGATCCACCTTGCATCGTCCCAACTGTAGCTTTGGATCCACCTCGCATCGTCCCAACTGTAGCTATGAACCACCTTGCATCGTCCCAACTGTAGCTATAGATCCACCTTGCATCGTCCCAACTGTAGCTTTGGATCCACCTCGCATCGTCCCAACTGTAGCTATGAACCACCTTGCATCGTCCCAACTGTAGCTATGAACCACCTTGCATCGTCCCAACTGTAGCTATGGATCCACCTTGCATCGTCCCAACTGTAGCTTTGGATCCACCTCGCATCATCCCAACTGTAGCTATGGATCCACCTCGCATCATCCCAACTGTTAACTATTTAAGCATCAGAGGCAATGTTGTGGTAGTTTTTACTGGATAGACCTCGCAAAGAGAATGTGAAATTCCAAGACTATTTACATGTACAGTACTTACTGACGCCGTTCATCCTTCCATAATTTTTTTTATCACAACGCGATGGACAGCAATGCTAGCATTCACAGAGCTGAAAACGTTCAAGTATGGTTTATGGCAAATAATAGAAGATTTAAACTCATGGACTGGCCTCCACAATCTCCTGATTTGAACCCTCCTAGTTTGAGAGCAACTTGCGTGACTTATCGCCCTTTCCCTGCTTTGGGTGCAGGTGACTTCAATAATGGATAAAAACAAAGTTACATAGGATCTAGAGTTTTCTAGAATATTTTAAAATCTTGCAGGATCTTGTAGAATTTTGTAGAATCTTGCAGAATCTGTCAAAAAACTTCTAGAATCCTTTAAAAACTTGTAGAATTTTGTAGAATATCGTGAAATAGAGCTGCATTGCAGAAAAAACCTTGTGGCATCTTGTAAAATAAAGTTGCAGAGGATGTAGAATCTTGAAAATTCTTGTAGAATCTTGTAGAGCCTTGTAGGATCTTGGAGAACCTTGTTGAATCTCGTAAAATAAACCTGCATAGAAAGCAGAATCTTGTAGAGTCAATGACAAAATGTAGAATCACTGAAAAAAAGTCTTGTAGAATCAATATCTAGTCCAATGGATGCTATTATTTGAGTTAAAGGCGGTCCAATCGCTGACTGATAATATTCTGTTTTTATAATTTCTGTTTTTTTTAACTGTTTTTTGCCTCTTAGTGTATGCCCGCTTTATCTGTGTTATTTGTGCGTTATATACCCGTTACACGTTCGTAATGCACAAGTTACATGGTCGTTATATATGCGCTATATTTGCGTTATGTCTCTGCTATGTGTCCGTTATATCAGCGTTATATCTGCTTCATGTGTCAGTCATGTGTGCGTTATTCGTCCGTTATATGGCCGTTATACGTCCATTATGCATGCGTTGTATGTCCGTTATAGCTATGTGCGTTATAGTCCGTATCCAACTCTAAAATAACAGGCATATCTAGATTTCATTATTAAATAACAGGAATATCTACATTTCATAATCAAATAACAGGAATATCTACATTTCATTATCAAATAACAGGAATATCTACATTTCATAATCAAATAACAGGAATATCTACATTTCATTATCAAATAACAGGAATATCTACATTTCATAATCGAATAAGAGGAATATCTACATTTCATTATCAAATAACAGGAATATCTACATATCATAATCAAATAACAGGAATATCTACATTTCATAATCAAATAACAGGAATATCTACATTTCATAATCGAATAAGAGGAATATCTACATATCATAATCAAATAACAGGAATATCTACATATCATAATCAAATAACAGGAATATCTACATATCATAATCAAATAACAGGAATATCTACATTTCATTATCAAATAACAGGAATATCTACATTTCATAATCAAATAACAGGAATATCTACATTTCATAATCAAATAACAGGAATATCTACATTTCATAATCGAATAAGAGGAATATCTACATATCATAATCAAATAACAGGAATATCTACATTTCATTATCAAATAACAGGAATATCTACATTTCATTATCAAATAACAGGAATATCTACATATCATAATCAAATAACAGGAATATCTACATTTCATAATCAAATAACAGGAATATCTACATTTCATAATCGAATAAGAGGAATATCTACATATCATAATCAAATAACAGGAATATCTACATTTCATCAAATAACAGGAATATCTACATTTCATTATCAAATAACAGGAATATCTACATTTCATAATCAAATAACAGGAATATCTACATTTCATAATCGAATAAGAGGAATATCTACACATCATAATCAAATAACAGGAATATCTACATTTCATGATCGAATTTCACCTATAATAAATACCGCGTAGTTCGGATTGTTTTCTACACGGTTAAACATCCGAGCGGAATTGAGTGTAGCGGTGGTGTTGAAAACACCCACTTCTGTGCACTGGCGCGAGTGTTGAATGTTCCAACGCATGAGACTGCAGCGCTGCTTAATTGTGTTGTGTGTGTGTGTATTGCTGTGTTTTGTGTGTGTGTGTGTGTGTTGTGCTGCGTCTCACACACACACACACACACACACACGCTGTTTCTTGAGTTTTGTGTGTGATGTGTATTATGGTGTCGTGTCTTGTATGTGATGTGTGTTGTGTTTTGTGTCTTGTGTGCAGTATTGTGTGTGTGTTGTGTGTGTTTTATGTTAAGTGTGTTGTATGTTGTGGTGTTGTGCGTTGTGGTGCTGTTTGCTGTGTGTTGTGTTGTTGTGTGTGTTGTATGTTGTGTTGTTGTGCTTTGTGCGTTGGGGTGTTGGTGTTGTGTTGTCATTTGCATGTCGTGTGTGTGTGTGTGTGCCTGATGACGGAATGCTGTGTATAGAGTTGAGGTATAAATTAATGTGTGTAAATGTTGTGGTGTTGTCATGTGTGCCAGCATCGAATAACGTACACATTAATCTACATCGTATAACACAACAATCAATCAACATATCACAATACACCCATTAACTTTGCATAATCCACCCATTAAAATTGTACAAGACCCCCATTATCAACATCTTATAATACATCCATTAATTTTACATTATCCACCCATTAACATTGTACAAGACCCCCATTATCAACATCTTATAATACATCCATTAATTTTACATTATCCACCCATTAACATTGTACTACACATCCATTAACATTGTACAACACACCCATGAATCAAGATCGCACAATACTCCCATTTATCAAAGCCGTGTGCCCCACCCATTACATCTTATAACACATCCTTCATTAAATATCGCCTAATGCACCAATTAACATCGTGTAACACACATTAACATAAAACAACACACCAACATCCAATACCGTACAACACACCCATTCTTTAATATCGTACAACACACCCATAACTTAATATCGTTTAACACACCCATCAGTCAACATCGTGCAACACACCCATAATTTAATATCGTTTAACACACCCATCAGTCAACATCGTACAACACACCCATAATTTAATATCGTTTAACACACCCATCAGTCAACATCGTACAACACACCCATAACTTAATATCGTTTAACACACCCATCAGTCAACATCGTACAACACACCCATAACTTAATATCGTTTAACACACCCATCAGTCAACATCGTACAACACACCCATAATTTAATATCGTTTAACACACCCATCAGTCAACATCGTACAACACACCCATAACTTAATATCGTTTAACACACCCATCAGTCAACATCGTGCAACACACCCATAATTTAATATCGTTTAACACACCCATCAGTCAACATCGTACAACACACCCATAATTTAATATCGTTTAACACACCCATCAGTCAACATCGTACAACACACCCATAACTTAATATCGTTTAACACACCCATCAGTCAACATCGTGCAACACACCCATAATTTAATATCGTTTAACACACCCATCAGTCAACATCGTACAACACACCAATAATTTAATATCGTTTAACACACCCATCAGTCAACATCGTACAACACACCAATAATTTAATATCGTTTAACACACCCATCAGTCAACATCGTACAACACACCCATAACTTAATATCGTTTAACACACCCATCAGTCAACATCGTACAACACACCCATAACTTAATATCGTTTAACACACCCATCAGTCAACATCGTACAACACACCCATAATTTAATATCGTTTAACACACCCATCAGTCAACATCGTGCAATACACCCATTAACGTCGTATAACACACTTATCAAGATAATACAGCTCACCCATAATTCAATATCGTATAATGTGTACATACACACCCATTGTTTATAATATCGTATAATACACATACACCCATTAATGTCACACACTACACCCATTAACAAAATACAACTCACCTATTATTCAATTTTAGAAGAATAACCCCCCGCTAGATCGGACAACACCCCCTCCCCCCCCCCCCCCCGTAGCCCCCTCTCCCCCACTACAAGTGTCCACATCTGAGGTTCATTTATTTAAAACAACACATTCAGAACATCAGTTTGCATTAACATGAAATGACGGCCTAATTGCCCGCCAGTCACTCGGGAATTTTAAGAAGCGACCCAAGACTTCAGGTGTTGCTCTTCTTATCGCAGTTTGATATTTTTTTATCGCAGTTTGATATTTTTTTTATCGCAGTTTGAAATTTTTTTTATTGCAGTTTGATATTTTTTTATCGCAGTTTGAAATTTTTTATCGCAGTTTGAAATTTTTTATCGGAGTTTGATATTTTTTTTATCGCAATTTGATATTTTTTTTATCGCAGTTTGAAATTTTTTTATCGCAGTTTGATATTTTTTTATCGCAGTTTGATATTTTTTTATCGCAGTTTGATATTTTTTATCGCAGTTTGATATTTTTTATCGCAGTTTGATATTTTTTTATCGCAGTTTGATATTTTTTTATCGCAGTTTGATATTTTTTTATCGCAGTTTGATATTTTTTTATCGCAGTTTGATATTTTTTATCGCAGTTTGATATTTTTTTATCGCAGTTTGATATTTTTTATCGCAGTTTGATATTTTTTTATCGCAGTTTGATATTTTTTTATCGCAGTTGGCCCGCCTACCTGAAGTTCTCATCCAAGTTTGACACGTGCGTTCAGTTTTACCCGTCATGAATATTGAAGAATATTCATTAAAATGTCAGAGAATATTCAGCAACTGTGTTTAAACGATGTTAAAGAATGTTCATCAGCAATGTTCAAGAACATTCATTGACAATATCAATGATAATTGATCAACAATGTTCAAGATAATTCATCAAGAATAGTAAATAATGCCTATCAAAAATATTAAAGAAACAATGGCGAATATTAAATAACATTCATCAAGAATGTTGAAAAATATTCATCAAAATTATTAAATAGTATTCACAAGGATATAAAAGAATATTTCCTAAGAATATGAAAGAACATTCATGACAAGTGGGGCCAGCGTCCGTCTCCGAATAGCCTGAAGAATATTTACGCAGAGTACAGAAGAAAATTCATATCGCAGAATATTCATGACAAGTGTGTCCAAGTGTGTATTCCAATAGCAGGCCTCATGAATATTCCAAGATCTAACATTGATGAGTCTTTAGTAAGCGTAGATAAGGCGCGACACACATTCATTTCTGCTATAAGTGCCCCTAATACATCACCTCATACATCACCTCATACATCACCACCAATACGCTCACGATGCCGTCACAATTTAATAAGAACACCTGAATTTACGAGCTATCCATCTCTCATTGATATCGTCAATAATTTGCTCGCTTTCTTTGCCCGCTTTGAATAATTTTGAATACTAGTATTGCAGCTTTTTTGGGCCGTTTTGAATAATTTAGTATAAGTGTGTTGCGTTCTTTAAAGTACGGGTGTGAAGTGAGGGGTGAATAATCTATAGGTTTTCACAATTTCCATAATTCATGTTTCCATAATTTCCATAATTCATGTTTCCACTATTTCAACTAAGTATATTCTCACTATTTTACAATCTATGTATCTAAAATCGCTGTGACCCCCAATTTCCATTATGTATGTTCCCACAATATATGCATTTCCATTACCTATATTCCCACAATTTGCACAATCCATGTATCTAAACCCATGTTTAGACAGCTTTCACTATTTATATTTTCACAATTACCACCATCTATGTACATTGACACAATTTCCACAGCCGATGTTTGTACAATAAGGAGGTAGGTTTTCGAAAGAAACCTAAATGTAGTTTTGAATAAATGAGGCAACCCAGTCTAACTTTATCGCCGCCTGAATGCTTGTTTTTCGCCGCCTAAGCGATTTAATCGCCCTTATGTATGCCCTTATATTTGGCAAATATAAAACCTTACGTTTGACAAATATAAAACCTTACGTTTGACAAATATAAAACCTAACGTTTGACAAATATAAAACCTTACGTTTGACATATATAAAACCTTACTTTTGACAAATATAAAACCTTACGTTTGACAAATATAAAACCGTACGTTTGACAAATATAAAACCTTACGTTTGACAAATATAAAACCTTACGTTTGACAAATATAAAACCTTACTTTTGACAAATATAAAACCTTACGTTTGACAAATATAAAACCGTACGTTTGACAAATATAAAACCTTACGTTTGACAAATATAAAACCTTACGTTTGACATATATAAAACCTTACTTTTGACAAATACAAAACCGTACATTTGACAAATATTAACCATACGTTTGGCATATATAAAACCGTACGTTTGGCAAATATAAAACCTCACGTTTGACAAATATAGAACCTTATGTTTGACAAATTTAAAACCTTACGTTTGACAAATATAAAACCGTACGTTTGACAAATATAAAACCGTACGTTTGGCAAATATAAAACCTTACGTTTGACAAATATAAAACCTTACGTTTGACAAATATAAAACCTTACGTTTGACATATATAAAACCTTACTTTTGACAAATATAAAACCTTACGTTTGACAAATATAAAACCGTACGCTTGGCAAATATAAAACCTCACGTTTGACAAATATAAAACCGTACGTTTGACAAATATAAAACCGTACGTTTGGCAAATATAAAACCTTACGCTTGACAAATATAAAACCTTACGTTTGACAAATATAAAACCTTACGTTTGACAAATATAAAACCGTACGCTTGGCAAATATAAAACCTCACGTTTGGCAATTATTAACCCATACGTTTAGCAGGTGTAAAACCCTGCGTTTGGCAGGAGCAAAACCTCTTTTTTAAGGGTTCATTTACACTCAAACTAGTGCAAAATAAACTAACCAATTAATTTGGTAAATTTGAAACAGACAAAAAAATTCATGTAATGACTATGTACAAAAAACGAAATAACATAAATGCTTAAGAGTTGTAGGAGTTGTATAATTTGCAACTCTTTCTCACGCTTTTTAAAGGCTTAAGCCTGCACCGTAAAGATTTAGTCCTAACCAAACTAGCGCTGCAATAGTGCTGGGTAGAATAAGTTCACTAAAGTCATCAAAATATCATCATTTATCACCAAAACCTTCCAAGGGCATACAATGTAGGGTAGCGAACACACTGCTTGAAGTAAAAACAAGCGTTCTTGACCTATAGGGCTCGGTGACATGTTGCTCAAATAATTAGTACCTTATTATCAGTTACATTACTAATTACATTATCTATTACAAGTTCCAATCCACACTCAACCAGAGAGTACTCCAGCTTCTACAACCCCAAATCTAAGCCCAAAATGTAACGTATACTCTAGCATCTAAAACCCTTAATCCTAACTCGAACCATGAAGCACTCTAGCTGTGGCAACCCCAAATCTAAACCCCAATCGTGAGGTACTTTAATTGCACAACTCCTATTCTAACCCCACCCCATGAAGTACTCTGGCGCCCCCTAACTCTCCCAACCTCAACACCCGAGAGGTACTTTTATTCTACAATTCCTAATCTAAAAACACCCCACTTTTATTCTACAACTCCTAATTTAGAACCCAACCATGAGGGACTTTTATTCTACTACTCCTAATCTGCACCCAACCCATGAAGTACTCTAGATATTACAACCCAAAAACTGAATCCAACCCGTGAGATACTTTAATTTTATAATCCTAACCTAACCCCACCCCATGAAGTACTCTGCCCCCCTAACTCCCCCAACCTCAACACCCAAGTAGTTCTTTAATTTTACAGCTCCTAACCTAACCCCACCCCATGAAGTACTCTGCCCCCCTAACTCCCCCAACCTCAACACCCAAGTAGTTCTTTAATTTTACAGCTCCTAACCTAACCCCACCTCATGAAGTACTCTGCCCCCCTAACTCCCCCAACCTCAACACCCGAGAGGCCGTATCAGTCACTAATGGATGAGCCGAGTCACCCATTATCCCGGTCACGCTCCCCAATGAGGAGCGAGCCTCGTAATCTTCTCCCCAATGAGGACCGAAGTCTGTAATCCGACTCTGAAATTACGGGTTTGTGTGCCGGGTGCGTCCGATTCCGTGAACGCACTGCCGCCGGTCACGCAAAATACGTTCGGGGTCTGGCACCTGACTTTCTTTGGTGGCTTTGTGAGGAGGTGCGCCTAGGGTTTTTGTTCGACTGTATTGATATCTAGATGGTTATACCTTGGGTTTTTGATGCACCTAGGGTTTTACGTGGCTGGCTTTGTTGAGGAGGTGCGCCTAGGGTTTTTCTTCGACTGGATTGATATCTAGATGGTTATACCTTGGGCTTTTGATGCGCCTCAGGTTTTTCTTTCCTCGATAGTCATTACTTATGCAAGTCCCTAATAATTAACAATTATGTAAGTCCCTCAAGAGTTATTAGTTATTTGAGTCCATCAATAGTTATTAGTTATACAAGTCCCTAAGTAGTTATGGGTTTCGTATATCCCTCAAAAGTTATTAACTATACAAGTTCCTCAATAGTTACTCACACAAGTTTTCTCTTTTTTCGAGTTTTTTTTAGAAGCCTCGAAATTTCTACGTTCTAATAAGCTGATCTGGGGTTCACTTTGATCGCACTGTTTTCTATTATTTCATCCTGGAGTTGTACGCTATCTTATGCTTGCCTCAATTCATTCCGATAAAAAATTAATCCCAAACATGTATAGTGTATAAGTATCGAATCACTGGAATCAAGCATTGCATCACTGAAATCAAACATCGTATCGCTTTCATCAAATATTGTGTCACTAAACTCAAGCATCGTATCACTTGAATCATGTATACCGTATTACTTGGTAAGTATCGCATCACTTTCATCAAATATCCCATCACTAGAATCAAGTATCGTATCACTGGAATCAAACAGCCTATCACTTGAATCATGTATACCGTATTACTTGATAAGTATCGCATCACTTTCATCAAATATCGCGTCACTAGAATCAAGTATCGTATCACTGGAATCAAGCATCGTATCACTAGAAATGACTGGAACTAAGTTTTGTAAACATAAACCAAGGTTTACACAAAAAGATGTACAACTCGGAGAACAAGAACAAGTTAATACCTATTCGTTTTTTTTAATAAATTTACGTCTTAGATTAAGTTAGATTATAAGTTATGTCAAGCCTTTCCAAACCAAAACTTGCTTCACAAGTTAGATTCGTAAGTCAGTGTCAGTTCCCCTCACCAAAAAATTCTTCTCGTATTAGAATACATTAGGTTAGATTACGAGATACTTCAACCCTACCTGACCAAAATTCTCTGATAATAGATTGCATTAGGTTATTATAAATTAGTTTAAGCTTCGCTAACCAAAATTCACAGATATTAGATTACATTATATTCGATTAAGTTTGACCATAAGTTAGTTGACCTCTGGTGAATCAAAACTCAAACAATTACATCAGATTATGTTGAATTATAGGTTGACTGAAGATGCTTACAGGTTAGATGCTTACATCTAACTTAACCTAATCTAACCTGAAATTTAGAAGTTAGATGCTTACAGGTTAGCTGAAGACGATTTACAGGTTAGCTGAAGCCTCGCTAACCAAAATTCCCCTCTCAATCACTCCAACGCAATGCTGCGCTAGCACCGCTCCTTCCTCACACTCACACCAGCCAATTCCGTGAGACATTCTCCTGACGATATTCCTCACACTCACACCAGCCAATTCCGTGAGACATTCTCCTGACGATATTCCTCACACTCGCAACACCCAGTTTCGTGAGACAGTCTCCTGACGATATTCCTCACACTCACACCAGCCAATTCCGTGAGACATTCTCCTGACGATATTCCTCACACTCGTACCACCCAATTCCATGAGACAGTCTCCTGACGATATTCCTCACACTCACACCAGCCAATTCCGTGAGACATTCTCCTGACGATATTCCTCACACTCACACCAGCCAATTCCGTGAGACATTCTCCTGACGATATTCCTCACACTCGCACCACCCAATTCCTTGAGACATTCTCCTGACGATATTCCTCACACTCACACCAGCCAATTCCGTGAGACATTCTCCTGACGATATTCCTCACACTCACACCACCCAATTCCGTGAGACATTCTCCTGACGATATTCCTCACACTCACACCAGCCAATTCCGTGAGACATTCTCCTGACGATATTCCTCACACTCACACCAGCCAATTACGTGAGACATTCTCCTGACGATATTCCTCACACTCGCACCACCCAATTCCTTGAGACATTCTCCTGACGATATTCCTCACACTCGCACCACCCAATTCCATGAGACAGTCTCCTGACGATATTCCTCACACTCACACCAGCCAATTCCGTGAGACATTCTCCTGACGATATTCCTCACACTCACACCAGCCAATTCCGTGAGACAGTCTCCTGACGATATTCCTCACACTCACACCAGCCAATTCCGTGAGACATTCTCCTGACGATATTCCTCACACTCACACCACCCAATTCCGTGAGACATTCTCCTGACGATATTCCTCACACTCACACCAGCCAATTCCGTGAGACATTCTCCTGACGATATTCCTCACACTCACACCAGCCAATTCCGTGAGACATTCTCCTGACGATATTCCTCACACTCGCACCACCCAATTCCTTGAGACATTCTCCTGACGATATTCCTCACACTCGCACCACCCAATTCCGTGAGACAGTCTCCTGACGATATTCCTCACACTCGCACCACCCAGTTCCGTGAGACAGTCTCCTGACGATATTCCTCACACTCGCACCACCCAATTTCGTGAGACATTCTCCTGACGATATTCCTCACACTCGCACCACCCAGTTCCGTGAGACAGTCTCCTGACGATATTCCTCACACTCACACCACCCAATTCCGCGAGACAGTCTCCTGACGATATTCCTCACACTCGCACCACCCAATTCCGTGAGACAGTCTCCTGACGATATTCCTCACACTCACACCACCCAATTCTGCGAGACAGTCTCCTGACGATATTCCTTACACTCACACCACCCAATTCCGTGAGACAGTCTCCTGACGATATTCCTCACACTCACACCACCCAATTCCCTGAGACAGTCTCCTGACGATATTCCTCACACTCACACCACCCAATTCCGCGAGACAGTCTCCTGACGATATTCCTCACACTCGCACCACCCAATTCCGTGAGACAGTCTCCTGACGATATTCCTCACACTCACACCACCCAATTCTGCGAGACAGTCTCCTGACGATATTCCTTACACTCACACCACCCAATTCCGTGAGACAGTCTCCTGACGATATTCCTCACACTCACACCACCCAATTCCCTGAGACAGTCTCCTGACGATATTCCTCACACTCACACCACCCAATTCCGCGAGACAGTCTCCTGACGATATTCCTCACACTCACACCACCCAATTCCGTGAGACAGTCTCCTGACGATATTCCTCACACTCACACCACCCAATTCCGTGAGACAGTCTCCTGACGATATTCCTCACACTCGCACAACCCAATTCTGTGAGACACTCTCCTGACGATATTCCTCACACTCACACCACCCAATACCGTGAGACAGTCTCCTGACGATATTCCTCACACTCACACCACCCAATTCCGTGAGACAGTCTCCTGACGATATTCAAGTTATTCTCCTGAGACATTCTCCTGCCGCCGACGTGTTTATTTTCTCTGCCATGTGGGTCACCGGGCATTTTTGCGTCTCCGAAGGAGTTAGTTCGAAAACACAAAGCCTTCGGAACGACCGAGGTGTCTGCCATAATGAGGAGACTGTCACTTCATCAAAGATCCAGATAAAGATGTTTGCCTGCTCATTTGGCAGCGGCAAATTGTTCAAAGGGGATCATTAGTGGCACATTTTTGAACACTTCTCAGGAGATTAGCACCCTGAAGGATACAGGTTCAGCTCGACGATGGTTGTTTTTATCGCATCTACACTAGAGAGTTGCGTCGGGATAGTAGGTAATGCTCGGTTGGGAGATGGGTTGGGTTGAGAGAGTGAATGTTGTTGGGTTGGGAGAGAGAGTGTTGTTGGGTTGGGAGAGTGGGTGTTGTTGGGCTGGGAGAGTGAGTGTTGTTGGGCTGGGAGAGTGGGTGTTTTTGGACTGGGAGAGTGGGTGTTGTTGGGCTGGGAGAGTGGGGTGGGTTGAGTTGGGAGCATTAAGTCAGTGTGCAATAAGCCTGCAAGTAGATAAGTTCTGACATTTTTACCTGCATTCGAGTCCTTGAAATGGTGGACCAATCAGACCACTTTCGACATCTAATGTTTTTTTTTTTAAAAAAGAAGGAAATTAACAAAAACATTCAGAAATTAATGACATGCGTATCGGGTAATTTCTGTCGCCTTCAGGAATTTATGTCAGGATATCAAGGAGAAAGCTTTCAAAATTATACGATTCAAAAACTGATAAATATACAGTCACACTGAAATACATTGCACTTCTTTCTCATTTTATCTGCAAAAACCGTACGTTGAAATATGGACCTGCTTTCGATTTAGGAAGCAAAAACTAGAAAAAATGAAGACTTTCTGAGACCAATCCGCATACATTTCAGATTCATTCGATACGAAAAACTAATGTTTTTTCTAATTCAATTTGCGGTAGCATTTTTACTCTATGAATTATTTTCCCGCGTGAATGTACGAAAAACTTATATTCGTTCTAATTCTATTTGAGGTAGCTTCTCTACCATATCAGTCTTTTTTCCGCGTAAATTTGATTTATAGAGATACTTTGGAACGATTTAATACACGCCTATTTTTAGGTGACTTTTCTACTTTATCGATATTGTTTTCGTCATAGCCGTGTGGCTTTAGGACCTGCCTCCGTGCGGGCAACGAGGGTTCGAGTCCAAGCACAATACCCCACTCTACCCAGGTGTCTGAAATGGGTACCGGTCTTGACCGGGGGAAAGCGTCATGGCGTCCTGGTGTTAGTTGTAAGGCATTTGAAAATCCAATGTACAAGGTGATGAGTATCAGGCTTGAATTGGAAAGAATGCGTCCGTAGATGCCGTTGTTTGTTTGTTTGTTTGTTTGTTAGGTCTGAAAAGATATGTTGGAACAAGATACCAGCTCAACCCAGTCTAACTTGTTCGCCGCCTGCATGCATGTTTATCGCCGCGTGAACGATTTAATCGCTTAATTAAATCGCTTAGGCGGCGAAAAACACGCATGCAGGCAGCGAAAAAGTTAAGCCGCTCAGTGCCTCCGTCCTCCCCTAGTGGGGCCGAGAATAATAAACTTACGATTCAAAAATCGCTTGATCAATTTTGATTATCACTGAAGAATTATAATCCGACTTATTGTTTGGCTGGAAAACGAAAAACATTTAACCGTTGGAAATCAATTCATTATGGCTTCAGTTTGATGACAAATTTAACTATAGAGTGCAATTAAAAATAGTTACGATAATTAATAAGTAATAATAACTATTAATAATTGATATTCAATAATCATCATTAATGATCATTTTTAATTCATTAATTACAAAATGAGGTTTAAAAATGAAGTCTCATTTTATGCTAGCATTACGCTTCCAATAATCTTAGTTTCTACGTAAAATTAGAGTTCTAAAAATTAAATGAACGCAGAAATAATCATTTTTTATTCAATTTACTTAGTGCGACGTTTCGTTCAGCTACTTCAATTCATGTATCAAATTCCCCAATGAGTGTGCAGCGATATTTTCCTTTTAATTCGACGTATTTGTATGCATAAGATAATTCTGGAAAGAACGTGCTTGTAGGTATTGTAGGTTTTAGGTTTAAATAAATATATTTTATGATATTTAAATATAAATTTAATTTTATATATAAATGTAAATTTTTAGTAATTTTAATTTTAGTAGTAACAATTTTAATAATTTTCAAAAATAAATTGCAGGTTTTAATAAATAACGCTATTTATTAAACGTTCAGCATAGTTAGTTGCGGTGCCCATGCCATGAATTTTAGTTTGAAAATAATTATAATTATAATTAATTACAAAATCCAAATTTTCGAGGCAATTCAAAATCCTCGTGCGCGTAAATTTCAGAGAAACTCTTTGGTCTCACATATTCATTTTTGCAACAATAATTATTGTATCTACACTCATCACGAGAGAAAATCCCTCATTAGCAGCAATTCAACAAACTGGACCGACTAAATGTTAAAGGAACCTTCTGTTTTCACAAATTTATCCCTGCAACAATAACTATTGGACCAACCTTCCGTGTTTTGAAAAAGAGACTTCATTATTGTCTCATTGCAGCATCAGTCCATGTATATGAATCAAAACCGTCATTCCGCAACACAACATGTGTCACACGATGTGTGTCGTACAATGTGTGTCGCATTGTGCCCAATGTGGTTGTGTGCTGCAAATTTCCCTAAGTCACGCCTTTTTACCGGCGATATTTTTACACTGAACAGGGATCATCCAGAGAGCCTTTGTCACGTCGGACTGAGATGGTCATTGTGTGGCGGTTTGTTGGCATGTCATCGGGGGCTATTGGCGGCACGGACCTGGGACTTTAGGTCTATTAGTGACTTTTCTACTATGACTTGTCTATTGGTTGCAGATCTGTGACTTGTTAATTAGAGCCACAGAACTATGACTTTAGATCTGTTAGTGGCTGAACTGTGACTTGACACTATTGTGGCACGGATCTGTGACACTATTGGTGGCACGGATCTGTGACTTAAGGTCAGGCAAAACCATGGCTTCGGGATTATTAGTAACAGAAGACTTGTCTATTAGTGGTAGAGCTGTGACTTCTCTATTGGCGGCAGAACTGTGACTTTATTATTAGTGGCCGAACTGTGACTTGTCTATTGGTGACGCAGAACTGTGACTTGTCTATTAGTGACGCAAAACTGTGACTTGTCTATTGGTGACGCAGAACTGTGACTTGTCTATTGGTGAAGCAGAACTGTAACTTGTCTATTGGTGACGCAGAACTGTGACTTGTCTTTCGGTAACGCAGAACTGTGATTTGTCTATTAGTGACGCAAAACTGTGACTTGTCTATTGGTGACGCAGAACTGTGACTTGTCTATTGGTGACGGAGAACTGTGACTTGTCTTTCGGTAACGCAGAACTGTGACTTGTCTATTGGTGACGCAGAACTGTGACTTGTCTTTCGGTGACGCAGAACTGTGACTTGTCTATTAGTGACGCAAAACTGTGACTTGTCTATTGGTGACGCAGAACTGTAACTTGTCTATTGGTGACGCAGAACTGTGATTTGTCTATTAGTGACGCAAAACTGTGACTTGTCTATTGGTGACGCAGAACTGTGACTTGTCTATTGGTGACGGAGAACTGTGACTTGTCTTTCGGTAACGCAGAACTGTTATTTGTCTATTAGTGACGCAAAACTGTGACTTGTCTATTGGTGACGGAGAACTGTGACTTGTCTTTCGGTAACGCAGAACTGTGATTTGTCTATTAGTGACGCAAAACTGTGACTTGTCTATTGGTGACGGAGAACTGTGACTTGTCTTTCGGTAACGCAGAACTGTGATTTGTCTATTAGTGACGCAAAACTGTGACTTGTCTATTGGTGACGGAGAACTGTGACTTAAGGTCTGTTAGTGGCAAAACTATGACTTGTCTCTCAGTGGCAGAACTATAACTTAAATCTATTAGGGGCAGAACTATGACTTGAGATCTATTGGTAGCAGAACTATAATTCGGAGACTATGCAAGTACCCACGGATGACTGAAATAAAAAAATTCAACGAAAGATGAAGAAAAGAGAGAGAAAGAGAAGGGAAGAAAGAAAGAGAGAAAGAAAGAATAAATGAAAAAAAAGGACAGAAAACCCGTTCATTTCCACAATACCGTTGATGCATGAGATGCATAACAGTCTATTGGATTTCTAACATTTCTTAACATGAAGGTTCGCAATTGATAGACAAAGCACAAGAAGTCAACAATAGCTTTCTCTGCGTAGCTATCAATGCTCCATGACGCTGACCAGCAACGATAGAGGCTTCCTCTGTTGTTGCGGAATATCTACGTAATGTTCACAATAGAATATTTTATCAATGATAAATCTATGAGTTACGCTACATTTTTTGTTAGGGAAACTTTACGTGCTCTTAACCAAATATTTTATGAGTGATAAATCTAAGAGTTAGGCAACCTCTGTCCTCAGAGAAAATTTACGTTCTTTACACAGCAAAATATTTTATGAGTGATAAATATATGAGTTAGGCTTCCTCTGTTGTCGGAGAATATTTACGTGTTGTGTGCAACAAAATATTTTTTGAGTGATGAATATATGAGTTTGGCTTCCTCTGTTGTCGGAGAATATTTACGTGTTGTGTGCAACAAAATATTTTTTGAGTGATGAATATATGAGTTAGGCTTCCTCTGTTGTCGGGGAATATTTACGTACTGTACACAAGAAAATATTTTATGAGTGATAAATCTAAGACTTGTAATATTTATCTGAGTAATATATCTGAGTAAGACAGTGGTTTGCTTTAGTAACGACCTTATCAGAAACTTAAAAATGGAAAAAAATTAGAGACATTGTTTACATTTTATCGCGCAATGAAGAAAATTTTCGGAATTTTCTTCATTTTTAAGTTATTTGAGTTGACTGTGTTGAAGCCGACTTATTTTTTTAAATAGGAAGTGACCGCTCGAGGGTCTAACAATAGCACATCAGAATAGATAGTCAGCACAAGATTCGTAGTAGCAAATAGGTCTAAGCAATGTTCATAAAACTTTTAAAAGGATAAAAATCATGGCATGACAAAAGTTTTATCTTCCATAACTTTTTTATCAATGAAAAAGAAGTTATTTGGTACATAATTAATTTAACTTATTCCACCTTAGCTTATCCTGACCTATCCTAACCTCTCCTCATTTATCTTAACCTGTACTAACACATTACAGCTTAATTCAACCCATCTTAACATATTCCAACCTGTCCAAACGTATCCTAACTCATCCCTACCTATTTTTACCAATCCTAACCAACCCGAGCTTATCCTAACATACCCTAACATACCCCAATATACCCTAACCTATCTTTACCCCTCCTAACCTACCGAAGCTTATCCTAACATATCCCAACATACCCTAACCTATCTTTACCCCTCCTAACCTACCGAAGCTTATCCTAACATATCCCAACATACCCTAACCTATCTCTACCTATCCTAACCTTCTGAAGCTTATCCTAATATATCCTAACCTGTCCAAACATATACTAACCTATGTTTACCTATCCTAACCTACCCAAGCTTATCCTAACATATCCTTGGCTGCTCTATCCTATCCTGTTCTATCTTATCCTACTCTAACCATCAATTTTCTGCTCACCTAATGATAGTTAATCACACAGCCACTTGGAGGTTGAATAGTTAATTACGTGTCTGGCTATTTGCAAATCAATGAGGACAAATTATGGTCACTACGCAGGTGTTTCTGCGGTGGCGATTGATAGGAAACGAGACCCTCGGAGCGAAGGAAATGTTTTTTGTAACCGTTTACTAAATTTTGGCCCCTTGCTAGTGTTAGTTTCGACCGCTTGCTAATGTGAATTTTGAACTCTTCTTAAGATGAATTTAGCAACTTACTAAAGTGAATTTTGACCACTTTCTTACGTTAATTTTGGCCATTTCCTTACGTAAATTTTGGTATCTTTTTAACGAGAATTTTAACCACCTGCTAACGTGAATTTTGGCCATTTTCTAACGTGAATTTTGGCATCTTGTTAACGTGAATTTTGACGACCTGCTAACGTGAATTTTGGCCAGTTGCTAACGTGAATTTTGATCTCTTGCTAACGTGAATTTTGGCCTCTCGTTAATGTGAATTTCCACCCCCTGCCAACGTAAGTTTTGGCCAGTTGCTAACGTTAATTTTTTTTTTTGCCGTGTTCTAAAGTGAATTTTGTCTTCAGTGACTCCGTGGTGTGAGGACGGGTGTGGCGCTCGCTCCGAAACAAAGTGCCTATTGTTAGAAAGAATGTACCTCTAACCTAAATGGGTACCCACTCTCGTCCTGAGTATTCAAATGTGATTTAAATACCCCATATATAAAAATAATCAAACTAAAAGCATAATATTCCCTCAAAAGCGTGAGAGTATTCAACCCTCGTTTACACAACGACCGCACTCCCTCAATCTTCAAGATGGCTAACAAACGACGCAGTACCAGCAACAGCACCAACAACAGCACCAACAACAGCAGCAACAACAGCACCGAATTTCAACCGAAGTTTGGTCAATACCCTGATGTGTCTAGCCTAACGAAAGGCGGTAAAGAAGTGGTCTCTGTCTTAATAAAATACTTCGATTCAGTGATGACAAAATTTAATAGTGATATTGAAAAAATGCAAAATGAAATAAGCCACCTTAAAACGCTATTTGGAACAAAAGAAGCGGAACACAAAAAAATTCTCGATGAACAGAACAAGAAAATGGATAGCTTAACCTCCCGCCTCGACCAGTTGGAAAAAAATAATCAACGCCGAGACATTGAAGACAAAAAATGTACTCTCGTCATTTCTGGAAGGGAAATACCGCAATCTCACGCAAACGAAATCTGTAAGGATGTCCAGAAATACTACCCTCACAAGATTTTGGGAAACATGTCTCGTAACTTCATATTTTTTTGCCAAAATACTTTAAGAAAATGTGTAAAAACCGTTATCACTGTTATTCTTGAGCGTGAGAATGTGGACCAAAGTTTGCACGTGTGTGTTAAGGACAATTCTTAACTGTTCGGTCGGAAAAACAAGCGGCGATTGTTTGGGGTAGAGGTATCACAAGGCAAGCCGGGGTTTCGAGGGCGTTGGGCGGATGTGACGTAGTAACAGAGGCCCACACAATCTAAGCGAATCACCGCGCGCCAAAGGTATGACGCAAGAAGGTGTGTCTCAACACGCACCAATGAGAGTCCCAGACGTCAGAACGAGCAAGAATTCCGCCAATAAGGTTGCAGATGCTGCCTCTGTAGAATAGAAGCGTCGAGAACGATCGAGAAAGAGGGAAGCGAAACACATATAAGGCCCGTAGAAGGAAGCATGGTGAGGAATTTTTGAACACACGTGAGAGACTGCGCAAGACGTCTGAGGGTGTTCTACACAATAGGCCAGCCTCGTCGGCTGGCCTTATACCCAACTGCAACTTGAAAGTTAATAATTCGAGGCACATAAAATAACGTTGGACGTCGGAAGTCATTGAAGCATCGTCTTACAAAGGAAGCCTAATCGAAGTAAACCAGCCTCGCATCGGTGATCGTCATGAATAAACGCGTCGGAGATTCAACCAAGAGCATTCAACATCTGTGCATCGGGGTCGAACTCACAGTCAACTTCAGCGGCAGTCGTCAACATTGCAAATGGCAAACAGTTAAGTTCGTCCACCCACAATGCGTAAAGCAACACGCAAATCTACAGTGAAGTGGCTTGCCATTGAAACTCTTAAGACACTCCAGGCACCACGGCGGCTGTGAACTCGAGTTGGAATGCCGGCGGCACGATGAGGGAGCGGCAGAGGCATCGCTGCAGCGCGGGCAAGACATCAGCCTACACCTGCAGCAAACCTAAAGCTACGACGCTGAACATCAGCAGTGAGCAACAGCATCGTCAGTGAATGTCCATCAGTGAATCATTTATTATCAAAAGTGCGAGTGTTTCATAGTTGTGAGAGCTCTTTTAGGTGGTGATTGAAGTTCAATTTCAGATGTAGAGCAGCACACAGATAAGTGCTTTCCAAAGTATCGAGAAGAATCATCTAATTTTATAGGCAACCGATTTATTGTGTCTATTTAGTCGAGGATCGACTTCCCGTTGTATGATTCGACACCGTGTCACAATTCCAGGTTAAATCGTGATGTGTTACTCTCGCAAATATTATGATTTCTGTTACTGTGGATGCGTGAATCGTTGTCAACGAGGGAGTATTTGTAACTTGAAGGCTCGGTAAGCAGCACATTTGTATGATGTCGTGTTTAAATATTGTGGCGGTAGAAACTTACGTATTTTTCATTGACGCAGTTGTGCCATTTCAAATTATTTCGTCCCCATGCCTTGTGTGTTTATCCACGTGTTTCCCAATAAATTCGTGTTAATCTTGCTAACTCTTTTATTCTCCAAGTCTGGTATGCAGGTGTACGCAAGCATAAAGGACAATACTATAACATGTGTGGGGGTTGGAATTCCCTCAGCGTATGGAAAGGGGGTCCTAAACCCACCCTCTTCTCTGTATCGCAACAAGGATACAGTCTGCAAACTCCTGAAGGACAAGATCAACATTGACCTCTCCGACACTGATATGACGTCAGCTACAAGAATGGGGAAAAAACCAGTAACTGGGAACGTAGATCAAAGAAACATTGCATTTGAACTAAAAGATTACAACAAAAAACGTGAAATTCTCAACGCCTGCCGAGAAAAGAAACCAAAGTTCTTCTTCATAAATGAATACCTCATACCTTCACGAGCTAACGCCATGTACATTCTGAGGATGGCCAAAAGGAAATTCCCGGATAAAGTTGGAACCCCAAAAACACTGGATGGAAACATTTTCATATTTAACCCCGGAAACCCAGATTCAAGACGCCGCGAGATCAACACGCCAGATGACCTCGAGCAATACCTGATGCAACAACTCAATATGACATCAAAACAAGTCATGGGTGACTAGACTAGGTGATCTCCTCAATTTGATTGTCAGTTTTCGTGCTAGTTTAACCCCAATTAGATATCACATCAGCTTATCCTCAACCTGATGTTAGCTTAACCTGAATCTATACAAATGTTTAACAGATGTGTTTGTAAACATTTATGATAGGTGTATGTGAACTTTTGCAACAACGCAATCAGCAATTTTTACCTCCCAATGTTACTGTGATTTTTTTTTTTTTTTTCTTTCATTTTTTACCACTAAAGTTTTTTTATTACGCGTAAACCATATTAGCTGATTATATCATTGTCATTAGGTGATCCCCTAAATTCCCTAGACTAGGTGATCCCCTAAATTAGTCAATTTCATATTCATCCCCTAAATATGTCAATTTCGTATTAATTTAACCTCAATTAGGTATCATGTCAGTAAACCTCAACGTGATGCTCGTTCAACCTGAATCTATACAAGTGTATAACAGATGTGCTTGTAAACATTTATGACAGCTGTGTGTGAACTTTTGAAACAACGCAATCAGCAATTTTTTACCTCCCAATGTTACTGTGAATTTTTTCTCTTCTTAACCACTTAAGTATTATTACGCGTAAACCATATTAGCTGATTATATCATTGTCGTTGTAATCTTCTTATAATCTGATAATCGCTTCTGCCCTCCACTGCCATCGTACAACCATATTAGCTGATTATATCATTGTCGTTGTAATCTTCTTATAATCTGATTATATCATTGTCGTTGTAATCTTCTTATAATCTGATTATATCATTGTCATTATAATCTATCAGCAATTTTTCACTTACCAATATTACTGTGAATTCTTCCTTATTTACCACTACAGTTATTATTACGCGTAAACCATATTAGCTGATTGTATCATTGTCATCATAATCTTTAAAACTTATTCCCTCTTGTATGTGAACTTATGAAAACGCCCTCAGCAATCTGTTTGCACCAATGTAGTGATATCGAACTCCAATATTATAACAAATAAATAATAGATGTGTGTGTAAACATCTATGACAACTGTGTGTCACATTTTGTAACATCGCAATTAGTAATTTTTCACCAACCAATGTTACTGTGAATTCTTCTCTATTTACCACTACAGTTATTATTACGCGTAAACCATATTAACTGATTGTATCATTGTCGTCATAATCTTTAGAAATTTATTACCTGTTTGTATGTGAACTTGCGAAAACGCCCTTAGCAATCTGTTTGCACCAATGTTGTGATATTGAACTCCATTATCACTCGCTCATGGACTGAGTTTGTGTGTACTCACGAAATCGCGCTAGATTTTTCTTTTTTACTCTATTCTCTCTTACTTAATAAGCTACTTTTTAGACTGAAATATCCCTTTAAGCTTGACTCTGTATTTCGTCTTAAGCTCTATAATACCTAATTCTTACTTTTACTTATTTTAAATGACTGATCACCCTGTAATATTTGAGGAAATCGATCCAGATTTCAATCATTTGAACAGAATATATCCAAACCTAAACGACTCTCAAGAGTGTAGGTATACTAATATATCAGAATTCAACGAAACTATACAAATAACTGACCGAGATTTCTCACTCCTGTGTTGGAACTGTAGGTCACTCTATCCAAAATTGGAAGAGATACAATGTACTATTACTGAACTTAAATATAACCTAGACGTGATTAGCTTCACCGAAAGCTGGCTAGATGACTCGACTAAAGACATGATTCGATTTGAAAATTATCATAGTTACCATTCGCTAAGAAAAAACCAGCGGGGCGGAGGCATCAGCACATATATATCTAACCACATAGACTCGAGAACCATAGCAAGTGCAACCATGAATCAGGATCATATAGAATCACTCTTCGTAGAACTTTTTAGAGATGGTAAACGCATTGTGCTTGGAACGGTGTATAGGCGCCTCCTACAGCCTGTCCTATATCCTTCCTGAATGAATTGAATCGTATTATTTCTCAGTTCAACAGGCCCTTATACAATGACATAATAATATGCGGTGACTTCAATTATGATCTACTGAAACATGAAAGCCATGAACCAATCTCTAATTTCCTAACTACCTTTCAGTCTCAATCCTTCCTTCCGATCATTACAAAGCCTACACGAATAACCTCAGAGTGTGCTACGCTGCTTGACAATATCTTTATGACAGACCCTAGTGATTTTCTTGCTGGAATAATTACTTCTGACTTATCAGATCACTTCCCAGTTTTTCTTATTAAGAAAAATGTCTATATTGCTTGCACCAAGGCACGGGCTGAAACTTACTCATATCGTAAAATAAACGAATCAAATCTTGAAGAAATGCGCACCGTTCTAGAAGAATCAATGCCTACATTGCACATCTCTCAACAAAACAATAATACTACGAGCATTGATGAAGCAGTAGTAAAGTTGACTGAAACTATAATGACCGCATACAATCAGTGTTGCCCAATTGTAACTCGTACAGTTACCCCGAAAAATAAACATAAGCCCTGGATTACCAGAGACATCGTGATAAATATAAAGAAACGTCAAGCGTACCTAGCCCTCCTTTGCGAAGGACGAATATCTAGAGAAACATATAACCGATTTAGAAACTATGTAACAAACCAGATAAGAACATCAAAAAAGAACTACTTTACGCTCAAGTTTACTCAATTCAAAACTGACGTTAAAAAGATTTGGCATCTCCTTAACTCCTGCTGTAAACCGAATAATGCCGATAAAAAGAAAATTGAATATGTTGTTCAAGATAATGTAAAATATCATGAGAAGAAAGAAATTGCTAATCTCTTTAACAACTTCTTCGTAAACGTAGGGAAAACAATAGCTGATGGTATTCCAAGTGAACCTACTGATCACCTGGAATTTATGGATCATATTCGAGAACCCGACTCCTTTTTCTTTACGCCTACAAACTCCTCCGATGTAATTACGTGCATAAACAACATGAAAAATAAATCGAGTGGGTTACAAACGTTTCCGACTAAAGTACTTAAAGTTATTGCTGACATTGTAGCCCCACTGATATCAAATATTATTAACCAGTCTCTCTTACTAGGCACTTTCCCGAACTCCCTCAAAGTTGCTAGAGTAACCCCTATCTTTAAAAGTGGTGAAAAAACCTGTGTAAACAATTATCGACCTATCTCCATTCTACCAATTATTAGCAAAGTATTCGAAAAGATTGTGTATAAAAAAGTGTACTCTTATTTTGAACAAAAATCATTTCTTTACGATAAACAATACGGTTTTCGCTCTAAAAAATCAACAACACAGGCTATATTAAATCATTTACAATTCCTCTATTCTAATATAGATGAAGGAAAGCCTGTCTTCTCTGTATTTCTTGACTTCCGAAAAGCATTTGATTGTGTGGACCATAAAATACTATTATCGAAACTACACTGTTATGGCATTCGAGGGATTGCCCATGATTGGTTCAGATCATACCTAACAAATCGGAAGCAATACGTTGTCATTGACGACGCAAAATCAGACCCACAGACAATTAGCCATGGAGTTCCACAAGGATCTGTTCTCGGGCCTCTCTTGTTTCTGATTTTTATCAATGATATTGTAAAATCTACATCATTCTTCAAATTCATACTTTTTGCCGATGACAGTACGCTTTCTGCGGTCCTTCCGAACCAAAATCCTGCTATGATTGTGGAGAGTATAAATACTGAACTTCACAAGGTTTCATCGTGGCTCAAAGCTAATAAAATAAGCCTAAATATCGATAAAACAAATTATATTACTTTCTCATACAAGAAAGATGTATCTCTCCCATGCATTAAAATTGGCGAAGGTGAAATCGAAGAAACCAACTCATGTAAGTTTCTGGGCATCATAATAGATAAACATCTGACCTTCAAAGAGCACATCACTCATATTAGTTCTAAATTATCAAAATCCATCGGAATCCTAAATAAAGTTAAAAATTTTCTGCCTGAAACAGCTTTACAAATGCTCTACCGAACGCTCATTTCTCCATACTTGCAATACGGAATAGAAGCATGGCACGGAACTGATAAAAATAAAACCAACAAAATTTTTACTCTGCAGAAAAGGGCTGTCAGAGCGGTAAAGAACCTAGAATATAATGCTCACACAAATGATTCTTTCAAAAATTTACAAATACTTAAACTTTCGGATCTATACAAAATCTCCATCTGTAATTTCATTTACAAAACATTAAGAAATGATGGCGACAATAGCCTAAGACAATTATTGACTGCGCAAACTGGTCATCACGACCATTTAACCCGAAATAGAAGTAAATTCATGCTTCCTTATTATTCAAAGGCCAAGTCGCAACACAGTATTCTCTTCGTTGGAACCAAAACTTGGAACTCTATACCTGCAGAGATCCGTGAATGTAATTCGTACAAAGTATTCAAAAGACATCTTGAGTCTCACTTCCTATCAGAATACTAGTAGTGTAAGATCACCGTGTCGAAATCTTGCCTCCTACATGTAACTAATGATAATGTCATAATGTAACTTGCCTTGTGTACCATAACCAATCTTCTCTCTGCTCTTGAATCGTTTTATCGAACATACTGTTAAATATAGCCGACTTGTAAAATATCGAGTTAATCATCTCAATGATCAGTCTAATGCGAAACTAGGTTAAGTGAACTAGGTTAAACTTTTGTACACCCTAGAATAGCGTGATGGTAGGATGCCCTAGAAGTCGCTGAACTTATTCGGGCCCACAGGTAGCTATACTCAAATTTGACCATTGTACTAGACTTAAGTAAAACTCTACCTCTGTATCACCTACCTCTGTATCTCCTGTGGTAAATAAATTGTTTAAATTGTTTAAATTGTTTAAATTTTGACCACTTTTCCGAAGGAAAGTAGTGGCGTCGTGTATCCGTGCTACGGACCTGATAAAAATGAAGACTAAATGCAATTTTACTCGCACTACGGATATCGATTTTTAAATCTTCCTCTCTCAGTTCTAACTGCATTCAAGTACGAAATTATTTTTTTGAATTTTTACGACCAACATCCCACGGCGGTACATATGCAATTATTGGGCATTCGATTACATATAAGTTGCGTTAGTAAATTCAATACATCTACACAGCGTTAGTACATTAAATTACATAAACAATATTATTATACACAGGAAAAATACTTGAGTTATAAATACAAAGCGTTCATACAATCAATTTCGTATACATTGCGTTAGGATCTTTGATTCCACATACATTACGTTAGCGCATGTGTTACATAGTACAAAGGGTTAGTACAGAGACTGTGTGCTACTGAAAAGTGTTCTTGCCAGTGTTCACAGTCTTCTTTTTGCGAATGCTTTGAAGGAAATAGTAAGTTATCAAAGAGAATACTTCTATGTTTTGTCCTCAATATTTTAATCAATCATTGACATAGCTGATGTAATCTAGACTATAACATGAGCGGTGTCTCTGTCTGTCCGTCAGTCTGTCCGAAGCCAGCCTGCAGTGTGTGATGAGCGAATCTGTGATGCAAGCTTCACCATCTCCACAATTTCCAGTGCATTAATCCATCACATTCGAGTAGGAATGAATATCACGTGAATTCTTAGGAAATAGGAACGTGTGTCATGGGATTTGTCGAACATTATTGTACATTTTTGACGGGCCGTGTGCACTCGGCCTCATCAACTCTCGAGAGATGGAATTTGTTTATTTCTTACGGCCTTTTCTTCATTTCGCCTTCTTTCTTCTTTTAAATAAAGGGGGTTGGACTAGTAATAATAATAATAACTCAATGGATGAGTTCAGGGATGTTCATTGAAAAGTGTACTTCCTTGTGTCACGGGCTCGCTGACATCGCAATAAAAAGAAGTCTCTTAAATGACATCCAGTGAGCAAGTGTATCAAATGGAAAAGGAGAGTCTCGAATAAAAAATGGCCCAAATATAGTAGAAGTGCCACAAAATAGTGAGGAGTGTTCTAAATGAAGAAGAAGTGCCCCAAATAGAAAAGAAGAGTCCCACTAAAAAAAGTAACCTCAAATAAAAACAAGTATCCCAAATAAAAAGGTGACACAATTAAGCAAAATGTCCCAAATAAAAACCAAGTGTCCTAAACAAAAAAGTGTCACAATTAAGCAAAGTGTCCCAAATAAAGGAGAAGAAGTGTCCCAGATGAAAACAAGTGTCCCAAATAAAGGAGAAGAAGTGTCCCAAATGAAAACAAGTGTCCCAAATATAGGAGAAGAAGTGTCCCAAATGAGAACAAGTGTTCCAAATGAAAACAAGTGTCCCAAATAAACACATAGTGACCCCTTCTACCTCAAAATTTCCCTAAATCACAACACATCCCAGTTAAACTTTTTCACCGGAGCATGCATGTTTTTCGACGCCTAAGCGATTTAATTACTTGGGCTGCGAAAAACATGCATGCAGGCGTTGAAAAAGTTATACTGGGAGGACACCATTTTCACACACAGAAATGTTCCCCAGAGATCCCGGAACGACATTTCCCGCGACTTCAAAGAGTTTGAATGCATAAATGAATATTTTATCGTAGTCGATTTCGCTACCCAAGCTTATTAATGATGATGAGGAAGCTATGAATGAATTATTGCAGTCTTGTCATACGTTTGGCATTTGTTAATGTTATCGTCTTCAGTAATTACGCAGCCCACCTGCAGTGTGATGAGATGCTTAGAATTTCTAAGTAGAAGTGTCATTAAACCATCTACGAACATGTCATGCAGTTTTTACAGCGTGTGAGCTAGATATCAAGCCGGAATAATAAAGTCTGAAAATGAAGCTCTGTGTTTCTTCCCTTTGGGAAGAGAGGCAGCTAAAATGCCTTAACCTACCCTGATGTTTGATTTAAAACCCGGTGATTGTGATGATTGTGTACACTAGTGAAGGTAATAATTCTGTTTATTGTTAGTTGTTACGACCTGAAGAACCTGCGGTCCGGAGGGTTCAGTGGAGCGAACGAAAAGCGTCACACCTTGGGTGAGAATTAGCTTTGTCTGATTCCAGCCCCTCAACTGCAGGTTTTCCCCAGAAGGAAAGCAGCTCCTCTGGTGACAATAGAAAACGGAATAAAGTAAAAAGTTTTATAGGGGAGACCCATTACTTTTTTTAGCTTCCCTTTGACTCCCTCTTCTCAGGAGAAAAATCAAAAGCCCTTTTGTACGATGTGATTAAACAATCGATTTATCGATAATAAAGGAAAAAAAATGAATTAATGAAAATATTCCTATATTATGGGAGTAAATAGTTGTTTTTGGTGATATTCAAAATGAAGAAAACGAGCTCAAAAGGGTACATAGGAAACCCTCCTACTCAATGAACTTATACTTTACTCTCTCTCGAGCGTTTACGATCTGAAAACTTATTGCAAATGTAGCTACGAAAGCGACCTTAAAATTAACCAATCGGAGACACGACGCATTTTTATTCTTGAAGGTTCAGGATGATGTAATAGAAGCAAAATTTGGATGTGAGGACCAGCGGCTTTCATTGATTTTGTAGCAGACTACAATTTCCTGTAAAACACGCTAAATAAGATGGTCCTCACAAGTCTCTTGCCTTTGCATGACACTCATCTAAATATCCGAAAATAATCTAAATAATATGAAATAATCTAAAATCTGAATAATTTAAAATCTTTTGATTGCATCTTTATAAATTATTCAAGCATCATCTTGGGTCATTTTGAATTTATACAGGACCAAAAGTAGCTAAACTCAAATGTGTTCATTGTACTCAAATTAAGAAACAGTTTTCTTCTGTATCGTTTTTGGCATATAAATCTTTTAAAGTGTTTAAATTGATTTCATACATCAACTTTATTGGAATTACTGTGAGAGCCAGCTCGTCATAGGCAAATACTCATGCATTATAGATAATTAAAATCACCTTCACGAGGCTAGCTTTGTTTTCTATTCTACACATTCGCAAGAAAATTGTTCATTGCTTCAATTGCAGTCAGGTAGCATTCATCCACCAATCTAATAAAATAACTCATGCAAAAGTTGCATTCAGCACATCTTGCATGTCACTGGCTCTCTCCATACTGTTCAAAAAACCCATTCATGAGTATTTTTTGCTTATGATCTTACCTACCAGTTTTTAAATTAGGTTTTTAACGTTTTTTCTGCCTCTCTGCCTCAGTGCACACACAACTTGATTTTCTTCTCATGACATTTCCACGTTCGCCAATTCACTTCTAAAGCCTTACACATTATCGCAATGAAGGCCTGAATTTCAAGATCCTTCACCAAGTCTTTTTCAATAATCTGATACTAATCGATAGAAAGACAAACGAGGGCGCTTCAACGTTTATTGTCACGTCGATGTAGCACACTGTCCAATCGAGAGCCACAATTCCAGCTCTCTGCATCATAGCAAAACTAAACGCACTGCACCTACACCGTAAACGCCAGATAAAGCCAATAAGATAAGAAGAAAGATAACAGTTTCAAATTATTGAATTCTTTGGTAATGATCGATCTGAAACAAACAATATATACATAATGCGAGAAAGAAATCAAAGTTCAGAATACAATGGAAAAGCTTTGAAAATGTTCAGTTTATAATTTCACAAGTTAGTTATGTGACAAATCAGAGCGTACATGGAAAATGCGAAAATATAATGCATCAAAGCAGTGTTACATAAAAGAAATTCTATAATCATATCTAATGAAACCCATACGCTGTTCACGAAATTGCATAAATCTAAATCACACTTTACAAAGTAGTTTACAAAGTAAAGATCACAAGCGAAGATGCTTACGTTTTGAAATTGTTCTTCATGTTCATATATAAGAATGCAAGAGGGCGCTTACACGCAACATGATCTGACATCCAAAACTTTTATCTTGAAACATTTAAATCTTTTGATGTTTTAGTATACCTAGTTAACGTAGATTTCCCCCTGGTGCTGTGCTTCTTTTTATTATTTCTAAATTCCCTTGTATTGTCAATCTATTTGTTCTGCCTGAGAGGGTCTAAAGTTCACCCAAGTGGGAACTTAAATTTGATTTTTGAATTTGAAGCTTGAAGAGCACAGCAATTTAAAGGTTGAGAATTGGATTGATTGGTATTAAATTGAAACACGGTTGGTATTCTTTGACAAGGCAGGGTCACCAGAAGCCGGGGAAGGCTTCAATATATTGAATGAATTGATATGGCCACTGACTCGGAAGGAGTTTAGCAAGGGTGTTCGGACGCAATATTTCAAGCGTCTAAAATCAACAATAAAAACCACGATACAGCCAACACTGGGGAAAATGAGAGAACAGTAAAGCTCGCCTTTAGGGGGGGTTTATTAGTTGAGGTTGAACCGAAGTGCGAGGCTTGATTCTTGTTCGAGAGACGTTCTTGGGGAGAGTCCGATGAGGTTGCAGGACTTCAGACGATTCGTTCAGCTCAGGCCTGTGGAAGCGTGTGCTGGAGTGTGAAGTCGAGGATGGTGTAAGTGTGGGAGGTTCCGACACTAAGTGAGTAGTGAATTGAGTGATGAGTATGGGAATAGTTACCGGTTGGGAAAACTCGGTAAGAAAGGGGACTCTCGACCCAATGGTCTCTACTGGAGGTTTTAGCGGCTTAGCTGCAGGGACGCAGGCCTTCCAGTTTAGTGAAGTTTGAAGAGTAGGAGAAACTTGGAGGGAAAACTTGGAGAATCAACTCGGAGGAGGTAAGCTCCTTAAATTAAGAGGTTAGGGTTTGGTTCCATACGTGTTTGTGAGTGCATGAATGTGTGGTCCAGTAGATCAATTGCCCCTCTGGGGCCCAAGCACTACCACAGGAGAATCTCTACGTAAAAGAAACTCTGCCTCGACGACTGGCTCACGGGAGCTTGCGAAATGGTTCTACGTAATGTTTCCAACGGAAGTGACGGGCGGAAACGTGATCGGAAAATATTTTCGAAACACATTTTTGGTAAAATTTTGGGTTTTAACGAATAAATTCGGTCTTGTAAATTTATAAAAATAATTACCTTTGTATAATTTTATTTTAGGATGTTAGTTTTTATTATTTATGAAATTAGGCTGAAGTGTGGCTGAAGGTTCACTACAAGGGTCTGTTTGAGACTAATTGTTTTTTTTATTTTTTGACACATTTTTTAAACACATGAAGAACAAATATGGTACAATTCCATTTATTTACTCCTAGTTGAGTAGTCATTTATGTTCTCACAAATATCCGACCACCAATTGTGGCATTTCCTCGAGTTACTCGATAAGAACTTTATACTAAGATATTCCTGTGGGTAATTTTGTTAATATTTTTTAATGTTGTCTGCAAATACTCTCTTCTTCTGTACTCTCCGTGGCACAGTGGTTAAGGGATTAGCCTTGTATGTTGGAGACGAGGATTCGTATCCCGGCGCTGGCCCGGAGATTTTCCCCGTTGGGTAGGGTAATTCATCAAATATCGAACAGAAACCACGTGTGTCTAGAAACAACCTTCATAAATCGGTAACTTTTGCTCTGAATAACTGTTGCGGGCCTCAAGATTATTCTTGAACAGTTGCTTTCTTGTTCTGTGATGTCGCTTTAAAGACAACGTAGATTGTTGGAATTTATTTATTGTTCTAAAAATCGGATTCTTTAATAACATAATTTCATCAATATCGAACATGAATCGAACAAGAATTTTGATTCGAACAGGCTGGTTTATCAATTAGTTCTCCTCGTATGGAACATTTGTTAGACTATTAGCACGCCACGTATGGTTTGTCTATTAGTACGCCTCGTATATTTTGTCCATTAATATGCCTCGTATGGTCTATCTATTTGTACACCTCTGATAGTTTGTCTATTAGTACACCTCGTATAGTTTGTCAATTATTATGCCTCATATGGCTTTTCTATTTGTACACCTCTGATGGTTTGTCAATTAGTACTCCTCGTATGGAACTTTTGTTTTAGGACGTCCTAGATTAAGAAACTTTTTAAAACCCAATATGTTGACATGTATCTCATGTGGCCACTTGGAAAATAAACGTTTTTCTTTCATTCTTTTTTTTTCTTTGGTGCACTGGCTTTTCTTGGAAATGCTCGCGGTGGCACAGCGGTTAAGGGATCGGACTTGTATGTTGGAGTCGCGGGTTCGTATCCCGGCGCTGGCGCTGCGATTTTCCCCGTTGGGTATAAGGGAAAGCTCAAGCACAATACCCCACTCGACCCAGGTGTCGGAAATGGGTACCGGCTTTACGGGGGAACCGTCATGGTGTCCTATATATAGTGTTAGTTATAAGACATTTGAAAAACCAATGCTTAAGATCATTTGTATCAGGCTTGATTGGAAATAAAGCATCCCAATGATGCCGATGTTTGTTTTGTTTGTTTGTTTGAAATAACTGTCTCATTACTTATTTTCAAGATGCATTTGAATGGAGAGTTATCAAAATTTGAATATGATGTCGATGTTTCATTTGCAGTGTTTGTTGAACCATCATTGTGATCATCAACCTGTGTGACCTTTTTTGGAGTAGAGTGTAAAGCACTCGTCAATGAATTATTATTGATGCTTGCATCAATTTTCTAGGCAAGGGATTGATCATCAGTAAATGTAGCCAGACGAATCATTGATGATCTTAACACCAGCAGCTGATTGATAGCCCCTCACCAGAATTCCCATCTTCAACTATTCAATGTTATTATCAAGCGTTAACACAATATTTTAATGAAATAAAACAGGCGTTCAATAGATCGATTCAGTTATTTAAAAGAATTAAGAATCGAAAAGCCTTGTTCGAGGCATAAATTCATGATTTTTAAGGAATTTTGATTCGAACACCTTTGTTCAGTATTTAATACTGACATGAAAAAGGAACTGAATGTCGAACATGGAATAATTACCAAGTTTTTGGCGGAAAAGAAAAAAATATAGCAACAGAACATCATATGACAACACTACTCTCTAGTTATGACGGGAGGTTGACGGTGACCCAACAACAATTAAACCGTCGCAATTTTCCCGAGGTGCGTAAGATTTTTCGAGTGAAAAAATTCGACCACTTTGTAAGGGTCGTACAGAAAATGCGTTCGCAACCGCTGGTAGCAGTTTGAAGCTCACAGAAATGAGTTTTTATCACTAAAATAGGAGTTTTAGATGTAAGATCACTGGCACTGAGCAAGTTTGGATGCTTACTAAATTTATTACGCGCATATTTCCAAAGTTGTTCGATAATCAGTTCAGTTCGATATTTGATGAATTACCCTATAAGGGAAAGCTCAAGCACAATACCCCACTCAACCCAGGTGTCGGAAATGGGTACCGGCTTTGCGGGGGAACCGTCATGGTGTCCTAGATATAGGGTTAGTTATAAGACATTGGGAAAATCAATGCTTAAGATGAGTGACCTCGACGCTGATAGTAATACGGTAAGCGGAGAGTCTTGGATCGTTGTAGAAGTCTGCTAGTGGTGAGTAATTGCTTACTTTTAGGGAATTCTACTTACCGAATTACAGTTAGTCTACTTTCTTTTATTTATTTTTATTTATTTTGTTTCTCCTCTTTCTGTCCTTAGTCATATCAGGAAATCATGCCGAAGCACAAACGGAAAAAGAAAGAAAGTGGGATTTCAAGCTCTTCTGAGACCGATTCAGAAGGGAGATCCTTTCCTTCCTCTAGCTTGCCTCAGCCTCCATCATTGCACCCCATATCTAGTGGTGACATGATGGAGGATACTCAGTCTGCCTTGGCTAAACGGGGTGCCCAGACTCTTTCTCTGTCCCCAGTGCATTTCCAAGCTGCCTCAGGGTGTGACGTAATTGAGGAAAAAGAGCCTTCTTTTGAGGGATTCAACCATAGAAACAGGGGGGTAATCCTTAACAGTGAAGGAGAGACTGAGTTAGTTCCAGGACAAAACTCTGTAGCTGTAGATGGCCCTCTGACTTCTGGCAGCTCAGAGGCTTATGGAGCTTCACACTCTGTTATCATAGTGGAACCTGTTCCAGATGAACGTTCAGTATCCAAATTCTTTGCGAGTGACATTGCTCTGGGAAAAGCTCTTTCTAACTCTCCTTTTGGCACTGCAGGTATTCAGAAAATAACAAAAAATATTGGACGAAAGCTGCTTGTTATTACGCTTATATCTAAACCCTTAATTGAGCAAACTACTTTGTTGAATGTTTCCAAAATTGGTTCTTGGAAGGTAAAATGTCGGCTTCCTGTCAACCAGACTACCAGTACTGGAGTCATTGGACCTTTTGGTGAGGATACCTCAGATGAAGAACTCACTGAGGCCTTGATTCAGGAGGGATATAAAATTCTTTCTGCCCAAAGAATTTTTAAGGGAAAAGAGAAAATCAAAACCTCAATGTTCAAGGTAATTTTTCAGCTTCCTCTCTTGCCTTCTTATGTGCGTGTTGGATACCAGCAGTACAGAGTAAATACCTTTGTTGGACAGCCTTGGCAGTGTTATAAATGCCAGAGATTTGGGCATAGTGCTGCTAACTGTAAAGGCACCCCTCGCTGCGTGGCCTGTAGTGGGCCACACAGCGTAAAAGACTGCACTTCACCAGGCTCTACTGTCTGCTGCAACTGTGGAGGCAATCACACTGCCAATTATGGAGGTTGTCCCAAAGTTAAGCAGGCAAAACTAGTGGAAAAAACTCGTCAGATAAATAAACTATCCTACAAAGAGGCTCTAATGCAAATCAAAAATTCAGTAAACCAACCTTCCAACTCGCATGTTCAGTCCGAGCCTCCTGACTTTCATTTGTCTGAGCCCTCTGCTCCCCATTCCCCTACCTTAACTCGAGCTACTTTTGTTGGTGAAAGAACTCACGCACTGCCTAAGAAAACCATTGGTACACAAACGTCCCAGGTGGAAGCATTGCAGACTCTTCAAAATGTCTCTGTAGCCCAACTTGTAGAACTACTGACAAAACTTCTTTCCATATTTAATCAGTCTAATATAGATACTAACCTACTAGAGACTATAACCAAGCTTACTGAAGAGACATTTCAATTGAAACCATCATTGCACGCAAAGCTGCTCTCAGCTTCTCTTGCAACTAAAGATTTTTCTCTCTCTAAGAACTTGGCCCTCCATAATAATTCTGATTCCCAAGCTCTAGTTCAGCCAAGTGCCTCAGTAAGTGGGAAGCGATTGGCTCCTGCTCCTTCTGCCAGCGGTGAAAACCTGACAAAGAAGACTAGGGGAGCAAGTGAGGTGCAGCCCTCCCCCATCATTGGAGGTAAACCACTTCACTACAAAGGAAAGCAGCCTCAAAATACTGGTAAGAATAGTTCTAATATTAAATCACTAAATGCCTCTAGGAAATGAAATTACAATTCTCCAGTGGAACTGTAGAAGCCTCAGCAACAAGATCTCTCCTTTTAAAATTCATTTGTATACCACAAAGCCACATATTGTATGTTTAAATGAAACCTGGCTCTCTGAACAAAGTCAGTTTAGGTTTGTTGGCTATTCAGCCATATACATGCACAGAGGAGCTGCACATGCTAGAGGAGGTATTGCCATATTAATAAGAAATGATGTCTCATATCTTGAACTAGCTCTACAGCCATTTCCCTTAGGCAAACTTGAAGTTCTAGGAATAAATGTAATTTTGAAGAATAATTCGCTTCTCTCCATTCTTAATGTATACAATCCCAATCAAGCAGTCTCATCTCAGGAGCTCACGCATTTCTTTAATCAGCTTGAACCTACCCGATGTATTGTGGGAGATTTTAATGCTCACAGTCCCCTTTGGGAGCCAAATAAGACACCTAATCCCACTGGCAGGAACTTGTTGGATGTTTTGCTTCAAGATCCATCACTTACAGTACTTACACCTCCTGATCTCCCAACTTACTTTAATGTTTATCAAAATACCTTTTCAACTATAGACCTTTCACTAATATCTGCTACTTTGCAGCCTGTTGCTTCTGTACATACTGAGCAGGACATGGGCAGTGACCACTACCCTGTGGTTACCAGTCTTGGAGTAGCTCCCACCTCTGCCAAGTGCAGGGCACGGCCAACATGGAGGTTCAGTACTGGGTCCTGGGACGTGTGGAGAAGGGATCTGCTTCATTCTGGAACAGCTGAGTCTCCTGACCTGGAAGTAAGTTACAACTGTTTTCAAAATCACATCAAATCTGCTAGTCAAAAAAATTTTCGGCTATCTAAAGAACACATTTCCCCTCGGTATGCCAAACCATGGTGGACAACCAAATGTGCTGATGCCTTGAATGCCCATAGACTAGCAAAAACAATTTTGATCTCTCAACCATCTCCAGCAAACTTAATTAATTATAAGCGTTGCCAAGCGATGTTAAAATACCAAGTTAAAGTAGCCAAGAAAGCTTCTTGGGAAAAATTTTGCAGCACAATAACTGCTGACACCCCTGTGGCTAAAGTTTGGAAGCATGTGAGTCGCCTGCAATCTCCCTATACCAGGAAAACCAGCCCATTTATTATTCATGATACTATAATTTCAGATTCAGCTTCAAAAGCTGATGCTCTAGCCTCTCACTATGAGGAAACTCTTAGCGCTCCTGCTCCTAACCCCTATCCTGCGTTCATTACTCTTCCACTTGCCCTCTCGCTGAGTACTGATGTGGCTTCACCAATTAACGAACCGTTTTCTGTGACCGAACTCACATCATGTATCAGTACTCTAAAGAATACCAGTGCTGGCCTTGATAATATCCATAATGCACACCTGTCACATCTTCCTGATAGCTATAAGTCTTGGCTTGTAGAGATTTTCAATCAAAGCTTACATTCAGGTACTATACCCGAATCCTGGAAGACGGCTCTCGTTATTCCTATACCAAAGCCGAATAAGTCTTTGACATCTATGAACTCCTTCCGTCCTATCTCCTTACTTTCCTGTGTTGGTAAATTGCTAGAATCCATGATAAACAGGCGCCTGACTTACGTACTTGAAAAGAGCAACACTTTCCGAAATGCCCAGGGTGGCTTTAGACGCCGTTTGTCAACTATTGATCAGGTTGCTCGGCTGGAAACAGCAGTGCGCCTGGCTTTGAAAACCAAGTCTATTGTTCTGGTAGCCTTCTGTGATCTAACAAGCGCTTTTGACACTGTATGGCACAATGGACTCCTGTATAAACTCAGCATGAGTGGTGTTGAGGGCAAGCTCCTGCGTTGGCTGCAGTCCTACCTTTCAGACAGATCTTTCAAAGTATTTTTTGAAGGAGAGTACTCCTCCCTAAGGAGAATAAGCTCTGGTGTTCCTCAAGGGGCTATTCTTTCTCCCCTTCTTTTTAATGTAATGTTAAGAGATATCCCTTTAGAAAGAGGAATACAATCAATTGAATATGCCGATGACATCTCCTTCTTTACCACTCACAGTGATATTAACATTGCTACTGCCAGACTCCAGGCCCAATTGAATTCCTTTTTTAAATGGACTAAACAGTGGGGCCTCACTTTAAATCTGCAAAAAACCAAATGTATGTGCTTCACTAATAAAAGAATCGTAACTCTTCCATTAAAGATCAGTGGCCAAGAACTGGAATATGTTAAACAGTTCCGATATCTTGGCGTAAACTTGGATGCCCCCCATCTTCGTTGGGGACCTCACATTGATAACTTACGAATTACTTGCTTGCCCATAATAAATCTCTTGCAGTCAATTTCTCACAGACATTGGGGTGCAGATAGAGAAATGCTGCTAATGCTGTACACGCTATTGATTCGCAGCAGGCTCGATTATGCTGCCCCTTTCTATGGAGTGGCAGCTCCCTCAAATCTTGAAAAACTTAACTTCATTCAAAATTCTAGCCTGCGAATAGCAACAGGCTGCCGGAAAACCACACCTATATCGTCTCTAGAGGTGGAAGCAAATGTACTACCACTTCAGCTCCATCGAGAACAAACTACCTGCGCATATTACAGTAGGATGATGCAACTGCCTATGAATGTCGGCATACACCAGAACATGCAGACCATCAATCTACCGACCAATCTTGCAACTTCGAATCTACACTCTTTTGCTACCTATGCCCAGTCAATCTTTGCAAGACTTCATCTCCCTATCCCTCGCCATGTTGCTTCCCCACTGGTTTCTCCACTCCCACCCTGGTACAATACTGACAACTGTATCCTCACTGAGTTCTCATCGACTCCTGTATCATCATTGTCTTCTGTGGCTGTCCGACAAATTTTCCAAGACCTTCAACATACGAAATTCTCCCAATTTGTACCCATATATACTGATGGCTCTCGTATAACAGAGCCAAATGTCTCGACGTCAGCGGCAGTTGTGATCCCATCCAAAAATGTATCCTTAAATTGGAAACTGAGACCACAAATCCAAGTCCTAGAAACAGAACTCTTTGCCATCAACGAGGCACTTACATGGGTCCAGCATCACTTATTTGACCGTGAAAAGATAGTAATTTTTTCCGATTCTCTAAATTCATTGTATCTAATTAGAGACCGAAAACCTAACCATTACATTCGTCTGGTCTTTAGCATTCATGAAAAACTAACCTTGCTCTCCATTTCCCATGACATTAAATTTCAGTTCATCCCTGGCCATAAAGAAATAGCAGGTAACGAAGCGGCGGACCTCTCTGCTAAAGAAGCCCATTCGCTTCGATATCGCACCATCACCCCTCCATCGAAGGAGGAAACTGTAAGTCTCATCCGTGAAGCCCTTCATAGGCACTGGAACCACTCCTGGCTGACTACAGTCAGGGCATCTGGAAAAGGTCGGTTTCTGACTCAAATTAAGGATAGTATTGAGAACTGGTCTTGGGCCTTGAATAAATCTCGCGCAGCTGAAGTTGCCTTGGCAAGGCTACGAGTGGGACATGCTGGTGTCAAATCCCACTTGGCCCGGTTCAACTTAGCAGATAGCCCCAATTGTGAATGTGGTGCTGTTGAGAGCATAGATCATTTCCTCTTGCATTGTCCTAATCATGCAGTTCACCGCAGCAACCTGAAGACCACCTTAATCTCTCTGAACGTCCCTATTTCTCTGAAAAATTTACTGGGGGGAGGCCCCTTCCCAAGTCCAGTGCAAGCCCAGATAATTAAAGCAGTCTCCAGATATTTGGTAGACTGTGGTAAAATCCATGCTCTATAGATCTAAACCATGATATGATCTAACCCTATGTAGAACAACCTAACAACTGTGGGCATGCTAACACCAGCGTTCACTATCATCTTATCCCTCCCGCACCATTAAGTGTGCTTCACTGAGGCACAGTGGTAATGTGCTGCGTACACATGAGTTCTGGGATCTTAATACTAATCATTGTACAAAGTATATTGCCACTTAACCCCTCATGACCTAAACTCACCTTTACTCCCTCAGAGAACCGCCCACAGGAGTTCTATATTGATAAACCCTATTAAGGGTATTTCACTTTATTCTGCTGACACTGGCAGCTGAAGCTCCAGGCTGTGCCGCCCAGGCTGGACCTTCCCGTAACTTGGGACACTCATGTGAGGCTAGTTGTAGGGCATGCTGTAGACATAAATATAACATGGGTCAATCAAAATAAATTTGTGCACTTGAATAGCCCTTCTGTAAAACGTATGAATTTTATGAGCGATATAAACTCTGAAATTACTGAAACATATGACTGCAAACCACATTCAAAGGACACTCCATTAAAGCATCCCTATTCTTTACTACAGACAGTGCCCAGAACAAGAAGAAAACCTCCCTTCTGACGTGGAGCTACATGGACCAGCCTTCGAAGCTCCAATAACCACCAAAAACAAGACAAGACAATGCTTAAGATCATATGTATCAGGCTTGATTGGAAATAAATCATCCCAAAGATGCCGATGTTTGTTTGTTTGTTTTGTTACTTGTTTATTTAATAGATGGCACTCTTATTCAGGCCCTTTACTTGCATTGCACAACCACCTCTGTTATGCTTTGGCGGAAGCGGCGTGTGATCCGGAGAAGGAGTTGTGTGTAGTGCCAATGTCGAAAACCTGTGAGGGTTATTTTTGGGAAACTGACTCTCACATCGATGCTCTCATGCTCGCCGTTGCATGCAATGACACTTGAGTAATCCCCATACACGGTTCTGGTTTGCAGGCAAGAAACTCAGGGAAAATATTCCGTTGTATGTGCGCATCAGATGAAATTGTAGGTCATATTAAAAGCATGTCGTTGGTCTAGACTAGACGTTCAAGTTGTTGGTAGTAATGAGAACATCATAGCCAGCATTTTCAACAGCCAGGCTTGAATAAGATTGCCTATTATACATGGCGTTCTTTATAACAAGATGGCTTTTTCAATGATGCTATTTTATTGCATGAAACATCTATCACAATAAGAGAAGAATGTTAGGCTGTTTTATCAGGTCAGCAAAAATATTTAAATTAAATTTAGAAGTCCACTGTTTTTCCTTGTGCTACATCTGAATAAAAATTATGAATTAGAATTGTTCTAGCAACAAATTTCTGTATATTCTGAATCGTATTATTAATATTGGTTCTGTTGTTTGAAATTTACCACTTTGTGTTGAATGTGTATGGGAAAAAAATTAGTTATGTCAAAGCTGATTGCCACTAGCCTTTACTTTATGTATATTTTTGGTCAACTTGCAGTTTAGCGGATCCACGGAAATTAGGAATTTCATTTATTTCCCATTTAAAAATGTTCTTTAAGAATGACATTCTGCTTGCTGATGCATTATTTTAGAGTTATTCAACTTTGAAATTTTCATCTTCTATAGCAGTTCCGGTAAATCTGAAGGAGATGACAGTTGTCGATTTTCCACTTTTTGGTGCCTGAACCTAATTATTTGAATCAAAATAAACAAGTTTTCTTCTATGCACTTTTCGTCTCAAATGAGTATTTTACGATTTATAGCGGTAAGTTTAGTTTCGTCATTGATGACGAATGCGCTCGAATAAACAGCTACTCATCGATTTTCGAATTTTTGTTGCTTGAAACATGGTAATAACATCAAAATAAACAACTTTTCTTCTATACACTTTTTTCGTCAAATGAGTATTTAACGAGGTATAGCGGTAGGTTTGGTTTCGTCTTTCAAGACAGAGCGCTGGAAGTGAGACGCCATTGCAGTATTGCCATACAACTTGGTCAAAGAATTTCTTTCCGCTTCAAAGACTGGAGTTGCGGTAAGTCATTTACCGCTATAACTAATAAAATACTCACTTGAGACGAAAAGTGCATAGAAGAAAACTTGTTTATTTTGGTGTCATTAACCATGTTTAGGCATTACAATTTGCAAAATCAACAACTGTCATGTCCTTCAGATTTACCGCAGTTCCTGCCTAACCTGCGGAGTCTCAGGATATGAACTTCACCTTTCTTGACCCAACCTGGTTGGACTCTGCCTTGAACACCTCATGATCCAAACTTTGCCTTTCTCAACCAAACCTGATTGGGCTTTGCCTTGAACATCTCATGATCCAAATTTTGACCAGACCATGGCGTTGACCAGTCACCGGTCCTATTTGATCATTCCGCGTTTTAACCTATAGCGCAATCTATTGAATTGCACGTAAAATTAAAGCGGGCCTTAATCGAAACTGAAGCCGATAGTGATGTCAACAGCATATTAATTTAAGTCTTCACTATTTCACTTTTGCAAATATTTCTTGGTGATAATTTTTATTGTTGTTCACTAAAGCATCCTAGAAGTAGGCTCAGGCTCCGCGCGGTTAGCAAATAATAAATTACGCAATATATTGCAAAAACAAGAACTTTGTTGTTATGCATTGTTGGAACGCCCTCTTCTTTGCGCGCGAAACCCTTAAAACTTGAACTTGAAATTGAGGACCGACAGCGTTGGGACCTTTGTAACGGCCTACAATTCCCTCCACAATTTTCACACAAAGAGTTCAGTGCCTGGTGCCAGACTTGTCCACTTAACTATTCAGGATCTACCAATCCTTGTCACAAGCTGCCATTGGATGGCATCACTGGGATAACCAGTGTGTCAAAACACCATCCCCAGGCAGTTTGGGTCATTACAGCCCACTCTACCCATTCCATTAATGCCGCTCCTATAACTTCAAAGATGGAATAACTCGGAAATAAGGCATCAGCAAGCAGAATGTCATTCCTGTAACGTTTTTAAATGAGTTCCTTTAGTGATTCTTTGGAATGGAATTCCTAATTTCCATGGGTCCCCTAAACTGCATATGGACCATATTTTCTTTTACTGAAAGTACACATACTACTTGAGTTGATGAATAAAATTGTTATAATCACAGAGTATGAATTTTTTTTTTATGAATTGTGTAATGAATTAAATTATCATTTTTTGTAACACTATGTACCATTCTTTTCAATTGCAAGCTACTTAATGTGGTTGAAATTAGGAACTCTTTCCTGACTGTGACAATCTCATTGCTAATTTTACTTAGGATTAAATTTTATATGCAGTACATTACTGAAGCAGTGTTATATATGGTTTAGTTGATATACTATAGTACATTTCTGAAATAATATAACAAGATGTAGAATGTTTATTTTGCAAATTTTCTTGCAACCTAAATTTGATGAATTCTGTACATAGAAAAAAATGCTTCAAATTTGATGCTTAATACGTTAATTGTTATGGGTCAAACTAAAGATCAATATATCCAACTAAAATTCTAAGTCAATTGTAGTAAGTTATTTTGAAAATAGCAAATATTATGTAGATGATGCCTTTATATAGCTTTGATTAAGTATTTACAAAAATTTTGTTTGTGACTATAGGTCAGTCTGCAGCATTAAGAAAATTCCTTTCATGTACCACTGGTGGTACATATGGCGATTAATATATTAATTTCTTTCTGCAATAAGGGTTTCTTATGTCAAGTCTATGATAATTTTTTTTTTTGAGTGAACAACCTTGATAGGATACCAAAAAGTATATGCCTAATCTATATTTTAGGAAATCTAACATAATCCTAAATAAACTTGAAATGATGCAATTCAACAACTTCATCAAGTTGGATATAGCCTCATTCTGGTTACAGTTTTTGCACCAACAGCCAAATTGTATTAATTTGCATATAAAATTTGCAATCTAAGTTAGTGGTGGATAAGTTTGAAGGTCAGGTATGTAAAAGAAATTTAGTTCAGAAGCATAACTGGAGATGCATTGTCAAGCCAAGGGAAAGAATAATCTTGGTATTTTTATAGTTGAACTGAATCATTGTAATGATGTTTAATAAATGCTTTTGCAGAAGATTTATGTTTCTACATTACAAATTGGGTAATATAAAATGCAACTCATAATTTTGAAAACTAACTGGTCATTCCATTCTAGATTTGCTGTAAAGTTGTATTCTTTTATACATTGCTGTATCCTTTTTTCCAAGGGCAGGTGCCCTAGATTATTTTAGGTTAAGTTAGTGATGCATTTACCTCTTGTGATACTCTTTTAAGTACTTTTAGATGCAAAATGCAAATATTATCTGTAAATGTCTTGCACCAAATGATATTAACTTAAGCCAACTTCAACACTAAACCTAACCTGTCTAAACAGATGTTCACTTTGCTTTAAATTGCAAATTCTTGAGAAATTTAAGAACGAATAAAATACTAACTGAATTAGTCATTTTTATTCAAAAGAAAGAACAAAAAATCGAAAACGTTTCAGAGACCAGCTCCATCATCAGCTCTGTAAAACAAAAAGTATAATCAATCTAACGTAAGCATGAAAACACAATCGGTACTAAATTCCAGAATTTACAAAAAGAGGAGGACTATGCATTAACTATATGATGGGGATACAAGCTAAGCATGTTGTTTACCTTAACCATGAAATTGGGTTTACCTTAACCCATGAAATACCGTGTGCAAGCTTGCACAAGCACATGGAGCGCTATCCCCCATTATAGTCTAAGACTTTCTGTTCACAGTATCATAGTAACGTCCTTAACTGGGCTATCTGGCCTTGAACCGTTTACGCAATCTTCGTTTTACTATGCTTCCATAAGTCTCACAGATATTTGCCTCATGGTAAGGAAATATTTGAACATATGTTTGGTATATTACCATCACAAGTGAGATATTTTCATGGAAAAAACGAAAAAAGTCTAGAAAATAGTTCTCGTCATTAATGGGTTAAAAACATGCAAAGATTCTAAAATTCTAGGATCAAAATCACGGAAAGAACTCTGATTTCGTGCTGTGATGTTAGAATTGCAGAAGTTTTTCTTCATTTAAAGCAAGGGTTCCTAACCTGGGATGTTTACACCCACTGGGGTCCAGGGGGTCCAAGAAAAGTCCAGGTTAACAATAAGACATTGGCTAAATGTTGGTATTTTATTTGTGCAGGTGCGAGGTTTGATTGGAATTCTTTAGCGGTGCGGGGCAAAAAAATAGGTTGCGAACTCCTGATTTGACGAGAGCGAATGAAAAAAGCCTGGGGACTCCTGATTTAAAGAGAGCGGGTGAAAAAAGCTTGGGGACTCCTGATTTAAAGAGAGCAAGTGAAAAAGCTTGGGGACTCCTGATTTAAAGAGAGCGAGTGAAAAAAGCTTGGGGACTCCTGATTTAAAGAGAGCAAGTGAAAAAGCTTGGGGACTCCTGATTTAAAGAGAGCGAGTGAAAAAAGCTTGGGGACTCCTGATTTAAAGAGAGCAAGTGAAAAAGCTTGGGGACTCCTGATTTAAAGAGAGCGAGTGAAAAAAACTTTGGGACTCCTGATTTAAAGAGAGCAAGTGAAAAAGCTTGGGGACTCCTGATTTAAAGAGAGCGAGTGAAAAAAGCTTGGGGACTCCTGATTTAAAGAGAGCGAGTGAAAAAAACTTTGGGACTCCTGATTTAAAGAGAGCAAGTGAAAAAGCTTGGGGACTCCTGATTTAAAGAGAGCGAGTGAAAAAAGCTAGGGGACTCCTGATTTAAAGAGAGCAAGTGAAAAAAGCTTGAAGGCTCCTGATTTAAAGAGAGCGAGTGAAAAAAGCTTGGGGGTTCCTGATTTAAAGAGAGCGAGTGAAAAAAACTTTGGGACTCCTGATTTAAAGAGAGCAAGTGGAAAAAGCTTGGGGACTCCTGATTTCAAGAGAGGGAGTTAATTACAGCCCCTCAGGGAGATTCAAGTATTGTATCTATAGGAATAAGCACTCCCAGGAGGAAGATGTTAGGTCCCAAGCTGAGAGTTAATTAGGCCTCCCTTTTATGAAATAGAATTGGATGTTAGGTTTGTTACCATTTTTTTAAAATGTTGCCTTGTTTTCAGCACCTATTACTTTCTTCAACTTTCTCTTGTTCCATAAACTTCTTATTCAACTTACTGTTTCTCTGCTCAAGGGGTCTTGTGTGAAACCACACATTGTATATATATTCCCCATTCCATAAACTCCATGCTATATGGTGCCTTCCTCTCATTCGAGCGATATCATTGCGATTATTCTAGCAAAGGGAGCTGCTGTCATTAAGATGCTAACATGATGGAAAAACGGCAAAACTCCGGGGTGTCGCAGTGAAGAGAGGATATCTCCCTAGTAAAATAAAACATCCCCTTATACAAAAAGTCTCGTGAAAGCAACTTAACCGTCTTTGAGTGTTTTCGTCTTTTTCAGTTTTTGAATTTCCTTTGTGAGTTTCTTCGTTTTTTTTTTGTTAAGGTTCTTCCCCTCAGGGGGATATAACTAACGTATCTATGGGTGTTAACACTCCCTGAAGAAAAATGTTAGGTCCCGAGAAACTAAAGGTTAGATGGCCTTCTCTTCGTTTGAAAAGAACATGTTTTTGTTTCTTGATAAGGCATCATTTTTCGGCTCAATGCAGTCCTTGTTTTTCAGCACTTATTGCTGTATTCTTCAACTGATATCTTGGTTTATTAATCTTCAACTTTCGTCTTACAGCTGCATTTTATTAACCTCCTTCCAAAGGTGCAGTTTCCTTTGTGTAGGGGATCTTGTACTTGTAGTAGAACACACTTAATGCATAGATTCCCCCGTTCCCTCAACTCTGAGCTAACTTCCTTCCAAAGCAATACCTTTCTTGTGATGAGAGAGTCTGAAACTAACTTTCAACCTAACCCTCTCCCCCCTCTAAGGAACACTTTTATTTACGATTAGAAAGTTAGAAACTAACGTACAATTATATTTTAATCCTCCTTCCTCTCTAGAGAACACCTTTATTTAGGGTTAGATAGGCTAAAACTAACTCGCCTAATCTACTCAACTCGTGCTCTTCAACACGTTGACTGCGATAGGCTAAACTGAAGTTCAGTGTTCAACTCAAGTTTAAAGTCCAAACGTGTTGGCAATTTAATAAAACCAGACATTAACTGGGTCCATGAAATACCATTAATTATCAAAAACTAGTCCACCCCTCTTTATTTGAAATAAGAAAAACGGTGAAATGAAAGAAAGGCCGCAAGAAATAAAAAATTCAACCTCTCGAAAGTTGATGAGGCCGCGTGCACACGGCCCGTCCAAAATCTATACTATAATAAGAGCCGCGTCCGTCCGTCCGTCTGTCTGTCCGAAGCCAGCCTGCAGTGTGTGATGAGCGTATCTGTGATACAAGCTCCAGCCCTATATATTTTGACGGGCCGTGTTCACGCGGCCTCATCAGCTCTCTAAAGATTGTATTTTTTAATTTCTTACGGCCTTTCTCTCATTTCACCCTCATTTTTTATTTCAAATACTAGTTATACACTAGTCTATCTGGTGTATAATAATGATCAACAAACACATGACACACGTTCCTATTTCCTAAGAATTCAGGTGATATTCATTCCTATTCGAATGTGATGGATTAATGCACTGAAAATTGTGGAGTTGATGGAGCTTGTATCACAGATACGCTCATCACACTCTGCAAGCTGGCTTCGGACAGACGGACGGACGCGGCTCTTACTGTAGTATAGATGTCAACATTTTTAACAACCCATCGATGGGTCGTATCACATGCAGCGTGCTAATGCAAATCCTGTACTGAACCCCTCTCTTTGTGCGACTTGGGATCAAACCCCATTTCTGCCTCGTACGAGGGATTCGAACCCCTTTTCTACCGCGTATGAGGAGTTCGAACCCCTTTTCTACCGCGTATGAGGGGTTCGAACCCCTTTTCTACCGCGTATGAGGGGTTCAAACCCCTTTTCTACCGCGTATTAGGGGTTCGAACCCATTTCTTACGGCGTATTTTCAGAACCTCTGACTTTCTTCTTCAACTTTTATCTTTTTTTTTAACTTCCTTCTCAGTTGTGTGCGAACCTCTTTTCTACGGCGTATAGGGGGTTCTAACCCCTTTTCTAGTTCTTTAAGGGGTTCGAACCCGTATATTGCGGGGTACGAAGGAGCGGAGAAATAGCCCCGGCTGGGGATGGGGGAAGACACCCCTGTCAGCGGCGCGGAGCTAATAATACAGGCACCGCCAGACGCGCGTTGCGATATGCCAAGTGCTGCTCAGTCTGTGCTGGGTGCTGTGGTGCCCGGTGTCTTGCTTGCGCTGTATTTAGTGCATATTTATTTACTGGATATAGTGCATATATAACTATTTAGTGTATATAGTGCATATCTATTTACTGGATATAGTGTATATATAACTATTAAGTGGATATAGTGTATATATAACTATTAAGTGGATATAGTGTATATATAACTATTTACTGGATATAGTGTATATATAACTATTTAATAGATATAGTGTATATATATCTATTTAGTAGATATAGTGTATATTTAGTGTTTGGTGTGCAGTTTGTGTTATTTGCGGTGTATTTAGTATACGTTTAACGATTGATTTTATAATGCACTGTATATGGTGTACATTTAGTGTTAGGTGTGCAGTTCGTATTATTTCCTGTGTACACCGTAACGACGGGGGAAATAAATAGGTAATTCTAGCTTTGAAGTCCACTGACTGCACTGCAAGCATCAGCACGACACAACATTACAACACAACAGCGCACCACAACTCCCGGCACAGGGTGGAGTTGTGGTGTGCAGTTCCAGTGCCGGGAGTTGTGGTGCGCTGTTGTGTTGTAATGTTGTGTTGTGCTGATGCTTGCAATGCAGTCAGTGGACTTCAAAGCTAGAGTTATCTATTTATTTCCCCCGTCGTTACGGTACAGCCGGCTGCAAAACATCTTCTGTCGGTTTGACTACGCTACGGGCTGTGTTTGTTCGCCGACTCACCTTCTGAATAAAGTGCCCGTTCTCTAAACGCCATTCTGATTGGTGCACTCCTCTCTTGGGAACACCTTTGTTATGGTTAGGGAGGCTTACGCTATCTCATATTTTAACTTGTTTATGTTGAATTTTCAATCTTGATTATATGTTGCTCTTTGTGTGGACTTGAAAATCACCGCTGGAATGCGTCGTTATGACGCACTGCGGGGAAATTAGCGGTGGAATGCGTCGTTATGACGCACTGCCGGGAAATTAGCGGTGGAATGCGTCGTTATGACGCACTGCGGGGAAATTAGCGGTGGTATGCGTCGTTATGACGCATTGTGAGAAAATTAGCGCTGGAGTGCGTCGTTATGACGCACTGCGGGGAAATTAGCGGTGGAATGCGTCGTTATGACGCACTGCGGGGAAATTAGCGAAAGAATGCGTCGTTATGACGCATTGTGAGAAAATTAGCGCTGGAATGCGTCGTTATGACGCACTGCGGGGAAATTAGCGAAAGAATGCGTCATTATGACGCACTGCGGGGAAATAAGCGGAGGAATGCATCGTCATGACGCACTGCAGGGAAATTAGCGCTGGAATGCGTCGTTATGAGGCACTGCGGGGAAATTAGCGGAGAAATGCGTCGTTATGACGCACTGCGGGGAAATTAGCGGTGGCATGCGTCGTTCTGACGCATTGTAAGGAAATTAGCGCTGGAATGCGTCGTTATGACGCATTTGTGAAGCGGGAGAGAAACTATTCTTGGAGAACGGACTTTATTTTTGAGAAAATTAATTTATTCTATTTATTGGAATGCCAATTTTGCGTATTACGAGATTATTTTTCTTTTATTGAAGGGAAAACTAATTCGACCTGTTAATTGGGTTCATTTTCTCCTATATGTGGAAAAAATAATTTTATATGTTAATTGAAAAATGAATTTCTCCTATTAATGGGAAATTAATTTCACTTGTTAATTGAAATTCTAATTTGACCAGTCAATTGAAATCCTTATTTGACCAGTTAATTGAAATCCTAATTAGGCCAGCTTATTGAAATCCTAATTAGGCAAGCTTATTGGAAACTAAACTTTACCAGTAAATTGAAAGCCTAATTTCATGACTCAATAGAATGTCTAATTTAACCAGTTAAGTAGCTTAACTATCTCTAATGTGCTATTTGGGCTTGGTATTCTCTCAGGTTTCTTTAATTGGATATTAATTATTTTCTAAATAGTGATTAATTACTTGCCGGACGCTTTCTTGTTAATTTGGCTCGAGCTAGGAAATGATGTGTGCTTCTCCTGTAAGTTTTTTCTTCAGTTTTATATAATAATTGCAGTATGATGAATCTAATATACATCTTTTTTTTGCAGGTGTCGAAATAGCATTAAGGAATTTACAACAGCAAGCTTGGCTAACGTATCTATAGTACTTTCATATTTCTACGATTACCGCGCTCAGTTATTGTTGTTTATATATTCGACGATTGTTAGCAATTCACGGTTTATATTTCGCCGTTTAAAAATTCACAGAATTAGTTTCTTTTTGAGCCCTTAAATATCTTTCCCGAGTGTAATTAATGTTTTACTCATAGTCTCTAATTTCGCGTCTTGATCATTGATTCATTTTTGACACGTTTAGGTGTGTCAAAATTTGAGAGCATTCATTTTTGACACGTTTAGATGTGTCGTACGTTGAGAGCATTCATTTTTGACACGTTTTGGTGTGTCTTAATATCAGAGCATTCATTTTTGACACGTTTAGGTGTGTCTTAATTTGAGAACATTCATTTTTGATACGTTTAGGTGTGTCGTAATTTGAGAACATTCATTTTTGACACGTTTAGGTGTGTCGTAATTTGAGAGCATTCATTTTTGATACGTTTAGGTGTGTCGTAATTTGAGAACATTCATTTTTGACACGTGTAGGTGTGTCGTAATTTGAGAACATTCATTTTTGACACGTTTAGGTGTGTTTAAACAACACCATTCTCTCGTGTGTAGCTCTCGCTTCTTTGTTTACTTTGGGAGCCATTATATTTTTGCTTGCTGGGATACAACGACCGACTATCATGGCTCCTGTCAACGATAAGGAACAGGCAACTGACAAAGATAGGTGAGGAAATAAAGAACGAGGAGATAAATATAGGTGAGGAAGATAGAGTACAAGCAGACAAAGATATTTAAGTTGGTACCAGTGATGTTCTTGTACGAGATGTTGAGCAGTTATTTAAGGGAACCATGCTGGGGGCATCTGCAGTCCAATGGTCGATTCTCCCGATTTTTTTTTTATTGCTTTAAATGAGTTTGAGATATGTCCCCGAATGTCTGTAAAAATATCAGGAACGTACCCCAGAGCTAACGTCCCCTCCCGGGAGGGGGAGAGCATCCCCCTTACGGACCTTTTTTTCATTTTTGAACTTAGAGCAATGAAATTTGGTACACTGATAGGAAATTCAATTTAGAATCATTTATCATTTATGACAAAATGCGATTTTCTTGAAAAGAAAACGGGAAATCATAGAAAACGACATTTTTGGCTTGGTTTTCTAAATGCTTCTCCTCCTACAGTTTTTGAGTTACAGTAATGATTTTGGTATCATTGGATGCAGAATAATGTGGACATTCAAAAAAAAATTCTCAAATTTAAATTTTTTTTATTCTTTTTATATATTTCATCATTCATATTCCTCAAGGTAAGCATCCCCCTTTCAAATATTTTTTTATTATTGAATTTAGAGCAATGAAATTTGGTGTACTGATAGGAAATGCAATATAGAATCATTTATCATTCATGACAAAATGCGATTTTCTTAAAAAGAAAATGGGAAATCATAGAAAACGACATTTTGGGGGGGGAGTTCTAAATGCTTTTTCTCTGATAGTTTTTGAGCTACAGTAATGATTTTGGTATCATTGGATGCAGAATTACGTGGACATTCCAAAAACTTGAATGCTTTTCCTCAAATTTCCAATATAAAAGTAAAAAATGAAAAAAATTAAAAAAATCAAAATATTCCCAAGAAAATTCAAATTTATGACGTCATAACTTTGAAACAAGAAAAAATTTCGAAAAACTTCTAAATACATTGTAAAGCCCTTGTTTTTCTGCATCCAATGATACCAAAATCATTACTGTAGCTCAAAAACTGTAGGAGGAAAGGCATTTTTTTACTTTAAAATAGGTTTTATGAAACAAGTAGGTTGTCAAGAAGTTGTCAAGACATTCGTTACAATGGGGCCGAAGTTTACAAAGCTAGAACAATGCGGTTTGCTGCATTTGGAAGTCACAGGTGTAATCTACAATTGCTGTTGACTTGATCTTCAAAAATTTTCAAGTGAAATTTTTTCCGTAGACTTTTAACAAAAAAATTAAACTCTGATTATAGCTTTTTCAAAAAAAATTCTATAAATTCAAAATGAATTCAAATTCAAAAACCGGTCAACAGCATTTTTGGAGAATACGTTGTACTTTCGCATGCAACAAACCGCATTGCTCTAGCTTTTCAAATTTCGGCCCCATTGTAACGAATGGTATATACATGTTTTTTTTATTTATCATGAATAACTCATTTTCTATGTCCCAATGCAAAAAACTTATGGAAGAAAAGTTGTTTGGAATCTAGAGATCTAGTAGTCTGCAAATTTTCATAGACGTAAGTCCGATAGAAAAAAATCTACGGACGGAAAACCAAATTTTGGCCGACCGGAGAGCATGGTTCCCTTAAGTTGGTACCATTGATGCTCTTGTACGAGATGTTGAGCAGGTATTTAAGTTGGTACCAGTGATGTTCTTGTACGAGATGTTGAGCAGGTATTTAAGTTGGTACCAGTGATGTTCTTGTACGAGATGTTGAGCAGTTATTTTAGTTGGTACCATGGATATAGCCATTGTACTAGTCCCCTTTTGGGGCATAAGATGGGCAATAAGTTAGTTAGGTTTGTGTATCTTATGCTACAATGACTGACGCCTCCAGGGGAGATACCGTTAGGTCCCTCAGCTACAGATAGGCTTTCGGGACTTCTGTTTTTCGTGCCCACTTGGCATCTTTCAGTTATCAAGCCTTCTTTGCTACATTTTCTTTATCTTTCTTCCTTGGTCTTAACTTGCTGTTTCTATCGCAGGGTATCCTCTGTGGAAACGTACCTTGTGCGCAGATTCCCCGTTTTCTAAGGTCCATACTATATGGTCCCTTGTTTTTATTTTCTGGAGATTGCCTATGTTGTGGCTAGGGAGTCTTAAACTAATATAATGCTATTAAGTTCATTGTTCATACGATATTGGTCGTTTTTATTGAGCACTAATATAATAATAATGATAATATACAGTTATTTGTTCATATAAAGTTGGTCGTTTGAACTACGCAATAAAATAATAATAATATACAGTTAATTGTTCATACGATGTTGGTAGTTTTAACAACACAGTAATATAATAACGACATACAGTTCATTATTCATTTCATACAAAGTTGATCATGTCTACCAAACTTCCCGTATTCCAGGGACAGTTCTGGAACGTCTTCATCTACCACGAACAACCTAACGAACGGCAATGCAGCTACTACTACGACTTCTACTTCATCTACCACTGCTACCAGTTCAGCAACATCTACTGCAGAATCTACTGGGTCGAAAACTGTCAGCAGCACCAGCTTTCTGGCTGCAGCTGCTGCAGAGGAGCGTCAGCAGCCTGGCACTGTCAGCAGCGGCAGCAACCCCATGCTGACAGCTGCAGGACAGGTAGCTGACATGTATTGTTTTTCTCTGTCACTTCACTTTTTGTAGCTTGTGCTCGTTGATTTTGTGTGCGGGCCCTGTGACTGAGTGGTAAGAGAGCTCGCTTCCCATGCGGGAGGACCCGAGTTCGAATCCCCAAGCTGTCAGTGTTCTTCACTTGCAGAAGTCAACACAAAAATTGTCTTTCGATCCCAGGCTCATAAATTAGTATCGGTTCGACCGGAGGTGTCCATCACTGGGTCTTGTCGTGGTTTGTGACGGATTTCACATTCATTATTGAACGTGTGATGTTAATATTAGATAAAATTACTAATTATTCATGTTGTTTATAAAGTAAAGTAACCTAAGAAATTATAATGAAATTGCCCAAGATCTGTGTTGTTTCTGGTGCAGTATTGGTAAAATCAATGGAAATATGCGTTAGTTTTAAGGAGAACAGTACAGTACAGTGACGTTTCTTGTTCAGGAGATGGTATCTCTGTCTAAGGGAAATCAGAGCTTTCTTCATGTGGCCTTCTGAAGAAATGCATGCTACGTTTTGTTTGAATAAGGTAAAATGAAGTTGCGATGCTTCCAGTGCATAACGCACACTCAACATTTCAACCAACTTACTGAAGCAAATGAATAAATCATAGATGCCTTATTACTACAAAACACCACCATCCCACAACACTACAAACACCCACGTGCTATACCCCCTCCCCCCCACACCCCCGCAGGCGGCGGAGGACCTGACGGCGAGCAGCGTGGCTGCCATCAGCGGGAAGCTGCAGCAGGTGCGGGGCTACGTCGCCCAGACCGCCGCCGCCATGGCCGGCCTCGAGCGCCAGGCTGACATGGTGAGCTGGGCGTGTTGATGCTGGCGTATGGGTGTGACGTGATTAGGTGTATTTATTCCTGGTGGGGTGTGGGTAGTTCACTTGTTGCAGTAAACCAACATAGCGTAGCTGTCAGTAAACAGATATGGCGTGGCAGTAGTCAAACGTAGTGTAGCAGCCTACAGACACGGTGCAGCAGCTGTAACCACCCTCACGTTACAGAGCAAGATCGGCCAGTACAACACCCTCGTCAAAGTCATGCGCGAGCTGAAGACTTCCGAGGCAAAACTGGCCGCCCACCTCACCACCCTGCAGGCCGCTGCCGTGAGTCGCGGTGTGCTGTGTTGTATGTCGCTGTGTTCTGGTGTGGTGTGTTGTGTTATACGGTGCTTTGTTGTGTGTTGTACTGTGATATGGTGTTATGCTGTGGGGCTGTGTTGTGAGCTTCAATGTGGTGTGGTTCTGTGCTGTGTTGCTGTGTGGTAGAGTGTGTTGTGGTACGGTGTTTGGTTTTGTGTTGTGTTGATTGGTATTTTCTTTTGTGTTGTGCGGTGATGGGGGTGTTGTGTTATGATGTGATATTGTGTTATGTAGTGCGTTGTTCTATGAGGTGTGTGGTACTGTGTTATTTTTTTGTGTGGTGCTGTGTTGTGTGCCGTGAATTCAAATACCATGTCGTCTCTAATGTTGCTGTCCACCCTCTCGGGGGTAAACAACTGTTGTATCTTCATAGAAAACCGCAACTGCCCATTATAAGACCTAAATGTAACAATGCTACCAAATTACGCTGGGATTTGGTCGGAGTATCGAAAACGGCGGCAAAACCCGAAAATAACAATAATAATAATCTTCATATAAATTGGCGCTCCTGATGAGGCTTCCATATTCACCCAACAGAATCGATCACTTCCCATGATATAAACAGATTAATTATTGTTGCCTAAAATAAAGCAATATTGACTATTGTACCTACCTGCAGAGCGCCGGTAGTGCACCGACCACAACATCCGCCGCACCATCTGAACCAGCTGCGCCAGTTGAACCAGTCGATGCTCCGAATTCACAGGTTTGTGTGCGTTGTGTGTGTGTTGGTTATGGAAATAATAGATCAGTGTGAACGCTACGCCTTCAAAATTAGCCACTCGCCCCGAGAGATCGTCGTAACCAATACTTCAGTAATTTACAATGTGTTAGTGTCGGAAATAATTAATAATAATAATTAGGCACTGTGAACACTATGCCTTCAAAATTAACCTTCCCCAAGACCGCTGTAACCGATATTTCAGTGATTTCCAAATCTGCCGCTGTGCCTTACATGCCCTCAAAAATTTTTATTCAGGTTAGTTAAGTTTGTTTATTTTATGATGTGAGAACTGTCGCGCTAGGGGGAATACTGTTAGGTCCCCTCAGCTATAGATAGGCCTTCGGGACTTCTGTCTCTAGTGCCCACTGTCTTTCGTGCCCACTGGCTTCTTTCAGTTTTTATTCCTTTTCTGCTATCTCTTCTCTGTCTTTTCTTCCTCTTACTTTCTTCCTTGTTTCTATGCGCAGGGTATCCTGAGTGGGAACACATCTTGTGCATGAATTCCGTGTTTCTTCAACTCTGTACTGAACTTTGCCAGCATGTATTCTCTCTTTGGAACACCTCCGTTGTGGTTAGGAAGGCTTTAGCCAACTTATTAACCAATCTTCATCCTCTCTATTGGTCACAAATTTATATTAATTCAGTAATTTAATTTTGCCGTTTCCGATCTGGTACTCGAAAGGCAAATACGAAATATAGCTTTTATTAATATAAAATGCTGAGTCAAAACCAAATGCGGCGCTTGACAGGTGCAGTACAAGTCTTGACTAGTCAAGCACTAGCCTTGACTAGTCAAGCACTAGCCTTGACTAGTCAAGCACTAGCCTTGACTAGTCAAGCACTAGCCTTGACTAGTCAAGCACTAGCCTTGATTAGTCAAGCACGAGCCTTGATTAGTCAAGCACTAGCCTTGACTAGTCAAGCACTAGCCTTGATTAGTCAAGCACTAGCCTTGACTAGTCAAGCACTAGCCTTGACTAGTCAAGCACTAGTCTCGACTAGTCAAGCACTAGCCTTGACTAGTCAAGCACTAGCCTTGACTAGTCAAGCACTAGCCTTGACTAGTCAAGCACTAGTCTCGACTAGTCAAGCACTAGCCTTGACTAGTCAAGCACGAGCCTTGATTAGTCAAGCACTAGCCTTGACTAGTCAAGCACTAGCCTTGACTAGTCAAGCACTAGCCTTGACTAGTCAAGCACTAGCCTTGACTAGTCAAGCACTAGTCTCGACTAGTCAAGCACTAGCCTTGACTAGTCAAGCACGAGCCTTGACAGGCCAAGCACTAGTCTCGACTAGTCAAGCACTAGCCTTGACTAGCCAAGCACGAGCCTTGACAGGCCAAGCACTAGCCTTAACAAAAGCTTCGTCTGACAAGAGCTGTCTAATATTGGCTGTGTGTGTGTGTGTGCAGAGCATCGGTCAGGTGTCTACCCGGACGGTAGACGCAGTAGACGATGTAGACAGAAGGACTCCGTCTTCCACGCTGTCCTTTGCTGACCGCTTGGCAGCTGGTATGGAGGAAGCGAACCAACTGACAAGTGAGTCTTGGCAGGTGATGCTTGTCACTTTGATGACATGTGACAATTAGTGAGTTTGCTGATAAGTTAATGGGTTGGCTGATTACCCGATTGATAAGTTGGTCGGTTGTTGCTTGACAAACTAATTGATTGGTTGATTAGCAGACTGATTGGTTGATTAGCAGACTGATTGGTTGATTAGCAGATTGATTGGTTGATTAGCAGATCGGTTGGTTAGTTGATTGGATGAATGGTTGGTTGAAACGCTGATTGGTTTGGTTTGTTGGTTGAATGATTGGTTGGTTAATTGGCTAACTGATTGTTTGATTGGGTAATTGGTTGTTTGATTGATAAATTGAGGGGTAAGTTGATTGGTTAATTGATTGTTTAATTGATAAATTGACTGGTAGGTTGATTCATCGCTTGAACGGTTGGTTGATTCCCTGAGATTGCTGTTTAGTTGATTTGTAGCTTGATTGAATGACAGGTTGATTAAATGGCTGACAGATTGATTGATAGCTTGACTGAGAGGAGTGACAGCCATCAATACCTAAGGTACCAGTGGTAGAAATATCGATTAAGGTACTAGTATTAGACACATCAAGTAAGATAAGATGTTAACGGTAAACATACCAGTGGTAGAGACATTAAGATGTTAGTATTAGACAAACCGAGTAAGATACCAGTGGCAAAGAAACTGATTAAGAAACAGGTGGTGGAGACACCAATTATGGAAGACCCAATTAGGATTCGAGTATCAAAGACCTCAACTTTAAGTATTATTAGAGACACCCATTAAGAGACCCCCCCTCTCAATTAAGTTAGAAACCACCAGTAAAGACACACCCCCCGCAGCCCGGCTGCGCGACAACGTGGCCCGGCGGGAGGACCTGGTGGAGCGCTACAGGGCCACGCGGGAGCGTCTCAGCGCTCTCAAGCGCCAGCGTCGCGACATACAGCAGCAGGAGCGCTCCCTTCTGTTGGTCAGTGTCCTGTCTTGTGTTGGTCAGTGGTGTCCTGTGTTGGTCAGTGTTCTCTTAGTGAGGTCCAGTGGTGTCCTGTCTTGTTTTGGTCAGTGTTCTGCCTTCTTGAAGGTGCTGGATTTGAGCATTTTAGCCTTAAAAATAAGTGTCGCAGTGAGAATATTAACCTGAGCAAAGGAGTTCAATTCAATCATTTCAACTAAAAAGGGATTAAATTTCATAGTTTCGAGCAGAATCGAACAATTTCTTACAGAAACTGGCTAATTTTACTACTAAAGGGCAACACCATCATGTCAACTGGGTAGTTTTACTAGAATAAAAGACAATTTAGTTATTATTTGCCAGAAATATTCTCAAACTGAGCAATATATGCAAGAGAAGGCAGAATTGACTAATATTTACCAGGAAAGGTAAAACTGGCTAAGGTTTGCCTAAGGAAGGCCAAATTGGCCTGTATTTCCAGAAAATGGACAAAGTCTCCAATATTCTTGAGAAAAAGAAAAATTCTTCACTGTTCTTCAGAGAAAGGTAAATGGCCCAAATTCTCCATAAAAAGGTCAAATTTGCCTATATTCTCCAGAAAAGGTCAAATTAGCTAATATTCGCTAGGAAAAAAGTAAAAACTATTTTATTTCTGACACGAAAAGAAACCTCTTTCATAATCCTGCTTCCAGGGTTGTGAACCCCTGCCCCCATAAAACCCAAACCGTGCCCGCAGTCGCAGACGAGCCGGGAGTCTCCGTATGAGGACCCAATACCAGGCGCGGCGTCCTGGTCGCTGGAGGAGCTGGACGCAGGGCTGGCGGACTTCAGGGGCCTCTACGACAAGGTCGCCACGCTCAAGGGCGCCTATGACCTCAAGGTCCAGGTCCGCTGCTGCTCGGGTGGTGGGGGTGGGGTGAGGTTGGGGTTTGGGTGGTGGGGTTGTGGTTCTGGATCTGGGGAGAGGGGTCGTGAGATCAGGTTGGGATTTGGGTGGTGTGGTGATGGCGAGGGTGGGGCTACAGTGTGGGGGTTGTGGGGGTGGGGCTGTTCTATAGTGGTTGAGGGTGGGGTGAGGGGCGTGGGATTAGGTTGGGATTTGGGTGGCAAGGCTGTGGTGTGTTAGTGGCGTTGGGTGCGTCTGTGGTGGGGCGTGGTAGCGGTTGTGTGGTTTTGTGCTGTGGTTGTGGAGTGGGGTTGGTGGGCATGTGGCGAGATGGCGGCTTGGGGCAGGGTTATAGTGTGGGAGCTGTGGTGTGGTGGTGGGGTTGAGTCAGGGGGAGCGTGGTGGTGTGATTTTGTACTATGCGTGAGATGGTGTGGTTGTGATAGTGGGGGATTTGTGCCATGGTTGCGGTAGTGTAGTTGTAATGGTGAAGTGTGGTGTGGTTATGGTGGTGAAAGTTTGTTATTTGGTCCTACATCACCTCATACTAACACACTTCCAGTACAGGCTGGGTGTGTGTGTAGCCTGTAGGCGTGTACCACATTTGGCAAACTTGGCGTATACGTGTTCTCTTCATTTGCACTTACGCACCTCACTATAGTTATCTCTGACGTCACCTTCATTTTGACTAGGGTCATAAGGCTGGCGCTGACATTGATATTAGAATGGGACTTCAAATAAAGCAAGACATGTACAGGAACCGCAAAGAACACGTTAGAATGAAATTGAACAAGACGCACTATGCATTCAAGTTGTGTTTTATGGAAGTACTTTATGAGGCACAAGTGAGGTCACTGGGTGCTGTAGTGGTGTATGTTATTTAGTTATGTGTGTCCCTGTGCATGTATGTCCCGTACACATAAGCCAGAAACGCGCACACGCGCGTTAGCACCTCTCACACATGAGCTGAAAACATGCACACGCGCTGAAACTCGTTCAAAACGAACACGAGCTGAAAACATGCACATGCGAATAAAGCTTCCAAACTACACACACGAGCTGAAAACACACACGAGCTGAAAACACACACGAGCTGAAAACACACACGAGCTGAAAACACACACGAGCTGAAAACACACACGAGCTGAAAACCCACACGAGCTGAAAACGCACACGAGCTGAAAACGCACACGAGCTGTAAACGCACACGAGCTGTAAACACACACGAGCTGTAAACGCACACGAGCTGTAAACGCACACGAGCTGTAAACGCACACGAGCTGAAAACGCACACGAGCTGAAAACGCACACGAGCTGAAAACGCACACGAGATGAAAACGCACTCGAGATGAAAACGCACACGAGATGAAAACGCACACGAGATGAAAACGCACACGAGATGAAAACGCACACGAGATGATAACGCACACGAGATGAAAACGCACACGAGATGAAAACATGCACATGAGCTGACCAATAAGAGCTGACCACCACCACAGGCGCTGGAGGTGGGCGACGCTGCAGGCAGAGCTGAAGTGACCAACAAGCTGGAGCAGCTCGACACAAAGCGCGGTCAGCTCATCGCCGTCATCACTCAGCTCAGGCGCCTCCGCGCTGACAAGATGCGCCAGCAAGGCATGGGTCAGCCCGAATTCTTTGTTTTTCATGGATCCTATTTATTTATTTTCTTGTTTTATAATTATTTATTTTTTGACTCAGCTCAATGGTTCGTGAACGCTGATTGGTAGAGCTGAAACTAATCGAGTGATCATGGCTCTGAAATTAGTCACGTGATGGTCATTTTGATCTGATTCAGGTCGACGCTGACTGTTGTACCTAAACCTTCAGTATATTTTTTACTTATATTAGCGCCATCACAACATCTGGTTCTATCAGGCTTGAGAACCCAATGTTGAATAGCGCCATCACAATGTTGAATAGCAATGCTGAATAGGCTCAGGCCCCTTCTCGCTGATAAGATGCGCCAGCGAGGCATCGGTCAGCCAAAATCAACATTAAATTGTATGTCAAATGATACAATGATATTTATCTTAATGCCTTATTTGTTCTAATGTCTTTCTCTGAATTTATTTTTTTCTGAATTGGATATTGTGGATCCTATGTATATTTTTCTTCAATGCTTTATTTGTACAAATGTGTGTTTGAATTTCTTCCATTTTGAATTAAATATTAAATCTTTTATTAAATTGTGAATGCAATGGATATTTATCTCTGTTTTATTTGTACAAATTTTTTTCTCTAAATTATTCAGTTCTTTATGGATCCAATGAATGTATGTCACGATGCTTTATTTGTGCAAATATTTTTTCTTTTTTACAGTTGCTCTGAACTAATGTATTTTTTCTTTTTTATAAATGTATTTTTTCTTTTTTACAAATGCCTTTTTTTATTTTTTTAATGTATTACTTTTTTACAGATGGGTTCCATTTTGTACAGATGTATTTTTATCTTTTTAATGTTTTATTTCTGTTCAGATATATTTATTCTTTTACAGATGTATTTTTTTTTTACAGATGTCGATGGTGAAGAGGGAGACTCCCAAGCGACAGCTGCCACTTCGTCACCTACAACAGGTGGGTCATCACGCCTCTCATCACCTACAACAGGTGGGACATCACACCTCTCATCACCTACAACAGGTGGGACATCACACCTCTCATCACCTACAACAGGTGGGACATCACACCTCTCATCACCTACAACAGGTGGGTCATCACACCTCTCATCACCTACAACAGGTGGGTCATCACGCCTCTCATCACCTACAACAGGTGGGACATCACGCCTCTCATCACCTACAACAGGTGGGACATCACACCTCTCATCACCTACAACAGGTGGGACATCACACCTCTCATCACCTACAACAGGTGGGACATCACACCTCTCATCACCTACAACAGGTGGGTCATCACACCTCTCATCACCTACAACAGGTGGGTCATCACACCTCTCATCACCTACAACAGGTGGGTCATCACACCTCTCATCACCTACAACAGGTGGGTCATCACACCTCTCATCACCTACAACAGGTGGGTCATCACACCTCTCACCACCTACAACAGGTGGGACATCACACCTCTCATCACCTACAACAGGTGGGTCATCACACCTCTCATCACCTACAACAGGTGGGACATCACATGTCTCATCACCTACAACAGGTGGGTCATCACACCTCTCATCACCTACAACAGGTGGGTCATCACACCTCTCATCACCTACAACAGGTGGGACATCACATGTCTCATCACCTACAACAGGTGGGTCATCACACCTCTCATCACCTACAACAGGTGGGTCATCACACCTCTCATCACCTACAACAGGTGGGTCATCACGCCTCTCATCACCTACAACAGGTGGGTCATCACGCCTCTCATCACCTACAACAGGTGGGTCATCACGCCTCTCATCACCTACAACAGGTGGGTCATCACGCCTCTCATCACCTACAACAGGTGGGTCATCACAGCTCTCATCACCTACAACAGGTGATGATTCATCACCTAACGCCTCCTTATATGATTCTTGAGTGGTGAACTATATTTTTCTCTCAATTTAAAGGCATTTGGTGGTGATTTTTGCCCTCGAATTGTAATGAAAGTAACGCGCACATTTAGTGGTGAGTACAATTTACAATTTTCGTGTCAGTTTCGTTAATGATTGTAACTGAATAATTTTAATTTATGCCTTGTGTGCACCCGAATTGTTATTTCAGATTTTTTGATCCTATATGTATATTTATTTTTTCATATTTTTTTATTTTTATATGTATAGGAAACAACTTGTGATATAAGAAATAATAAGTATAAGTATAGGAAATAACTATGTAAGGTAATAGGAAATAACTATTTTTTAAGTATAGGAAATAACTTCTGCATAACTGTTGCTTGTTAATTGATCTTGAAGTTACAATTTCGATGTCGAAAATAAAATATGTTGTTTAAAACTTTGAAACCGTAGTCGCGACGTAGAGAGAAGTGTACTTTCTCAAATGTCCCCTCGGGGGGACACAACTATCGCATCTATGGGAGTTAGCGCTCCCAGGGGGACTGTGTGAGGGCCCGAGCTAAGAGTTTGACAGGCCTTCCTTATGTTAAAATGAACTTTGTTTTGTTTTCTTAAAGACCATCTTTTTTTTCAGTTCATTGCTGGCCTGTTTTTCAACATCAACTGCTCTATTCAACTTTGATCTTGTTTCATAACTTTCTCAACTTACTGTTTCTATGCCCTTTCTGCATAGATTCCGCGTTCCCTCAACTCCAAACTACATTGTGCCTTTCGCCTTCCTTTCTATGTATTGCCTTTGTGGCAGATAGGGAGGCTTAAACTAAATAATAATCTAATCTTACACTAATTTCTAATTTAACTATATCTGAAAGCAGATGTATCAGCTCTTGTAGTTTAGTGTAGGAAATTCGACTTTCTTCTAAATGATACCAACTTTTTATTAGTTGTATGCAGGGAAATATCGAATATATCATGTTCCCTTTCTTGATACAGGGAAAGTTTGAGCATTGTAAGCAATTCTTATGTCACTAGCATCATAAAATATTGAATGCGCTAAATTATGCGCTTTATTCTGGCTTCTACACTGCTATGTTGAATATGTACGATGCTTTCTTATTTATTTGTATTCCTTATATGCAGCGACCGACTCTACTGGTCGTGTTTCTTCTACGTCTACTACTGTTGGCGCGGTGTCTACCACCGTTAGCTCCGTGTCTACCGCAGTCAGCTCCGTGTCTACCGCCGTCAGCTCCGTATCTACCAGCATCAGCACTGTATCTACCAGCATCAGCACGGCTTCTGTCAGTGTCAGCTCACCTACCAGCGTCAGCACCACGTCAGCCCCGTCTACGGTTGTCAGGAGCAACTCAACGTCAGTAACTGATTTCTCAGACCTGCTGCCGGCTGACCCCGTGTCGACTCAGCGCACTGACAGCCGTGGTGGGGGCAGTGTCAGCATAGGCACACTGCCGGCCCTCGTGTCAGCCGCTAATGTGGACGCTCCTGACGATGCTGACGAAGGTCAGTGGCAGTGTGCGGTGTTGGCGCTGACGTTGCCGGGTGTGCGGAGTTGGTGTGTGTCTGTGTGTGTGTTTGTAATGTTTGATTGTTTGGTTGTAATGTTTGATTGTTTGGTTGTAATGTTTGATTGTTTGGTCGTAAAGTTTGATTGTTTGGTCGTAAAGTTTGATTGTTTGGTTGTAAAGTTTTATTGTTTGGTTGTAATGTTTGATTGTTTGGTTGTAATGTTTGATTGTTTGGTTGTAAAGTTTGATTGTTTGGTTGTAATGTTTGATTGTTTGGTTGTAATGTTTGATTGTTTGGTTGTAATGTTTGATTGTTTGGTTGTAATGTTTGATTGTTTGGTTGTAAAGTTTGATTGTTTGGTTGTAATGTTTGGTGGTTTGGTTGTAATGTTTGATCGTTTTTTGTGTGTTTGCAATGTTTGATTGTTTGTGTGTTTGTATCATATTTGTTTGATTGTTCGTAATGTTTTATTGTATATTTGTAATGTTTGATAGTATGTTTGTATAATTTTTGTTAGTTTGCAGTGTTTGAGTTAAAATTATTTGTTTGCTCTTTAGTTTCTTGTGTAATTGTCTGTTTGTGTATTTGTTTATAATGTTTGATGGTATGTTTGCAGTGTTTGATTGTATGCTCTGTACAATTAAGTCTATAAAAAATTCCTAAGTAAGACCCCAAAGCAAAAAGTGTCATAATAAACTGTCTAGAATGAAATGGATCAATAAGGGAGCACATTTGACAGGCGTGCCTATGTATGATAGAATAGAATAGAGCAATAAGACTGCAGTATTGACAGGCGTGCCCAATAAGACAGCACACTTGACAGGAGTCCCTGGTGGCGTGACGGAGTCAGCGCTGTCAGCGGTGGTGACAGCGCGGGCAGAGATGGAGGCAGCAGGGCAGGAGCTGGCGCTGCGCACGCAACACCTCAACAACCTCAAGGAAGAGCTTGCCAGCATGAAGCGACTCCTCGACGTCACCCAGCAGCGGGTTGCTGATGGGGCACCGCCTGCGGTGGGTGATGGTTTTTTTTGTTTTTTTGGTGGATGAGACAGGTCTCTGATGGGTGCAGTGGACCTTCTTCTTCGGTGGGTGATAGCATTTTTTGTTAGGTGGAAAGAGTATTTCATGGGTGCCTTTTTATTCTTTGGTGGGTGTAATTGGTCCTTATTTTTTTTCGTTGGTGAGAGCTTTTTTTTAGTGGGTGGATACTTTCTGTTGCTGGCGGTGTAAGAATTAAAAGGGGCACGATGGTGTCTTGCTGTCTCAATACACGCCAGATTAACTTCCTTTAAAGCATTTGTATTCCCTATTCTTTTTTATATCATCTTCGATTTTCTGACGTTTGGAATTATATTTTCGAAGCATTTATTGATGGCTGCGCAAAGCATAAATTTATCCAAGGAATGTTTTGGAGTTTACAGGTTGGTGGGACACGGGCGGTCTGTATTTGAGATAAAGGGAACTGAGGAGGCTGATTTAGTCGAGAAATAATCATAAGGAAATATTCAGCAGGTGGAGTGAAGTAGGAAGTCACCATGCATTTTGGTTGAAGGTAATAAAAATGTTGTTGCATAAATGTAAATATTCTAGTGATGGTGACTCGCTTCAATCAAGGCCTGGGGAAGTTTTTTGTTTGTGTTTTTCGACTCAAAACGGCAGGAAAACCAAAAAATGAGAATAATTTTCGACTAAAAAATTTACGTTTATGTACACTTGAAGTTGTATTGGAAATCTACAGTATTACAAGAATAAAATATGCAATGCTGCTGCATTTTTATTTCTAACCTGGTTTTAAAATTTAGATTTGTTTATGCTTCGACGCTATTTTTGAGTCGTCCTTGTTTAGTTCTGTGTATTTTGAAGCTTCTTATTCGACTGTATTTTGGGACGTTACTAGATGCCTGCTTGAGCACCTTTTTGTTTCATTTTTTGTTATTAAAAATACCTAGTTTGATTTTTTAAGTATGTATATTGAATTTTAAGTTACTTTGGAAATTTTAAAATACCTTTTAATCTAATTCTCTTTAAATGAATTGATTATCTTAAGGCCTTTAATTACTTAATTTGGTATAATTACCACTGATAATCAGAGGTATTCAATAATAAAATTATGTTTTAATTGCTGCTTAGAAACGTAGATATTTTATACTCACGATTCTTGCTGACATTCTTTGCCATCTAATTGTACACCTTTACCTAATTTTACTCTCGCATTAAGCTAAAGAGAATTTTTTTTGCCGACAGTCGGAAGCTGTGCTTTCCGCAGAAGATGGAGCAGGTGGAGCAGATGGAGCAGAAGTGGAGGTAGCAGAGGAGTACATCACTGGAGTCAGTGGCAACGTGATCCACCTCTCCGACACCGAGCGTCATGATCCTGCTGTTGTTGCCAAGTTCAAGTGGGTATAGGCCTAAGTTTAGGTGGGTGTAGGCCTAGTTTAGGTGGGTATAGGCCTAAGTTTAGGTGGGTATAGGCCAAGTTCAAGTGGGTATAGGCCTAAGTTTAGGTGGGAATAGGCCAAGTTCAAGTGGGTATAGGCCCAAGTTTAGGTGAGTGTAGGCCTAGTTTAGGTGGGTATAGGCCTAAATTTAGGTGGGTATAGGCCAAGTTCAAGTGGGTATAGGCCTAAGTTCAGGTGGGTATAGGCCTAAGTTTAGGTGGGTATAGGCCTAAGTTTAGGTGGGTATAGGCCAAGTTCAAGTGGGTATAGGCCTATGTTTAGGTGGGTATAGGCCAAGTTCAAGTGGATATAGGCTTAAGTTTGAGTGGGAATAGACCAAGTTCAAGTGGGTGCTGTTATTGCTGAGTTCAAGTGGCTGGTGGGGGGGTATATATGTATTAGGCGTCATTTACGACACTGTCGAAACTCATTACTAACGACACTGCCGTAATTCCTGACAAACAACACCGGCGTAGCTACTGACTCACGACACTGCCGTAGCAGCCATAGCTTGTGACAATGCCTAAACTCACAACAATGCCGTAACTCACAACAATGCCGTAACTCACAACACAGCCGTAACTTGCCGCATTGCTGTAACTTATCACCGACGATCCCGCCGTAACTTACGACACTCCACAGGGAGCTGAGCGCGGCGAAGCAGCGCATGGCGCAGATGGAGGAGATCATGCAGTGCATTAGCGCCTCGCGGGGCACCGGCCTCCCGCTGGCGGAGGTGCTCTCCGGCCCCCAGCTGCGCCTCCTGCAGCAGGTGTTGTGTGTGTGCCTCCTGCAGCAGGTGTTGTGTGTGTGCCTCCTGCAGCAGGTGTTGTGTGTGTGCCTCCTGCAGCAGGCCGAGGTGGGTGTTGGGTGCCTCCTGCAGCAGGTGTTGTGTGTGTGCCTCCTGCAGCAGGTGTTGTGTGTGTGCCTCCTGCAGCAGGTGTTGTGTGTGTGCCTCCTGCAGCAGGCCGAGGTGGGTGTTGGGTGCCTCCTGCAGCAGGTGTTGTGTGGGCTTCCTGCAACAGGTGTGGGCCTCCTGCAGCATGTGTGGGCCTCCTGCAGCATGTGTGGGCCTCCTGCAGCAGGTGTGGGCCTCCTGCAGCATGTGTGGGCCTCCTGCAGCAGGTGTGGGCCTCCTGCAGCAGGTGTGGGCCTCCTGCAGCAGGTGTGGGCCTCCTGCAGCAGGTGTGGGCCTCCTGCAGCAGGTGTGGGCCTCCTGCAGCAGGTGTGGGCCTCCTGCAGCAGGTGTGGGCCTCCTGCAGCAGGTGTGGGCCTCCTGCAGCAGGTGTGGGCCTCCTGCAGCAGGTGTGGGCCTCCTGCAGCAGGTGTGGGCCTCCTGCAGCAGGTGTGGGCCTCCTGCAGCAGGTGTGGGCCTCCTGCAGCAGGTGTGGGCCTCCTGCAGCAGGTGTGGGCCTCCTGCAGCAGGTGTCGGCATCCCAATTGAAATTCTGAGCCTTTTACAGATCGTTTTCAGGCAGTTATAAGCCAAGAGTTTAGTCGTTTTCAAGCAGTAAATTAGCCTTTTTCGGAGCAAATGTCTCGTATTTTAAGCCCTTTTAAACGGCTATTTCTGGGCATCGAAACGGCTAATGCAACGGCCATTTTGGGCTTCTCTACTACCTGAACGAGGCTATTCACGACCATTTTTGGCTTTTCCATTGCTTGAACGAGTCTCATCCTGGCCCTTTTGGACTTCCTTACTGCTTGATCAAGGCTAATACCGGCCTTATTAGGCTTCCGTACGACTTATAGTGGGCCTTGCAACGACCTCAAAGAGCTCCAACATTAGATTTTTTATACGATATAAAGAGTTTGTAAGGCCGGGTCTTGTCGCTGCTTCGCCTAGTGAGTTCCGATTTGAGGCGAGTGAAGCAGCGGACTTACGTTTATACTTCTCCGGCTGTAGGTATCGATGATAAGCGGTGGAGAAGTGGGAACTTTTTCTGAAATAAATTTACATTGGGATATATTAAGATTACTGAACATAGAAGGACTAGAATCGAGGTTTGAGGGTTAACTAGGGTAAAGCACTACAAGTTGAATGCTCAGCGTTCGACAACCCAAGTGTTCCAACAGTTATAAGCTATCATTCATATATATTTTATATAATGCATTAATAAAGTGCCAATTTGATGTTATGCTCAGCAGTTAGCTTTTCTATCCTAGTTTTCATGTTGACTGGATTAATTATTTATAGTATTGTTGAAGATGTTTAACGAACCTTACCTAATCTAACTTAACTAAGTTAGGTTAATTGAAATTCATTTAGTTCTTTACATTTACTGAAGTAATACGACTTGTACAACATTTAGTTTTATCGAGTCTTTTACAATCTATTACGCGTCCAAATAGAGGTCGTCGAAAAGGCTTGAAAACGACTTTAAACGACCCGAATGAGCCCGCAAACAGCCATTGACTAGACCTATAAAAGGCCAGTTGAGTGAAGAGCCCTTTTCAAGCCCTAATAGGCCAAGTATAGGTAGGAGTCGGTTTGAAGTCGTGATTTTTGGCCCTTTTGGGCCGTTTTTGACCTTTTACGACTAATTTACTACCTGAAAAAGGCGATAATTTTCAATTGGGATCCTGCAGCAGGTGTTGGCATCCTGCAGCAGGTGTTGGCATCCTGCAGCAGGTGTTGGCATCCTGCAGCAGGTGTTGGCATCCTGCAGCAGGTGTTGCATCCTGCAGTAGGTGTCGGCATCCTGCAGCAGGTGTTGGCATCCTGCAGCAGGTGTTGGCATCCTGCAGCAGGTGTTGGCATCCTGCAGCAGGTGTTGGCATCCTGCAGCAGGTGTTGGCATCCTGCAGCAGGGGTGGGCTTCCTGCAGCAGGTGTTGGCATCCTGCAGCAGGTGTTGGCATCCTGCAGCAGGTGTTGGCATCCTGCAGCAGGTGTTGGCATCCTGCAGCAGGTGTTGGCATCCTGCAGCAGGTGTTGGCATCCTGCAGCAGGGGTGGGCTTCCTGCAGCAGGTGTTGGCATCCTGCAGCAGGTGTTGGCATCCTGCAGCAGGTGTTGGCATCCTGCAGCAGGTGTTGGCATCCTGCAGCAGGTGTTGCATCCTGCAGTAGGTGTCGGCATCCTGCAGCAGGTGTTGGCATCCTGCAGCAGGTGTTGGCATCCTGCAGCAGGTGTTGGCATCCTGCAGCAGGTGTTGGCATCCTGCAGCAGGTGTTGGCATCCTGCAGCAGGTGTTGCATCCTGCAGTAGGTGTCGGCATCCTGCAGCAGGTGTTGGCATCCTGCAGCAGGTGTTGGCATCCTGCAGCAGGTGTTGGCATCCTGCAGCAGGTGTTGGCATCCTGCAGCAGGTGTTGGCATCCTGCAGCAGGGGTGGGCTTCCTGCAGCAGGTGTTGGCATCCTGCAGCAGGTGTTGGCATCCTGCAGCAGGTGTTGGCATCCTGCAGCAGGTGTTGGCATCCTGCAGCAGGTGTTGGCATCCTGCAGCAGGTGTTGGCATCCTGCAGCAGGGGTGGGCTTCCTGCAGCAGGTGTTGGCATCCTGCAGCAGGTGTTGGCATCCTGCAGCAGGTGTTGGCATCCTGCAGCAGGTGTTGGCATCCTGCAGCAGGTGTTGCATCCTGCAGTAGGTGTCGGCATCCTGCAGCAGGTGTTGGCATCCTGCAGCAGGTGTTGGCATCCTGCAGCAGGTGTTGGCATCCTGCAGCAGGTGTTGGCATCCTGCAGCAGGTGTCGGCATCCTGCAGCAGGTGTTGGCATCCTGCAGCAGGTGTTGGCATCCTGCAGCAGGTGTTGGCATCCTGCAGCAGGTGTTGGCATCCTGCAGCAGGTGTTGGCATCCTGCAGCAGGTGTTGGCATCCTGCAGCAGGGGTGGGCTTCCTGCAGCAGGTGTTGGCATCCTGCAGCAGGTGTTGGCATCCTGCAGCAAGTGTTGGCATCCTGCAGCAGGCCGAGGTGGGTGTTGGGTGCCTCCTGCAGCAGGTGTGGGCTTCCTGCAGCAGGTGTGGGCTTCCTGCAGCAGGTGTGGGCTTCCTGCAGCAGGTGTGGGCTTCCTGCAGCAGGTGTTGGCTTCCTGCAGCAGGTGTTGGCCTCCTGCAGCAAGTGTGGGCTTCCGCTTCCTGCAGCAGGTGTTGGCCTCCTGCAGCAAGTGTGGGCTTCCGCTTCCTGCAGCAGGTGTTGGCATCCTGCAGCAGGTGTTGGCATCCTGCAGCAGGTGTTGGCATCCTGAAGCAGGTGTTGGCATCCTGCAGCAGGTGTTGCATCCTGCAGCAGGTGTTGGCATCCTGCAGCAGGTGTTGGCATCCTGCAGCAGGTGTTGGCATCCTGCAGCAGGTGTTGGCATCCTGCAGCAGATGTTGGCATCCTGCAGCAGGTGTTAGCATCCTGCAGCAGGTGTTGTGGTCTAGAGCCCCCAGCTGCGCCGCCTACATCCGACAGATGTCATGTGGGCCTCCTGCAGCAGGTAGGAGGTGTAGAGCGCAATATGGTAAAGCAAGGTGTCCGTGGTGCAGCTACTGATTGAGGCGTGGGTGCTGCTCACATCTTGCGATATTAGAATTTTATTTCTGTGTTATTTCCTTCAAGAAATTTGGTACTCATACTTCAGAGGTGGTAAAGATTTTTTTTTTTTTACCTTGTTTTTATGGTGTTAGGTTAGGTGGATTTTGATGTTCTTACTGGAAGCATTGTTGGATTTCCTATGGAATTAGTCTATAAACATGTGATGTGTTTTTTAAAATGGATATTCGTGCTAATGATGTGATTTATCTCTGCATACAGACGCGAGCGATAAGCCAAAGTTGAGCATACATATGGCTTCATATGTATTTATACACACAATTAGCCAGAATGGAACACATAGCACATATAGATGATATATTCTACTGATCGGTCATGTTGCAGGCTGAAGAAGATTCAACCGGAGTGACATCGGATCGTCGTACCAGCTCTGGTGTTGGTGTCAGGTTAGTGATGGTAGCTGTAGTGAAGTGGTGGTAGTAATAGCGGTGATGGCAGTAGTATATATAATGGTAGTAGTTGTTGAATGGTGGTAGTAGTAGCAGTAGTGTAAGTAGTATAATGGTGGTAGTAGTTGCAGTGGTAGAAGTTGTATAGTAGTGTACCGTAGTAAGTAGAAGTAGCAGCAGTGTTTGTGCTAATGCTTGAAAAAATCAGTGTTAGCACTAGAGTCCAGGCACATTACAACTAGTGCTGATTCCAAAGCGCTAGTATTTTTGTTGGAAGTGCAGAGATACATCTTTTGTGTTACATTTTGTATTTGTATCACATCTAAGCAGAATCTGTGCCTACGTGGTAATTTCGGGTAGGTGTCTGGTTGCTATCAAGCCTTTTTTTAATGTTGCTTGCTCTTTTTATTGAAGTCGTACTTAATATGGTCAATGAAATCGTGTTCTATACGCTAATTTATGTTTATTTGTTAAATTTACGTGGGGATTCATCATAAAATTGTTGCTTTGGAATTCATACCTAATATGTTTGATAAAATCGTATTTGTTTTGATGATTTACTATCATTTATCAACTTGACGCGTTGATTTGTCATTAAATAGAACTCAAAATCAATGTATTAGACAAAATCAAACTCGTTACACCTATTGACGTTCATTCGTCAAATTTACGTATTGATATGTCTTGAAAAATTTTAAATTACATATATATGGTGCCATTCATGCGCCAAATTTACATGCTAATTTATCTTGAAATTTCCAAAACTATTTTTCTCAATTTCTAAGATGATATTACCAATGAAACGCGTTTGTAGCGTCTGGTGATGAAACATCGTATGTAATAATAGTCCGAAATAATATTTCTGGTGTTGTTCATTCCTGTTTGATGCGGCCTGAGCTAAAGGTTAGGTAGGCTTTTTTTTGTTAAAATGAAATATGTAGGTTTTTGTTTTGTTACGGACCATCTCCCCTCAAGGACCATCTTCTTGTATGGGAATTAGCACTCCCAGGGGGAAATGTGTGAGGGCCCGAGCTGAGAGTTAGGTTGGTTTTCTTTTTGTTGAGGTAAAATGTTTTTGTTATGTTAAGGACCACCTTTTTCAGGTTCACTGCTGTCCTGTTTTTCAGCACCTACTACTTTCTTCTTCAACTTTTGTCTTGTTTCCTGAACTTCTTCTCAATTTACTGCTTCTATCGTGTATAAATTAGTGTTAATTTTGAAAATGAAAATTTGTGCTCATGATGAAAATAAATTGCATGGATTCCGCGTTCCCGTAACTCCATGTTAAATGATGCCTTCCTCTTCCCTCTCTTCGAAATGCTTTTTTTTGCGGTTAGGGAGTCTTTTAACCTAACACCTAATTTAATCATTCCTATTCGTCCATCCAGTGAGGGTGACCGCAACACGCCAACCAATGAGAGCACAGCTCGCCTCAACGCGCGTAGTGGTGACGATGGTGAAGGTGATGGTGGTGAGCAGGACAGTTGGTCTGCCATGCTCAACAAGCACACCTCAACTGGACATCCAGTTAACTATGGTGGCAGTGACCAGAGCAGTAAACTGGCTCCTGATAAACAGGTGATCGCTGGTTGTACGGGCTCTGTATTAACTGGGTGTATAGGTGTGAGTTCACTGGTGAGTTAATTGGGTAAACCGGTTCTGTGTTAACTGGGTAAATAGATGTGAGTTAACTGGTGAGTTAATTGGGTAAACCGGTTCTGTGTTAACTGTGTGAATAAGTCTCTGTTAACTGGTTAAACAGGGGTTTATTTAATTTTTTAAACAGATGTTAACTGTGTGAATAGGTTTGAGTTAACTGGTTAGTTAATTGCTTAAACAGGTGGAGACAAATGAGGACACAAGTCTGACTCAACTGGTTGAGCAAATGATGTGTTTATTGATTAAGCAAGTGCTTAATACTATTTATGTTGATATTAATACCATATGCGACCATATCCTAGAGACTCGATACTATTTACCTCTATGCTACCATATCCTGGATACTCAATACTGTTTATGTAAATAGATCACATCCTAGATACTCAATACTATTTACCTCCATGTGATTGAATCCTGGATAGTTAAAAATACCTATTTTGTTCTTGTTTTTTTTAGAAATTCGATCAAAAGCATTGACAGCAATAAGCCTGTATATTGAATATCAAATAAACCACAACTGTGTCCAGTACCTGGTCAGTCAGATGGTACAGGTACAGAAACAAATATTTTATATGCAAAATACCATGAAGTATCTCCTATATGGTACTTGAGTACCTATTTGCAGTGCCGTAGGGGAAGTACCTACCTACTTGCAAAATACTGTAACGTACCTATGTGGTACAGTTGAACACCATGTATATATGTACTAAATGAACAGTTAAAACAGCGGAGGAACAGCTTCATGATTATGAAATACTTGTCTAACCCCTTCAGTATGTACAGCAATGTCAAGTCTCGAACTAATGGTTAGAGAAACCTTCCTTTAGTTGAACTAGGGTAGGTTTATTTGTGTTTTTGTTCCACTGCTGTCAGTTTTTTTTAGTACCTGTTACTTTCAGTTCCAACTTTTACCTCGTTTCATGGAATTCTTGCCATCTTGTTGTATTGGAAACAACTCACCCTAAGTTCACACGACCCAAGCCCCAACCCATCACCCGCAGGAGAGCTGGCGCAGCAGCAGCAGCACCACAGCGCAGCAGCACCAGCAGCGGCTCTCCACCATCGCCTCCCTCCAGGAGGAGCTCAAGCGCAAGAAGAACGCTCTCGAGGACCTCATGAGGTGAGCGGTGATTGGGGGGAGGGTAGGGTGATTGTGGGGAGGGTGGAGTGATTGTGGGGAGGGTGGAGGGATTGTGGAGAGGGTGGAGTGATTGAGGGCAGGGGGTGGGGTGATGAAAGTGAGGGGGTGAGCCTCACGAGGGAAATTACACGTCAAAATGAGCATCGCTGAAGCGTTGGCTGCTCATCCAACTGTGAAATAAGTCGTATCCTTGCCAGTATTGAATATTTTCACGAATTTCACAGTGTTTATGGCTACCCTAATTTCAATTATGATGTTTTTTATGAAATGGAAATTATTGAGTGACTTCTTCTGTGTAATGTATCGCCGCCATGTATAGTCGCGACCACGTGTTATTTATTCAAGCAAACTCAATAAATTGACAAGTGAAGTAGCACCACGACTGCACTTATTTATTAAATTTAATTTGTTTATTTTAATAAACTAAAAAATCAATAAATAATAAATAACTTGAATAAAGTTTATTTACATAAACTAAATCAATTGCTCAAACTCAAGAGATAAATAAACTCAAAATGAACTCAACTTATTTCGTTTAGTTTAGGGTGGGATAGGCTGGGGTGAATAAAGATAAACTTCTCTCAATAAACTAAACTCAATTTACTTTGTTTATTTAACTTAACTCAATAAATCCTTAATTGCAGTCATGTTGTCCCATTTTATTTATTTATTTAATTTATTCATTTTATTTCATTTATTTTATTTATTTATTTAATAAATTTTAATTATTTATTTAATTTGATTTACTTAGTTCATTCATTTAAATGAACAGTGCAGTCACCACCCCATTTAATGTACAACCCCCCCCCCCCTCACAGAGGCATGGGGAAGCAGTCGGCCTTCCCCCCCGACAACCTGTCCGACAACACCTCCCCTCCTGGCGGGGACCGTGGGGACGGCGCGGGGCTGGGGCTCCCTCGGCTGTCGGGGTGAGCTCCCACTCAACAGCTGTGTTCACTGTTCAACTTTTTGCTCAATATTTTTTTATTTTGGAAATATTTTCAGGAAACGGTCGAAATATGTTGTGAAATATTGACAATATGTCCAAACTATTTTTTTTCATTGACTTTCTTTAATATAATAATAACCTCGTTCAAGATGTGTTTCTTTGCAGGGATGGAATATTGCTTATTACATTATAATTCGTGTAATTTACAGAGGTGGAATATTGCTTAATGATATAATACGTGTTGTCACTATTAATATCGCCTATTATATTATAAAGCGTGTGGAGATATATTGCTTATCAATGTTCAAAGTGTTTAAATTTGAGAGGCATTTACGTATGAGAGTGACGTATGATGCATTTACGTATGATGCATTTACGTATGATGCATTTACGTATGAGTGATGAGACGAAATGTTCAAATTTTAGAGACAAGACATGGGCTTACAAAGGAAAAACTGTTCAAATTTTACCTTGTTTAATGGCCAAACTTTTAATCTTTGTCCAGAAAGGCTAAATGGCCGTTGTATTCACAGGTTAAAGGTTGAATTTTTGTATTGGTACTATTGATGATACGAAATTTTTGTAATTCGTCAAGCGAAAAGCAATTTTGGGTCGTTTCTGCTAGAAAAGATTTTACCATCACGCATCAAAAAGCCACAAATATTCCTCCTCTGTGTCAGTAGAACTGTTTTTCTAATTGTGAGATTTTCATTTTTGGCCAGAAAAAACGCTGGTTGTGAACATTTGGCAAACGTAAGGCCAGTCTGGAAACACTGGGCTAGCAGGGCCAAATTTTATTATCGGTACTATTGAAAAGCCCCAAATATTCCTCATTCCTCATTCCTCCTAGTAAAACTATTATGCTTCATTTGGGACATTTTCAATTTGCCAGAATTAATGCTGGTCGTGAACATTTTCACAAAAATATTGCCAGTGACACTGGGCGTCACTGGGTAAAGTTTGGCAACACTGGTCTCATGCCGATAATATATCAACTAAAAATTTTTATTTTAAGACATTGTGAAAACCATTGATGATATTTGTATCATCTTTATGGGCGATAAAATGTTTTTCTCTCTTTCTTTCAGAGCGGACGACGTTCGACAAGAAACAATTAGACCTCCTTCTGTGCCTGCTAACTCCGGGCTTGTGCTTACTGGTGCAGGTGCTAGTGGACAAAGTGTAAGACCGAAACAAAATATCGGTAAGTGGCAGCACTCTTGGAAGGTTTTGGTTATTTGTCTTATTTATTTATTTATGTTGTGCAAGAGTGTGATGGAGGTGATGGAGGAGTGTGATGGTGGTGATGGAGGAGTGTGATGGTGGTGATGGAGGAGTGTGATGGTGGTGATGGAGGAGTGTGATGGTGGTGATGGAGGAGTGTGATGGTGGTGATGGAGGAGTGTGATGGTGGTGATGGAGGAATATGATGGTGGTGACATGCTGAAATGTGATGGTGGTGATGGTAAATTTGAAGCTTCACATGGGACAGAATACTCTTTAGTTAGAAAGTTAAAAAGCTCGTGACTATAGGTCAACTTTCTGTTTAAGAAGGAGTTTTTGTTTTGTTAAGAAGTTTTTTGGTTCACTGCTGACCTGTTTATCAACACCTACTAATCTTTTCTTCAACTTTTATCTCGTATAAACTTTCATCCCACCTTGCTGTTTCTATGCGTAGGGGATTTTCTGTGGGAACGCACCTTGTCCGTAGATTCCACGCTCTCTTAACCCTATCCCAAAGTGGATTTCGAAATCTACGTTCATAAAAAGCTCTAATATATTTATTCCTTGTGAAATTTGTGCCCTTATGTGTTCTTCAAAGTTTATTGTCGAGGGGCAGTCAGTTCCTCGTTGTGATGTTGGTTACTACATGATGCTGTTGCCAGGCTAATGATGGTGGTTGTGATAACGGTAATGAGTACAAAATGCGGACGTTAAAGGGTTAATGATGGTGGTTGTGATGACAATGTTACGGGTACAAAATGCGGACATTAACCCTTTAACGCCAAAGTGGACTGAACGGTCCTCTTTCAAAAATAACAATAACATATTTTATTTCTTATTCAATTTGTTCACTAATGTGTCCTTTGAACTTCACTGCCGAGTGGCAGTTCCTTCCCCATCTTTATAACAGTGACTACCTAATGCCAGTGTCGGTTTAGTGATAGTGGTTGTTATAACGGTAATATGAGTATGAAAATGTGGGCGTTAAAGGGTTAAGGATTAATAACGCTATACCGAATGGTCCCTTCACCTTCACTCTTTTTGGAACATATTTGTTGCAGTAGGAGTGGCTTTAACCCTTTAACGCCCCAGAGGACACCAGTGTCCTCTTTCAAAAATGCCCTCAATATATTGTATTTCTTGTTCAATTAGTTCCCTAATGTGCTCTTCTCTGCCGAGTGGCAGTTCCTATCCCATCCTGATATTGGTGACTGCCTGATGCCAGCGCCAGTTTAGTGACGGTGGTTGTGTTAACGGTAATATGAGTACAAAAATTCGGACGTTAAAGGGTTAACCTCTAAAGGCCTGTTTACAAAATCATTGAGTGCGCGCGTGAGCAGTGAAGAGAGGCGCAAGCCCCGCCCACTTACTCTCGCTTCAGGCGCATTTAAATGCTCAATGACAGTGGGGACTATGTCCATCTTCATGGTGCTGACCAGAACCATGAAGACGAGCATTGGGCAAGTAAAAGCGCTGTCATTGAGAAAGGAAATGCGCCTAAAGCGAGAGCAAGTGGGCGGGGATTGCTCTTCTCTTCACTGCTCACGCGCGCGCTCAATGATTGTGTAAACACAGCTTAATGGAGCATGAGGCCATTGCAGTACTATGTACCATGACTGTACCGTGAGACCAGCACAGTACCATGACACGCCCCATGTGTGCAGGCGGCGCAGAACAGGAGCCACAGCCTGCAGAAGGCACCGGGTCTTCTCAGGCGCTGGTGGACGCCCTGCGGCAGGTGAGCGGCTGCCTCTCTTCTGCTCTTTGTTGCCTCTCTTCTGCTCTTTGTTGCCCATCTTCTGCTCTTTGTTGCCCATCTTCTGCTCTTTTTTGCCTCTCTTCTGCTCTTTGTTGCCCCTCTTCTTCTCTTTGTTGCCTCTCTTCTGCTCTTTGTTGCCTCTCTTCTGCTCTTTGTTGCCTCTCTTCTGCTCTTTGTTGCCTCTCTTCTTCTCTTTGTTGCCTCTCTTCTGCTCTTTGTTGCCTCTCTTCTGCTCTTTGTTGCCCCTCTTCTTCTCTTTGTTGCCTCTCTTCTGCTCTTTGTTGCCCCTCTTCTGCTCTTTGTTGCCTCTCTTCTGCTCTTTGTTGTCCCTCTTCTACTCTTTGTTGCCCCTCTTCTGCTCTTTGTTGCCCCTCTTCTGCTCTTTGTTGCCCCTCTTCTGCTCTTTGTTGCCCCTCTTCTGCTCTTTGTTGCCCCTCTTCTGCTCTTTGTTGCCCCTCTTCTGCTCTTTGTTGCCCCTCTTCTGCTCTTTGTTGCCCCTCTTCTGCTCTTTGTTGCCCCTCTTCTGCTCTTTGTTGCCCCTCTTCTGCTCTTTGTTGCCCCTCTTCTGCTCTTTGTTGCCCCTCTTCTGCTCTTTGTTGCCCCTCTTCTGCTCTTTGTTGCCCCTCTTCTGCTCTTTGTTGCCCCTCTTCTGCTCTTTGTTGCCCCTCTTCTGCTCTTTGTTGCCCCTCTTCTGCTCTTTGTTGCCCCTCTTCTGCTCTTTGTTGCCCCTCTTCTGCTCTTTGTTGCCCCTCTTCTGCTCTTTGTTGCCCCTCTTCTGCTCTTTGTTGCCCCTCTTCTGCTCTTTGTTGCCCCTCTTCTGCTCTTTGTTGCCCCTCTTCTGCTCTTTGTTGCCCCTCTTCTGCTCTTTGTTGCCCCTCTTCTGCTCTTTGTTGCCTCTCTTCTGCTCTTTGTTGCCCCTCTTCTGCTCTTTGTTGCCCCTCTTCTGCTCTTTGTTGCCCCTCTTCTGCTCTTTGTTGCCCCTCTTCTGCTCTTTGTTGCCCCTCTTCTGCTCTTTGTTGCCCCTCTTCTGCTCTTTGTTGCCCCTCTTCTGCTCTTTGTTGCCCCTCTTCTGCTCTTTGTTGCCCCTCTTCTGCTTTTTGTTGCCCCTCTTCTGCTCTTTGTTGCCCCTCTTCTGCTCTTTGTTGCCCCTCTTCTGCTCTTTGTTGCCCCTCTTCTGCTCTTTGTTGCCCCTCTTCTGCTCTTTGTTGCCCCTCTTCTGCTCTTTGTTGCCTCTCTTCTGCTCTTTGTTGCCCCTCTTCTGCTCTTTGTTGCCCCTCTTCTGCTCTTTGTTGCCCCTCTTCTGCTCTTTGTTGCCCCTCTTCTGCTCTTTGTTGCCCCTCTTCTGCTCTTTGTTGCCCCTCTTCTGCTCTTTGTTGCCCCTCTTCTGCTCTTTGTTGCCCCTCTTCTGCTCTTTGTTGCCCCTCTTCTGCTCTTTGTTGCCCCTCTTCTGCTCTTTGTTGCCCCTCTTCTGCTCTTTGTTGCCCCTCTTCTGCTCTTTGTTGCCCCTCTTCTGCTCTTTGTTGCCTCTCTTCTGCTCTTTGTTGCCCCTCTTCTGCTCTTTGTTGCCTCTCTTCTGCTCTTTGTTGCCTCTCTTCTGCTCTTTGTTGCCCCTCTTCTGCTCTTTGTTGCCCCTCTTCTGCTCTTTGTTGCCTCTCTTCTGCTCTTTGTTGCCCCTCTTCTGCTCTTTGTTGCCTCTCTTCTGCTCTTTGTTGCCTCTCTTCTGCTCTTTGTTGCCCCTCTTCTGCTCTTTGTTGCCTCTCTTCTGCTCTTTGTTGCCTCTCTTCTGCTCTTTGTTGCCTCTCTTCTGCTCTTTGTTGCCCCTCTTCTGCTCTTTGTTGCCTCTCTTCTGCTCTTTGTTGCCCCTCTTCTGCTCTTTGTTGCCCCTCTTCTGCTCTTTGTTGCTTCTCTTCTGCTCTTTGTTGCCCCTCTTCTGCTCTTTGTTGCTTCTCTTCTGCTCTTTGTTGCCTCTCTTCTGCTCTTTGTTGCCTCTCTTCTGGCTCCTTTGTTGGGTATTTGTGTTTTCTGTGTGTGGCGAGAGGGGTGAGTGCGGACAGAAGTAAGTGGAAGCAGTGTATAAGGATGTAAGTATATTGTCGTGGTCACTTTGGTCACTGGAAGCCTGCCCGCGTGTGATGGGGTTGACCTGTCCTGTACGGGGGGGAGGGACTGCACTCAATGACGCGGTTGGGGTAAACCAGCTATGGCTGTCGGGCCTGACTGTGGAAAATGGTTGTGCTGGGCTGCTGCTGATCCTGGCAGTTCTGGTGCGGCTAGTGCTGCCTCTCTCGCCCCCTAGTGACGAACTAAGGATGAATGAGTGTGGCTTGCTGTCGGCTACCCTCCGGTAATGAGGAAAAGCCTGGTATATGTATCTTTTAGCTCGTTAGCTGTGTCAGGGTAACCTGCAATATATGATTCAATTGCTCAATGTTGGTCTTCAATACTCCAATGATTGCTCTCCAATGTTGAGTACTTTTGTTGATTTTTGTATCTTTCTTCTTCTAGGTCGTTCACCATGTCAGGGTATGATTCAATCCTTGCTCCAATATTTGGTATTTTTGTTGTGGCTAGGGAATCTTGAACTAATATGGTAAAAAAAATTATAATAACAACAACAAATAGCAATGATTGTATTTCTAGTACCAACATTTGTAACGTTTTGAACAACAATAGCAATAATAACCAAAGCAATTGTATTGCTGAAACCAATACATGTTAATAACGTCATAACAATAACGATAACAAAAAGCAATGATAGCATTGGTGAAACCATTGTAACATTATAAACAACGAAATTAACAAGCTACTGTAGCATTGGTAAAACCAATATTAAATACATCATATAAAACTACAATATCAAAATAAATGTTATGGTAAAACCAATATTTAAGCATTCTAAATTACTATAATCATAATAATGCATGGTATAAGACATTATAAGTATCAATATTGATGATGATAATATAAGTTTTATATAACTTGTTGCAGCTGCGAGCAGTGCAGGGCTCCATCAACTCCCTGCATGACTCTCTTGCTGCAAGTCGCAGCGACCAGCAGCAGGTGTTGCAACAGCCCTTGTTGCAGCAGCAGCAACAGCCCGTGCTACAACAGCAACAGTCTGTCTTGCAGCAGCAACAGCCCGTCTTGCAGCAGCAACAACCCGTTTTGCAGCAGCAACAGCCCGTTTTGCAGCAGCAACAGCCTGTTTTGCAGCAGCAACAGCCTGTTTTGCAGCAGCAACAGCCCGTTTTGCAGCAGCAACAGCCTGTTTTGCAGCAGCAACAGCCCGTTTTGCAGCAGCAACAGCCTGTTTTGCAGCAGCAACAGCCTGTTTTGCAGCAGCAACAGCCCGTTTTGCAGCAGCACCACCCGTTACAATTGTTGCAACATCAGCTGCCTGGTCAATCAATTGCAGCAACTCCTCAGTTGTCACTCAACGGTGGGTTGTGCGTGAGTTTGTTACAGCATTTGAGTGCTTAATTTTAAAGAGAAATTAGTTTGTTGGTTACCTATAATGCTAGATTATGGGGCTGGAATTAATTCATTGTTTACCTATAATGCTAGATTTTGGGGTTGGAATTAATTCATTGTTTACCTATAATGCTTGATTTTAGGACGGGAATTAATTCATTGTTTACCTATAATGCTAGATTTTGGGGCTGGAATTAATTCATTGTTTACCTATAATGCTAGATTTTGGGGTTGGAATTAATTCATTGTTTACCTATAATGCTAGATTTTGGGGTTGGAATTAATTCATTGTTTACCTATAATGCTAGATTATGGGGCTGGAATTAATTCATTGTTTACCTATAATGCTAGATTTTGGGGTTGGAATTAATTCATTGTTTACCTATAATGCTAGATTTTGGGGTTGGAATTAATTCATTGTTTACCTATAATGCTAGATTTTGGGGCTGGAATTAATTCATTGTTTACCTATAATGCTAGATTTCGGGGTTGGAATTAATTCATTGTTTACCTATGATGCTTGATTTTAGGACGGGAATTAATTCATTGTTTACCTATAATGCAGAGATTTTGGGGCTGGAATTAATTCATTGTTTACCTATAATGCTAGATTTAGGGGCTGGAATTAATTCATTGTTTACTTATAATGCTTAATTTTAGGACGGGAATAACTTGTTGATGCTTTGGTGGGGTGAATTTTAGATTAAGGATAGTTGGTGGCTGCTTTGGAACGCTTTATTTTAGGGTGAAGGCGTTTATTGCTTTTTGGACCGTTTGATTTTAGGGTGAGGATTGTGTATTGCTCCTTTGAAATGTTTGATTCTGAGGCAAGATTAGTTTATTGTTGCTCTAAAGTGTTTGGTTCTAGGGTAAGCACCGTCATTAGTTAATAAATTTGATGTCATGCACATATTTAGCCTGTAATTACTTTAATTATTCAATGTCGGACGTATAATTAACACCATAATTAACACGAGGTTCATATCACTTTTGTGGTGGCTAGGGAGTCTTTAGCCAACTCTGTAGTGGCTAGGGAGTCTTTAGCAAACTCTGTAGTGGCTAGGGAGGCTTTAGCCAATTCTGTAGTGGCTAGGGAGGCTTTAGCCAATTCTGTAGTGGCTAGGGAGTCTTTAGCCAACTCTGTAGTGGCTAGGGAGTCTTTAGCCAACTCTGTAGTGGCTAGGGAGGCTTTAACCAACTCTGTAGTGGCTAGGGAGTCTTTAGCCAATTCTGTAGTGGCTAGGGAGTCTTTAGCCAACTCTGTAGTGGCTAGGGAGGCTTTAGCCAACTCTGTAGTGGCTAGGGAGGCTTTACCCAACTCTGTAGTGGCTAGGGAGGCTTTAACCAACTCTGTAGTGGCTAGGGAGGCTTTAACCAACTCTGTAGTGGCTAGGGAGGCTTTAACCAACTCTGCAGTGGCCAGGGAGGCTTTAACCAACTCTGCAGTGGCTAGGGAGGCTTTAACCAACTCTGCAGTGGCCAGGGAGGCTTTAACCAACTCTGTAGTGGCTAGGGAGGCTTTAACCAACTCTGCAGTGGCCAGGGAGGCTTTAACCAACTCTGCAGTGGCTAGGGAGGCTTTAACCAACTCTGCAGTGGCTAGGGAGGCTTTAACCAACTCTGCAGTGGCCAGGGAGGCTTTAACCAACTCTGCAGTGGCTAGGGAGGCTTTAACCAACTCTGCAGTGGCCAGGGAGGCTTTAACCAACTCTGTAGTGGCTAGGGAGGCTTTAACCAACTCTGTAGTGGCTAGGGAGGCTTTAACCAACTCTGTAGTGGCCAGGGAGGCTTTAACCAACTCTGCAGTGGCTAGGGAGGCTTTAACCAACTCTGTAGTGGCTAGGGAGGCTTTAACCAACTCTGTAGTGGCCAGGGAGGCTTTAACCAACTCTGTAGTGGCTAGGGAGGCTTTAACCAACTCTGAAGTGGCTAGGGAGGCTTTAACCAACTCTGTAGTGGCTAGGGAGGCTTTAACCAACTCTTTAGTGGCTAGGGAGGCTTTAACCAACTCTGCAGTGGCTAGGGAGGCTTTAGCCAACTCTGTAGTGGCTAGGGAGGCTTTAACCAACTCTGTAGTGGCCAGGAAGGCTTTAACCAACTCTGTAGTGGCTAGGGAGGCTTTAACCAACTCTGTAGTGGCTAGGGAGGCTTTAACCAACTCTGTAGTGGCTAGGGAGGCTTTAACCAACTCTGCAGTGGCCAGGGAGGCTTTAACCAACTCTGCAGTGGCCAGGGAGGCTTTAACCAACTCTGCAGTGGCTAGGGAGGCTTTAACCAACTCTGCAGTGGCCAGGGAGGCTTTAACCAACTCTGCAGTGGCCAGGGAGGCTTTAACCAACTCTGCAGTGGCCAGGGAGGCTTTAACCAACTCTGTAGTGGCTAGGGAGGCTTTAACCAACTCTGCAGTGGCTAGGGAGGCTTTAACCAACTCTGTAGTGGCCAGGGAGGCTTTAACCAACTCTGTAGTGGCTAGGGAGGCTTTAACCAACTCTGTAGTGGCTAGGGAGGCTTTAACCAACTCTGTAGTGGCTAGGGAGGCTTTAACCAACTCTGTAGTGGCTAGGGAGGCTTTAACCAACTCTGCAGTGGCCAGGGAGGCTTTAACCAACTCTGTAGTGGCTAGGGAGGCTTTAACCAACTCTGTAGTGGCTAGGGAGGCTTTAACCAACTCTGCAGTGGCCAGGGAGGCTTTAACCAACTCTGTAGTGGCTAGGGAGGCTTTAACCAACTCTGTAGTGGCTAGGGAGGCTTTAACCAACTCTGCAGTGGCCAGGGAGGCTTTAACCAACTCTGTAGTGGCTAGGGAGGCTTTAACCAACTCTGCAGTGGCTAGGGAGGCTTTAACCAACTCTGCAGTGGCCAGGGAGGCTTTAACCAACTCTGTAGTGGCTAGGGAGTCTTTAGCCAACTCTGCAGTGGCCAGGGAGGCTTTAACCAACTCTGCAGTGGCTAGGGAGGCTTTAACCAACTCTGCAGTGGCCAGGGAGGCTTTAACCAACTCTGTAGTGGCTAGGGAGGCTTTAACCAACTCTGCAGTGGCCAGGGAGGCTTTAACCAACTCTGCAGTGGCTAGGGAGGCTTTAGCCAACTCTGCAGTGGCTAGGGAGGCTTTAACCAACTCTGCAGTGGCCAGGGAGGCTTTAACCAACTCTGCAGTGGCTAGGGAGGCTTTAACCAACTCTGCAGTGGCTAGGGAGGCTTTAACCAACTCTGCAGTGGCCAGGGAGGCTTTAACCAACTCTGCAGTGGCTAGGGAGGCTTTAAGCAACTCTGCAGTGGCCAGGAAGGCTTTAACCAACTCTGCAGTGGCTAGGGAGGCTTTAACCAACTCTGCAGTGGCCAGGGAAGCTTTAACCAACTCTGCAGTGGCTAGGGAGGCTTTAACCAACTCTGCAGTGGCTAGGGAGGCTTTAACCAACTCTGCAGTGGCTAGGGAGGCTTGAACCAACTCTGCAGTGGCCAGGGAGGCTTTAACCAACTCTGCAGTGGCTAGGGAGGCTTTAACCAACTCTGCAGTGGCCAGGGAGGCTTTAACCAACTCTGCAGTGGCTAGGGAGGCTTTAACCAACTCTGCAGTGGCCAGGGAAGCTTTAACCAACTCTGCAGTGGCCAGGGAGGCTTTAACCAACTCTGCAGTGGCTAGGGAGGCTTTAACCAACTCTGCAGTGGCTAGGGAGGCTTTAACCAACTCTGCAGTGGCTAGGGAGGCTTTAACCAACTCTGCAGTGGCCAGGGAGGCTTTAACCAACTCTGCAGTGGCTAGGGAGGCTTTAACCAACTCTGCAGTGGCCAGGGAGGCTTTAACCAACTCTGCAGTGGCCAGGGAAGCTTTAACCAACTCTGCAGTGGCCAGGGAAGCTTTAACCAACTCTGCAGTGGCCAGGGAAGCTTTAACCAGCTCTGCAGTGGCCAGGGAAGCTTTAACCAACTCTGCAGTGGCCAGGGAAGCTTTAACCAACTCTGCAGTGGCCAGGGAAGCTTTAACCAACTCGCCTAATTTAAAACAATCCAATCCGCAGATCCCGCAGCTGGGTACTCGTTGCTCTCAGCAGCTGCAACAGCAGAGGGTCCTACAGCTGCAACAGCAGCTGCGTCGGGGCTGCAGCAGTGCTTCACGCAGCTGTACCTCCACTCTCTCGAGATACAGGCGCTCAACAAACAGCTGCAGGTCAGGCACCAGCAGCAAATGATACAGCTGTACCAGCAGCAGCTGCTCCAGCAGATGTATAGGAGCTCGTATAGCCCTTACCTAGATCCCCTCATGCTGCCTCTGCCGTACCAGGGTCTTCCACCTCAGTCGTATTTTTCTTTTCCGTCCGGTTCTCTTTCATCCGGTTCTTTGGCTCTTCCATCTGGTTCTATGAGTCTTCCGTCTGGTTCTCTGGGATTTCAATCTGGTTCTCTTGGATTTCCCCCTGGTTCTTTTGGTTTTCCATCTAGTTCTCTTGGTGTTCAATCTGGTTCTCTTGGTGTTCAAACTGGTTCTCTGGGTCCTCCATCTTCAGCTGCACCCACTTCCCTACCGATGGTGGATGCCACAGGGTTTGCGGTCTACAGTGGATTAGTCAACGCTCCATCCACTTCTGCGGCGACTGTGAACAGCTCTGGATTACTTAGCGTTAATCCACCACAGCCTCCTCAATACTGATCATGTATTAATCCTCATCAATCCACACAGATCCACCATGGTGGGGTAGATATACTGTTCCCTCGCTTCTTCGCGGTTCGACAATCCACACAGATCCACCATGGTGGGGTAGATATACAGTGTTCCCTCGCTTCTTCGCGGTTCGACAATCCACACAGATCCGCCATGGTGGGGTAGATATACAGTGTTCCCTCGCTACTTCGCGGTTCGACAATCCACACAGATCCACCATGGTTGGATATATATACAGTGTTCCCTCGCTACTTCGCGGTTCGACAATCCACACAGATCCACCATGGTGGGGTAGATATACAGTGTTCCCTCGCTACTTCGCGGTTCGACAATCCACACAGATCCGCCATGGTGGGGTAGATATACAGTGTTCCCTCGCTACTTCGCGGTTCGACAATCCACACAGATCCACCATGGTGGGGTAGATCTAGTGTTCCCTCGCTACTTCGCGGTTCGACAATCCACACAGATCCACCATGGTGGGGTAGATATACAGTGTTCCCTCGCTACTTCGCGGTTCGACAATCCACACAGATCCGCCATGGTGGGGTAGATATACAGTGTTCCCTCGCTACTTCGCGTTTCGATAATCCACACAGATCCACCATGGTGGGGTAGATCTAGTGTTCCCTCGCTACTTCGCGGTTCGACAATCCACACAGATCCACCATGGTGGGGTAGATCTAGTTTTCCCTCGCTACTTCGCGGTTCGACAATCCACACAGATCCACCATGGTGGAGTAGATCTAGTGTTCCCTCGCTACTTCGCGGTTCGACAATCCACACAGATCCACCATGGTGGGGTAGATCTAGTGTTCCCTCGCTACTTCGCGGTTCGACAATCCACACAGATCCACCATGGTGGGGTAGATCTAGTGTTCCCTCGCTGCTTCGCGGTTCGACAATCCACACAGATCCACCATGGTGGGGTAGATCTAGTGTTCCCTCGCTACTTCGCGGTTCCACAATCCACACAGATCCACCATGGTGGGGTAGATCTAGTGTTCCCTCGCTACTTCGCGGTTCGACAATCCACACAGATCCACCATGGTGGGGTAGATCTAGTGTTCCCTCGCTACTTCGCAGTTCGACTTGCGCGGATTCTCGACTTTCGCGGGTTTCTAAAATGTGTACATGGGAAATATTTCGTGGAGTTTTTGCATAAAATACAATCATTGGCTGCGCAGTAAAAGTCATCATCAGCTTCATCATCATTTCTCAAGTGTTATTGCTCAACATTAGTCCCTGTTATTAATTGAGTACTGTAACATAAACGGTGGTTAGGTAACAGTACAGGGAGAATTTTAAAAGTCCAAATGCTTGTTCAATAAATATAGTGCATGTGCTCTCCCCACTTCGCGGGAATTCAGTCATCGCGGCCAGTTTCGGAACCGACTAACCGCAATAAACAAGAGATCTCTGCATCGGCCCTTGTGCTGCTGTGCCGTGTGTTGCTCTGATCTTGTGCCTTTGTTGCTCATTGAACTTATTGAACAGTGCCTTGATGAGTTATTGATACATAATAATTATTATAGATTTATGCCGCTCATGTACCAGTTATTGATCAATGGCTCTCATGTATCAGCTGTCATTGATCAGTAGCATGTATTACTGTTATGTTATAGCAAATAATTGATCAATAGAACGTATCAGTTACACCCAGTTGTCATTGATCTACAGCATGAATCTCTGTTTTGGCAAATCTTATGTCCAATGCGTTGTTATCATTTATGTGTAGCATTACCACAGCTGTGCGCAGTTATCATTTATCTGTACCGCAGCTGTGGCCAGTTATCACGTATCTGTACCGCAGCTGTGGCCAGTTTTCATGTATCTGTACCGCAGCTATGGCCAGTTATCATGTATCTGTACCGCAGCTATGGCCAGTTATCATGTATCTGTACCGCAGCTGTGGCCAGTTATCATGTATCTGTACCACAGCTGTGCCCAGTTATCATTTATCTGTACCACAGCTGTGCCCAGTTATCATGTATCTGTACCGCAGCTGTGGCCAGTTATCACGTATCTGTACCGCAGCTGTGGCCAGTTTTCATGTATCTGTACCGCAGCTATGGCCAGTTATCATGTATCTGTACCACAGCTGTGCCCAGTTATCATGTATCTGTACCACAGCTGTGCCCAGTTATCATTTATCTGTACCACAGCTGTGCCCAGTTATCATGTATCTGTACCGCAGCTGTGGCCAGTTATCATGTATCTGTACCGCAGCTATGGCCAGTTATCATGTATCTGTACCGCAGCTATGGCCAGTTATCATGTATCTGTTCCGCAGCTATGGCCAGTTATCATGTATCTGTACCGCAGCTATGGCCAGTTATCATGTATCTGTACCACAGCTGTGCCCAGTTATCATGTATCTGTACCACAGCTGTGCCCAGTTATCATGTATCTGTACCACAGCTGTGCCCAGTTATCATTTATCTGTACCACAGCTGTGCCCAGTTATCATGTATCTGTACCACAGCTGTGCCCAGTTATCATGTATCTGTACCACAGCTGTGCCCAGTTATCATGTATCTGTACCACAGCTGTGCCCAGTTATCATGTATCTGTACCACAGCTGTGCCCAGTTATCATTTATCTGTACCACAGCTGTGCCCAGTTATCATTTATCTGTACCACAGCTGTGCCCAGTTATCATGTATCTGTACCGCAGCTGTGGCCAGTTATCATGTATCTGTACCTCAGCTATGGCCAGTTATCATGTATCTGTACCGCAGCTATGGCCAGTTATCATGTATCTGTACCGCAGCTGTGGCCAGTTATCACGTATCTGTACCACAGCTGTGCCCAGTTATCATGTATCTGTACCACAGCTGTGCCCAGTTATCATGTATCTGTACCACAGCTGTGCCCAGTTATCATGTATCTGTACCGCAGCTATGGCCAGTTATCATGTATCTGTACCACAGCTGTGGCCAGTTATCACGTATCTGTACCACAGCTGTGCCCAGTTATCATGTATCTGTACCACAGCTGTGCCCAGTTATCATGTATCTGTACCACAGCTGTGCCCAGTTATCATGTATCTGTACCACAGCTGTGGCCAGTTATCATGTATCTGTACCACAGCTGTGCCCAGTTATCATGTATCTGTACCACAGCTGTGCCCAGTTATCATGTATCTGTACCACAGCTGTGGCCAGTTATCATGTATCTGTACCACAGCTGTGGCCAGTTATCATGTATCTGTACCACAGCTGTGCCCAGTTATCATGTATCTGTACCACAGCTGTGCCCAGTTATCATGTATCTGTACCACAGCTGTGCCCAGTTATCACGTATCTGTACCACAGCTGTGGCCAGTTATCATGTATCTGTACCACAGCTGTGCCCAGTTATCATGTATCTGTACCACAGCTGTGGCCAGTTATCATGTATCTGTACCACAGCTGTGGCCAGTTATCATGTATCTGTACCACAGCTGTGGCCAGTTATCATGTATCTGTACCACAGCTGTGGCCAGTTATCATGTATCTGTACCACAGCTGTGCCCAGTTATCATGTATCTGTACCACAGCTGTGGCCAGTTATCATGTATCTGTACCACAGCTGTGGCCAGTTATCATGTATCTGTACCACAGCTGTGGCCAGTTATCATGTATCTGTACCACAGCTGTGGCCAGTTATCATGTATCTGTACCACAGCTGTGCCCAGTTATCACGTATCTGTACCACAGCTGTGGCCAGTTATCATGTATCTGTACCACAGCTGTGCCCAGTTATCATGTATCTGTACCACAGCTGTGGCCAGTTATCATGTATCTGTACCACAGCTGTGGCCAGTTATCATGTATCTGTACCACAGCTGTGGCCAGTTATCATGTATCTGTACCACAGCTGTGGCCAGTTATCATGTATCTGTACCACAGCTGTGCCCAGTTATCATGTATCTGTACCACAGCTGTGGCCAGTTATCATGTATCTGTACCACAGCTGTGGCCAGTTATCATGTATCTGTACCACAGCTGTGGCCAGTTATCATGTATCTGTACCACAGCTGTGCCCAGTTATCATGTATCTGTACCACAGCTGTGGCCAGTTATCATGTATCTGTACCACAGCTGTGGCCAGTTATCATGTATCTGTACCACAGCTGTGGCCAGTTATCATGTATCTGTACCACAGCTGTGGCCAGTTATCATGTATCTGTACCACAGCTGTGCCCAGTTATCATGTATCTGTACCACAGCTGTGGCCAGTTATCACATATATGTAGCATGTACCTGTGTTATCATCAGTCGTATGTATGCCAACTTGTTGCAAAAACGGTTTCTTTCCAATTTTGCCTGATTACCTAGTCTGCCTGGTTATTTAATATAATTACCTACTTTGCCTGATTATTTAATATAATTACCTAGTCTGCCTGATCATTTAATATAATTACCTAGTCTGCCTGATCATTTAATATAATTACCTAGTCTGCCTGATCATTTAATATAATTACCTAGTCTGCCTGGTTATTTAATATAATTACCTATTTTGCCTGATCATTTAATACAATTACCTACTTTGCCTGATTATTTAATATAATTACCCAGTCTGACTGATAACCTAATTCGCCTGATTAAATGACCTTTTCAGTGTTTTTTCGGTGTTACTGTCAGGATCATCACTCACCTACCAAAGCCTGATTTACAGCTCTGCTTTTTAATTATGTTGATTAGATTTCAGATTATCCGTAATTTTTTTTCCTTCATTAAGTGCATTGTCCTTAATTTTTTCCTTCATTAAGTGCATTATCCTCAATTTTTTCCTTCATTAAGTGCATGAGTTTTTTCCTTCGCAGATTTAAGTGTGGGCATCTTAATAATTAATTCTTTCTACTATGTAATAATAAGCAAATTTAATTACTTACTAATTTACAATTTGTTTATTACTCACTAAACTAATTATTATTTGCAATAATTTGTCAATTATTTCCTTACCTCTCAGCTGAATTAATTGACGGTTAATTTAACTAATATATTAATGAATTTAAATACATATATAGGGAGCCTTTCTACTGCTACCCACTGCACTAGTGACTAATTTTTCAATTGAAGACACTGCATTTTTTGTTAGTTTTTAATTGCATAGGCCTAGTGCCGGATGTGGATTTGAACGCTGAAGCTCGCAATATATGCGTACTAGTGTATTTTTCTTATTTAGGTTGGGAAAATTGTCTTCTACCTTCTACATATTTGTTGACACATCTTTTATTTTGTAAGAATTTTCTATGCGGTTGTCTACTATTTGCCTTTCATCAGTCTATTGCTTCTGTTACTGTTTGATATTGCTATAGAGTCCGTTTTCATTGATATTAGCTTGAGGAGTAGTAGTCTTGAGCAATCGGTAATTGAGTGGAAGCTAATTATCGACTTGCTCAACCTCACTTGCTTATGGTCCCACTCTTTTATGAGAAAACCTGTTAACTTTCTAAGTCTCACTGTTAGATCTTATAGCTGAATAAAACAAACTTTGGTTTTACGGAAAAAGCACATGAAGGAAAATATTTTTACTGAAGTGAGACAAAATTTGGTTTACGGTAGTTGCACCTTGAAGAAAACATTTTTATTAAACTTAAAAAACATTTTGTTTTACAGTATATAGATAGTTTCTCACTTGATATATTGTGCCTCAGCTATAGATAGGCCTCCAAGACTTCCGTGTTTTGTGCTCACTTTGCATTTTCCAATTTTGATGCCTTCTTGGGTATTTTTTGTTTTATACATTTTTTTGTCGTACTGGGTTCTTCTATGCGCTGGATATCTTGTGTGGGAACGCACCTTCTGCTCAGATTCCTTGTTTTTCAGTCCTTGCTATATGATCCCTTCTTTCTCCTTTCGTTGTGGCTATGGATTTATTAATATAATTACATTTATGTGCAATTAGAATACGGTCCAGCTTCGCATATCTGATCGACATTAAAAATAAAGTGGGTTTTTGTGTACACGGATTTCGATTTTCAGTGAAACTCTACATTTATTTTATTTTATTTTACTTTACTTTTACTTTAGGCCAATCTTGTCTAGTCATTTTAAGTCTAGTTGCCCTATCCTATATCGTTTGTTGTATTGCAATTTCGATTTTCAGTGAAACATTCAATTTATTTTATTTTATTTTAGCTGAATCTTGTCTAGTCATATTAAGTCTAGTCGACCTAGCCTATGTCGTTTGTTGTGTTGCACTCAGTAGATTGAAGTTTTCAGCTTTTGTAATGCTAATTTAGCAGCTTCTTTTATCGCATGTTCAGTTCCGTTGTGCAGGTATTGGAGTCAATAATAATGAGGCAGGTTGGTCAGGTCGAATTATGAGGTGAAATTTTGCGTATTTTTCTATGAACTAAAATGCTACAAATCTGTTGCGTTCTTTGATAGGTCACAGAGTGCTCTGCGGATTAATTCATTGAGCTTTTTTATTTGATTTTTGGATCATGATTAGAAAACGCCCAGGAATGTTTTAAAATAATTCTGAAAAAAATGTCGGTAAATGCAAAAACAATGCCGTATAATATGTCTCAAGGTAAATGCCACAAGGTAAAAATACCAAAAGAGATTTGAGGTAAATGCCTTGAGAAGTGGCATAAGGGAAACATGTGTTGCAGTGGGATGAGGATTATTGCTGCAGTTCATATCCGAGACACGTTCTTTGCATGGCGTTGAGTGGTGCGACGCATCTTATGTTATTTCTTTGCATGTACCAGTTTCAATTCCATGTGTACTAGTGGACGTCAGTTTGCAAGCGTAGACAGGAATTGTGGTTCTGTTTGAGTTCATCTGTTTGAAATGCTTTCATTTGTTTGAACAGCATTCATTTGTTTGGATTGCGTTCATCTGTTTGAACTGCGTTCATTGGTTTGAAACGCGTTCATCTGTTTGGACTGCATTCATCTGTTAAAACACACCTGAAAATATTGGAGCAGCGCTGTTATGTACAGAATTTTTCACTTGCGTTGTAAAGAGCTTCCAAATCTTGACTTTGGTTTCTTCTTTCCTTGTGTTTTTTCTGAGATTATCGTTTCTCGAACATGAAAATTGTCTCTTCCTCAGGTGGTTGGTACGCCAATTTTACGTGCAAATATGCTTGAAATTTTTGCACTTTTTCCTTTTCTTCTTTCATTCGCACCTGTAAATTTGTTCCAAGATTTATTGAGGGGAACGGTAAATTGCCGATACGCTGATTTTAGTTGGCACAGAAAAATTTGACCTATTTCTTGTTTTTTCTTTTTTTTTTTTGCTTGCAAATTTGTTTCAGTATTAAGCAAGGGGAGCGTTGAATTGCTGATGCACCTATTTTATGCGAAAAAACACATTACTTTTTTATTTTTTATTTTGTTGTTGTCGATCCTGCACATTCATATTGTAATTTAAAGAAGGGAACATTTAACAGCTGCTCCCCTGCGCTAGATACTGTTTTCATTGCGCACAGAAAACAGCGTATTTCAATTCTCCATAGCAGTGAACGTCCATCTAGGTGTGTTTCATCTCGGAAATTATTCATCTGTGTATTTAAATCATCATTACAAATCTGTACCTGGCTCTAAATGATCTTTTCTTTAAATTCTGAAAAACGTTAGAAAGTTTGGGTTCGCCAGAAAGGTGACATATTTTCTTTCCTCTTCACAGTTCGTTTTGGTATTCAAAATTGGAGAGCAAAATCATGCAGAAAGAAGTAGAATTGCTCGTGCAAAAATAGTAAATGAATTTTCCATGATTTTCACATTACAAATTGAAGATGCTACACATTTATTAAACCTCACTAGAAATTTATTAGTCCTCATTAAAAATTAATTAGCCATTATTACAAATTAATTAGCCCTCCTTATAAATCAATTAGCCCGCATTATAAATCAATTAACCCTCATTACAAAGTAATTAGCCCTCATTAAAAATCAATTGGCCTTCATTACAAAGTAATTAGCCCTCATTACAAATCAATTAGCCCTCATAACAAAGTAGTTAGTCTTTACAAAGTAATTAGTCACCACAAAATTAATTAGTCTTCACAAAATTAATTAGTTATTGGAAATTAATTAATCATTTCAAATTAGTCATTACAAATTGATTAGTCATTGGAAATTAATTAATCACTTCAAATTAGTCATTACAAATTAGTAACTACAAAGCAATTAGCCCTGCCACACCATGGGAAGCTGTGTCAGAAGCCCCCACTCTGCGTAGAGGTGCACGCCTGCTGCAGGTTAGATGTGTGCACTCTCTCATTTGTTCAGCTTTGTGACTGCTAATTATTCTAACTATGAGTTTTAACGATTTTGATGTGTGAACTCTCTTATTTATTTATTTATCTCTCATTTATTTATTTTTTTTATTTTTTGATAGTTTTTTCATGATTTGGGTGCGTGAATTCCCTCATTTGCTTATTTTCTAACTGTTAAATATTCTGATTAGTAGTTTGGCGGTTTGGATGTGTGAACTCTTTCATTTGTTTATTTATTTTTTTATTTATTATTCGAATTGATGGTTTTGACAACTTGGATGTGTGTACTCCCTCATTTCTTAATTATTTAATATTGTTAATTGTTTTAATTATTAACTTTGATGACTTTAATGTGTGCACTCACTGGTTTCTTCGGATTTTGATTTAAAGTTTAGAATTTTAATTATTTTTTTGCTGGTTTTGAGTTTTTGTGGGTTTGTTAAACGTTTTGATCACCCATGGCTTCTTTCTTTTGCTTCGACCTTAAAGGTCGTCTATTTTAAACTTGGCTGTTCTCATTTCTGTCGAATTGCCCTCCTCATTTTTATTATGATCAACATGATTTTAATAACCCAAATTTATTATCCTAATAATTCCTTGTCGTCTCCATTTACTGTCATTTATTTGCGCATAATACACTTGGTAGGCAAAATGATAGTCATCGTTTGATAAATGTTTTAATCATTATTGTCTATACTGGCGTTGATGTCCTCCTAATTGTATCGTTGATACGTCTATTAATTGTCTCTATACGTTTGCTAATTAGAAACTTTTTCAATTTGTAAGCTGTATTCCTTATGCACGATGAAGTACATTTGTCTTTGAAAGATCATTACCAGGTTTTTGTTAACCAAAACCTTCCCCATCGAAGTTGGTTATTGCAGCCACTGTGCGACATTCTACTAATCACCTACTGCTGCAGTGTGCAGTGGTCACTAATTACCTACTGCTGCAGTGTGCAGTGGTCACTAATTACCTACTGCTGCAGTGTGCAGTGGTCACTAATTACCTACTGCTGCAGTGTGCAGTGGTCACTAATTACCTACTGCTGCAGTGTGCAGTGGTCACTAATTACCTACTGCTGCAGTGTGCAGTGGTCACTAATTACCTACTGCTGCAGTGTGCAGTGGTCACTAATTACCTACTGTTGCAGTGTGCAGTGGTCACTAATTACCTACTGCTGCAGTGTGCAGTGGTCACTAATTACCTACTGCTGCAGTGTGCAGTGGTCACTAATTACCTACTGCTGCAGTGTGCGGTGGTCACTAATTACCTACTGCTGCAGTGTGCAGTGGTCACTAATTACCTACTGCTGCAGTGTGCAGTGGTCACTAATTACCTACTGCTGCAGTGTGCAGTGGTCACTAATTACCTACTGTTGCAGTGTGCAGTGGTCACTAATTACCTACTGCTGCAGTGTGCAGTGGTCACTAATTACCTACTGCTGCAGTGTGCAGTGGTCACTAATTACCTACTGCTGCAGTGTGCAGTGGTCACTAATTACCTACTGCTGCAGTGTGCGGTGGTCACTAATTACCTACTGCTGCAGTGTGCAGTGGTCACTAATTACCTACTGCTGCAGTGTGCAGTGGTCACTAATTACCTACTGCTGCAGTGTGCAGTGGTCACTAATTACCTACTGTTGCAGTGTGCAGTGGTCACTAATTACCTACTGCTGCAGTGTGCAGTGGTCACTAATTACCTACTGCTGCAGTGTGCAGTGGTCACTAATTACCTACTGCTGCAGTGTGCGGTGGTCACTAATTACCTACTGCTGCAGTGTGCAGTGGTCACTAATTACCTACTGCTGCAGTGTGCAGTGGTCACTAATTACCTACTGCTGCAGTGTGCAGTGGTCACTAATTACCTACTGCTGCAGTGTGCGGTGGTCACTAATTACCTACTGCTGCAGTGTGCAGTGGTCACTAATTACCTACTGCTGCAGTGTGCAGTGGTCACTAATTACCTACTGCTGCAGTGTGCAGTGGTCACTAATTACCTACTGTTGCAGTGTGCAGGGGTCACTAATTACCTACTGCTGCAGTGTGCAGTGGTCACTAATTACCTACTGCTGCAGTGTGCAGTGGTCACTAATTACCTACTGTTGCAGTGTGCAGTGGTCACTAATTACCTACTGTTGCAGTGTGCAGGGGTCACTAATTACCTACTGCTGCAGTGTGCAGTGGTCACTAATTACCTACTGCTGCAGTGTGCAGTGGTCACTAATTACCTACTGCTGCAGTGTGCAGTGGTCACTAATTACCTACTGCTGCAGTGTGCAGTGGTCACTAATTACCTACTGTTGCAGTGTGCAGTGGTCACTAATTACCTACTGCTGCAGTGTGCAGTGGTCACTAATTACCTACTGCTGCAGTGTGCAGTGGTCACTAATTACCTACTGTTGCAGTGTGCGGTGGTCACTAATTACTTACTGCTGCAGTGTGCAGTGGTCACTAATTACCTACTGCTGCAGTGTGCAGTGGTCACTAATTACCTACTGTTGCAGTGTGCAGTGGTCACTAATTACCTACTGTTGCAGTGTGCAGTGGTCACTAATTACCTACTGTTGCAGTGTGCGGTGGTCACTAATTACCTACTGCTGCAGTGTGCAGTGGTCACTAATTACCTACTGCTGCAGTGTGCAGTGGTCACTAATTACCTACTGCTGCAGTGTGCAGTGGTCACTAATTACCTACTGCTGCAGTGTGCAGTGGTCACTAATTACCTACTGTTGCAGTGTGCGGTGGTCACTAATTACCTACTGTTGCAGTGTGCGGTGGTCACTAATTACCTACTGCTGCAGTGTGCAGTGGTCACTAATTACCTACTGTTGCAGTGTGCGGTGGTCACTAATTACCTACTGCTGCAGTGTGCAGTGGTCACTAATTACCTACTGCTGCAGTGTGCAGTGGTCACTAATTACCTACTGCTGCAGTGTGCAGTGGTCACTAATTACCCACTGTTGCAGTGTGCGGTGGTCACTAATTACCTACTGCTGCAGTGTGCAGTGGTCACTAATTACCTACTGCTGCAGTGTGCAGTGGTCACTAATTACCTACTGTTGCAGTGTGCAGTGGTCACTAATTACCTACTGCTGCAGTGTGCAGTGGTCACTAATCACCTACTGTTGCAGTGTGCGGTGGTCACTAATTACCTACTGCTGCAGTGTGCAGTGGTCACTAATTACCTACTGCTGCAGTGTGCAGTGGTCACTAATTACCTACTGCTGCAGTGTGCAGTGGTCACTAATTACCTACTGCTGCAGTGTGCAGTGGTCACTAATTACTTACTGTTGCAGTGTGCAGTGGTCACTAATTACCTACTGCTGCAGTGTGCAGTGGTCACTAATTACCTACTGCTGCAGTGTGCAGTGGTCACTAATTACCTACTGCTGCAGTGTGCAGTGGTCACTAATTACCTACTGTTGCAGTGTGCAGTGGTCACTAATTACCTACTGCTGCAGTGTGCAGTGGTCACTAATTACCTACTGTTGCAGTGTGCAGTGGTCACTAATTACCTACTGCTGCAGTGTGCAGTGGTCACTAATTACCTACTGTTGCAGTGTGCGGTGGTCACTAATTACCTACTGCTGCAGTGTGCAGTGGTCACTAATTACCTACTGCTGCAGTGTGCAGTGGTCACTAATTACCTACTGCTGCAGTGTGCAGTGGTCACTAATTACCTACTGTTGCAGTGTGCAGTGGTCACTAATTACCTACTGCTGCAGTGTGCAGTGGTCACTAATTACCTACTGTTGCAGTGTGCGGTGGTCACTAATTACTTACTGCTGCAGTGTGCAGTGGTCACTAATTACCTACTGCTGCAGTGTGCAGTGGTCACTAATTACCTACTGCTGCAGTGTGCAGTGGTCACTAATTACCTACTGCTGCAGTGTGCGGTGGTCACTAATTACCTACTGCTGCAGTGTGCGGTGGTCACTAATTACCTACTGTTGCAGTGTGCAGTGGTCACTAATTACCTACTGCTGCAGTGTGCAGTGGTCACTAATTACCTACTGCTGCAGTGTGCAGTGGTCACTAATTACCTACTGCTGCAGTGTGCAGTGGTCACTAATTACCTACTGCTGCAGTGTGCAGTGGTCACTAATTACCTACTGCTGCAGTGTGCGGTGGTCACTAATTACCTACTGCTGCAGTGTGCGGTGGTCACTAATTACCTACTGCTGCAGTGTGCGGTGGTCACTAATTACCTACTGCTGCAGTGTGCAGTGGTCACTAATTACCTACTGCTGCAGTGTGCAGTGGTCACTAATTACTTACTGCTGCAGTGTGCAGTGGTCACTAATTACCTACTGCTGCAGTGTGCAGTGGTCACTAATTACCTACTGCTGCAGTGTGCAGTGGTCACTAATCACCTACTGCTGCAGTGTGCAGTGGTCACTAATTACCTACTGTTGCAGTGTGCAGGGGTCACTAATTACCTACTGTTGCAGTGTGCAGGGGTCACTAATTACCTACTGCTGCAGTGTGCAGTGGTCACTAATCACCTACTGCTGCAGTGTGCAGTGGTCACTAATTACCTACTGCTGCAGTGTGCAGTGGTCACTAATCACCTACTGCTGCAGTGTGCAGTGGTCACTAATTACCTACTGCTGCAGTGTGCAGTGGTCACTAATCACCTACTGCTGCAGTGTGCAGTGGTCACTAATTACCTACTGCTGCAGTGTGCAGTGGTCACTAATTACCTACTGCTGCAGTGTGCAGCAGTCACTAATCACCCATTATTGCAGTGCATCAGTCGTAGATTTATATCTGTTCCCGAAAGCTAACGAGCTGCTCCTACAAAATAATTCATGTGTTGAATTAGACTATTCCCGCATTTTACCTACAGGATTATTCCATTTTGAAAGTTGAACCATTCCCGTAGCTCGCCTACAAAATTAATACATGTGTTAAATTGATTCTTTCTTATAGTTTACCTTTAAAATTAATCCATGGGAAATGAAACCATTCTCGTAGCTTAGCTGCAAAATTAATCCATGGGAAATGAAACCATTCTCGTAGCTTACCTGCAAAATTAATCCATGGGAAATGAAACCATTCTCCTAGCTTACCTGCAAAATTAATCCATGGGAAATGAAACCATTCTCGTAGCTTACCTGCAAAATTAATCCATGGGAAATGAAACCATTCTCGTAGCTTACCTGCAAAATTAATCCATGGGAAATGAAACCATTCTCGTAGCTTACCTGCAAAATTAATCCATGGGAAATGAAACCATTCTCGTAGCTTACCTGCAAAATTAATCCATGGGAAATGAAACCATTCCAGTAGCTTTTCTTCAAAATTACTTCATGTGTAAAATTAAACCATGCCCGTATCTTTGCGTTAGAGATTTTGGCTGTGATTTAATAATTAATATGTGCTTTATTTAATGTTTTAGCTGACCTTTTACAATTCAAATTATGCTATAGCTTGGATATGACCCTTGTTTAATACACTCTGTATTTATTGAGTTTTGGAAATTAAATAATTTTTTATGTCAAATTCTTTTGCGTGTGCCAAAATTGTGTGCGTTATGGATTTATTCTGAACATTTTTGAGTGCTTTGTAAATAATGAGAAGTGCGACTCTGAAGTGTTGGAAATTATTCCGTATTCTTGCCCTGATGAAACGGATGAAACAATTACGCAATGTTGTCCATTCAGTTATTTAGAACATGCCTTGCACAGTTGTAAATTTCTTCCTAGTAAAAATTTTCTTAAAAATTCCTAGCGTTACGATTACAATGACGTGTAAAGACAAAAAAAATATTGTTAAGGGGACAATGAAAGTAAATTTGAAGAATGATTGCCATTTGCACTATGTTTGGCTAAGATTATACACATTTTCAACTTTTCTTTCAATATTCCCTCCATTTCCAACTTTGGGCTAAGATTCTCTCCGTCCATTTGCAACTTTCGGCTAAGATTCTCTCCGTCCATTTCCAACTTTGGGCTAAGATTCTCTCCGTCCATTTGCAACTTTGGGCTAAGATTCTCTCCGTCCATTTCCAACTTTCAGCTAAGATTCTCTCCATCCATTTCCAACTTTCAGCTAAGATTCTCTCCATCCATTTCCAACTTTCAGCTAAGATTCTCTCCATCCATTTCCAACTTTCAGCTAAGATTCTCTCCATCCATTTCCAACTTTCAGCTAAGATTCTCTCCATCCATTTCCAACTTTCAGCTAAGATTCTCTCCATCCATTTCCAACTTTCAGCTAAGATGCTTTCCATCCATTTCCAACTTTGGGCTAAGATCCTGCCCATTTCCAGGTGCTGGAGCACCGCCTGTCCAGCGCCGCACGGACGCAGAGCCTGTGCAGCAGCTGCGGCGATGGTGTCTCCGGGAATCCCATCACTAATTGTGATTTTGGAATCGTCAGGAATCCCATTACCGGTCTTGGAATCTCTAGGAATCCCGTCACTGATCATAGTCTTGGAATCGTCAGGAATTCCGTCACTGATCATGGTCTTGGAATCGTCAGCAATTCCGTCACTGATCATGATCTTGGAATCGTCAGGAATTCCGTCACTGATCATGATTTTGGAATCGTCAGGAATCCCGTCACCGACCCTGACTTCGAAATTGTTAGGAACTCCTTCCCTAATTCAAGTCCTGGAATCGCCAGGAATCGTCTTTTTAATTCGAGTCCTGGAACAGTCAGGAATACTCTTCTTGATTCTTATCCTGGAATCATGAGGAACTCATTTCCTAATTCAAGTTCTGGAACCATCAGGAATACTCTTCCTAATTTAAGTCCTGAAATCGTAAGGAATTCTTTCCCGAATTCGAGTCCTGGAACAGTCAGGAATACTATTCCTATCTCCAGCACCGGAATCGTAAGGAATTCTCGCTCTAAGCCTAATTTCAGAATCGTGCGCAATCTGCAGAACCCCACCTACAACAACACCCTATCCCCTTCAGCTGGTGGCAGCGATCGCACCAATCATTATAGCAATCCTGTCAATCATTATAGCAATCCCGTCAGTCATTATAGCAATCCCGTCAGTCATTATAGCAATCCCTTAAACTTTGACGGCACTGATTGCCTGGAAATTCGCGACAACAACCTTTTCGATGTCCCCGGCAACAATCATACTCGTGCTGAGAATGTCGGGAACAATCCCATCAATGTACGCGACAATCCCCGACTCGTAGCCTGCGGCAACAATCTGAACAGCAGTCCTGAGGACAATCTCTTCAACGTTCAGGGTGACGGCCAATCTTCAGTTATCAATAACTTAACTGACAATGGCGCTCAAAATCTTCCCTGTCCTGTGCTCGGTTGCAACAACAACGACAATGCGTGTCGGCTTTCTAGCCAACACACTCTAAACAACAACAACAGTAACAACAACATGGGGTATTGCTCTATGAATAACCAAGCTCCGTGTTTGTTGAGAGCTCGTTGTCCTTGCGTCAATTACACGACATCCGCGTGTGCCTCCAAATCTAGACCGTGTCCGAGCTCCTGCGGCTTGAATTTCAATTCAAATTTCAGTTCAAATTCGTTCGCGTGCTCCAACAAATGCGCCCCGAACTCAGGTCCTTGTTCCCTGAGCTGTGGCTCAAATTCGACAAACTTCCGCTGGTGTCGAAACGCGCTTAGCTTTTCCAGTGGACTGGCACGCTCGTCGACAGAACCTTCTGTCGACTCGGGCATTGCAGAGCTCGACTGCGGCCGTGGGGTTATTCATAACGACGTGCACAACGATTTGAGCGGCGGCGACGTGCGCAATGACTTGCAAGGCTCGTTTCGTGGGGACGTGCACAACGAGCTTCGTGGTGATATGCTCGGTGGTGAGTATCACGAGGGACCAAACGAATTCTGCGTCGTGAGCAATTCCTTGCGTGATGAGCGATCGAGGCCAAACGAATTCTGTGTCGTGAGTAATTCTCTGCGTGGCGAGGGAGCGAATGTAGATCACGAGCAAGCGAGACAAAACGAATTCTGTGTCGTGAGCAATTCTCTGCGTGAAGAGCGAACAAATATCGGAGATCACGAGCAAGCGAGACAAAACGAATTCTGCCTCGTGAGTAATTCCCTGCATAACGAGCGAGCGAATGACGGAAATCACGAGCAAGCGAGTGGCAGAGATGACGAGCTGCACCGCAACGTGCTGCAGCAATACCAGCGTTACCACGACCGCAGGCAGAACGAGATACAGCAGAAGCAGCTGCAGGCTCACCAAAATCAAATCCAGCAGAGGATGCAGAACCAGGTTCTGGAGCAGCAACGCCGGCGACTCCAGGCCCGGTTCCAGAACCAAATACAGCACGAACAGTTCCAGTTACGCCTTCTGAATCTTGATCAACACCAAGAGAGCCGGTCTGAACATCTCGGCTTTGACGAAAGATCGACTGATGATCCTTGCGATGGTCGTCGATCTGATCAAGGTCTTGTGGCAAATTCATACCTCAAAAGCGATCTCGAAAACTGTTTGGATCTTCGCAACGTTTTGCTGCTAGATTCAGATCTCCCTTCGAGCGTTTGTGAGGAAAACTTGTGCGACGACTTCGAAAGCGTCAACAACTGGCTGGAGAATCCTTTGAACAACGCAATAGGACGTCCCTCCCACGACGCTCCAGCTGAGCGTGACATCGAGGATCCAGACAACGAGTTGTGTGTGTCTGTCCATCATGAACTAGAGAGCTTGGAGGATGATCCAAAGCATAATAACCCTCTTCCGCCGCTGCGCAGCGATCAAGAATATGCCGCTAGTTCCATGAGGTCCAATGAATCCAGTGAGTCGCGTAACTTGAGTCTAAATGACTTACGTTCTTTGAGTGTTGGTCACGCTTTGGAGTCGGAAGAACTCGTAAGGCTGCTGAGTTCCAAAGGATGTACTTTCTCAAGTTTGATGGAGGGCACAGCACCTTGCACCCAGCGTTCAAGCAGAAATGAGGAGGACACTTCGGAAAGCGATTCCCAAGTGCCGACATTTCCAACATGTAAACTGACTTCCCTCATGGCTGACTCCGGGAGCCAAGCTCAAGAATCATTCTGTGTTGACGCCGAAGATTTTGGGGCGTTTGAACTTGAAGATGACTTCAATGTGAATGGTGAGAACTCCAGCACACGGGCGTCCGATGACCAGTTAGATGTGACTCCCAATCACGAAATTGACAACCTTGATGAAGATCGTTCCGAAGACGTTGACATCTTGAAGAACCCATCATTAGTCGAGAATGTCTTTGAGAACGACACTAGACTTTCTTCGGAGCGTCCGATAGCGTGCATTCTGAATCTTCATAGCTCTATCTCCGCTGATGATCGAGCAGAGGTCCCAGTGTCTAGTGTTCCAGGAGTGAATGAGACGTCTAGGGAGGTTTCTGTTTTCGGACTGCCTCCTACGATAGCTCCAGTTCTACCTCCTCTGCCTAAGATGGTATACGCTGGGGATTCTTCGATCACAGCCGATTCTTATGCTACGACCGATTCTTACGCCGCAACCGACGAACCTTCGTTGTGTCGCATCGTTTTCCCCGACGAAGAAAACGAAGACGCGGAAGATGGACATGAGGAAACTGACTCCGAGACAGTCGTGCTTCTCAATTCCCCACAGGCTGACATCCTCAACAATCAGGTACGTGGGCAATTTTTGTAAATCGCATTTGATTATTGTTCACTTCATTCCGAACGATTCATTCTGTAAAAGTATCGGCCAAATGGTTGATTGATAGATGAGTGTAGCGTCTATTGAAAACTAGACCATTACATGAACAGTAATATTATTCTAAACATATTTCATATTATGTATTTCGTAGAACTGGTTTGCTGCCTCGTAATGAGGGTCGAATAAGGGCTTCTTAATTGCATTGTCCCTATTTCTGAGTGGCGGTGTAATGGCGACGGAATGAAGTGCTTCTTAACAGCATTGTCCTTATATCTATTTATGAGTGGCGGTGTAATGGCGACGGAATGAAGTGCTTCTTAACAGCATTGTCCTTATATCTATATCTGAGTGGTGGTGTATTGGCGACTGAATGAAGTGTTTCTTAATTTACATTGTCCTTATTTCTGAGGGGCGGCGTAATGGGGACTGAGTTACGTGCTTCTTAATTACATTGTCCTAATTTCTAGTTCGTTTCGTGAAAGGTCTCTTGTTTTCAGGTCCCTCCAGGCGTGCGAGCCAACAATTACTGGGACAACTTCCGCAGCAACACGCACCAAAATCTCCTGTCTGGCTCCAGCAAGTTTAACTCGCGACCCTCGGTGTCATATTGCGTCGTAAGGACCCCTCGGAACCCCAGTGGATCTTCCTCCTTCAAGTCTCCCCCCACAATCCACCCCTTCCGCTCAACGTACCACGTCCACGCCAAAGCCTCGAGTCTACCGTCAGAATTAACTCCAGACAACAACTCGAGTTTCGGAGGTGCGCGTAACGCCATCAGCCAAGTTTCCTTCGACAACCAGTTGCTCTCTCAAAAATGCCATCACGGCATGTCAGATCCGGCTTTCGAAACTGAAGTGCGTAAGTACAACGAGGATTCCAACACGGATTTCGATTCGAATGTTCACTCTGCTTTATCTACGAGTCGGCAGCTAGACCCTGAAGTTAGAAGGCAGTCGTGCGCCTCTCCAACCCGACATAGCTCGGACAACCTCAACAGTTCATCGTCTTTAAATTCCCACTCGTTCCCGTGCGGCAATGGCGAACGCCATCTTGTGTTGACAGACGTGCTTTCGCATCGTCCAGGCGGGACGATTTTGACTCTGCCTTCTGGTTCTTCTGACGACCTGTTCGTCCCCTCGTCGTTTTTACCGTTGGGTTCCACAGAAGGAAGCTTGGTTTTGCACCCTGTCTCTGCCAGTGTAAATTCTACCTCTGGGGAACCAAATCTCGACGACTCCACGAATATTTGTGACTCTAGGAATGCAAATCCTTGCATGAAAGATCGGCTCTTTGAGGAATTAAATTTCCGAAGTTCTCCAGATTTGGACGAGTTAGATACTGGTGGCAGCGTACCTCCAGACAGTCAGAGAGTTACAGCAGCTGTGGCCGACGTCAGCTGCATCATGGATCTGCAGGTACGATCAATTGATGGGACTGGGGCCTCCAGGAGGGAAGACTGTTAGGTCCCATCTACGGGGATACTGTTAGGTCCCCTCTGCGGGGGATACTGTTAGGTCCCCTCTGCGGGGGATACTGTTAGGTCCCCTCAGCTATAGATAGGACTTAGGGACTTCAATCTTTGGCGCCCACAATATTTTTTTAAGTTTTCACCTTATTTCTTCTTTTTTGATCTTTCTTCCTCTACCTTCTTGACTTACTGTTTCAATGCGCAGAGTATCCCGTGTAGGAATACACCGAATAGCACTTCGTGTGGGCGCAGGTACTATAAGTTATTACTCAATAGTGTGAATTATTACTCAATAGTGTGAATTATTACTCAATAGTGTGAGTTATTACTCAATAGTGTGAATTATTATTCAATATAGATCGTGGGTTTTCACAAATTGGAGTTAGGTCTGTTTATTCCTCAACGTATACCGTCTGCGAAATAAATTCTTGTAAGATTCAAAACTTTGTTTGCTGTGTATGACATAGCTATACAGCATTTTTAAATGCACTGCTACCGACATGTACGTTTTTACTCTGTCCATCCTCGAGTGTTGGGCAGAGGATGGCTGAGTATCACTGATACACTCGCTCCGGTATTAGAAACCGCTTGAAAATAACTGAATTAAGAAGGAACTTTACTGCCGAGCGCTAATACTTAACGACGGTATTCGGTGGCTGGCTGTGTATCACTGATACACTCGCTCCGGGCATAGAAGCCGCATGAAAATAGCTGAATTAATTAACACGCTGACTACGTAGTGAGACAAATGTGCACCACCAGGTAAATTGCTCAATTGCGTACCAATGTAAATGGATAACATTTCAATCATTTTGTGACCTTTTTTCAAACGAATTTCATCGTCCGAGGCAAATGTTGTCGTGCACACATATTTTGTACATTTCTTATGAAGGATGGATACTTATTCGAGCAATAACGTCAATTTTCCAATTGTGTTGCTTACAACCTTACCAAATCAACTGTACGACCCACACAAACGTGGTCAACATGTTAATTTTATAGTCTAAAAATACATTTTTCAAGTTGCTCCACACGTTTTCCAGAGCTGCCATGGCACTTCCAGCAAGCCGCAAGCCTCTGCGACCAAAATCCTTCGCTCTGGAAGTGCCTCTTCGGTCTCTGCGAATGACCGCTCGCCGCTGCACAAGGATTGGTCTCAAGTGAACGGTGACGAACTTCGAAAAAGGCCACACGAAACGTCTCTTTCTTCTCGCTGTCTTCACGATGATCGCGCTTCCCGGCAACGTGATAACGCACCCCTGTCATGCGGTAACGCACCCCTGTCATGCGGTAACGCACCCCTGTCATGCGGTAACGCACCCCTGTCATGCGGTAACGAACCCCTGTCATGCGGTAACGCACCCCTGTCATGCGGTAACGAACCCCTGTCATGCGGTAACGCACCCCTGTCATGCGGTAACGAACCCCAACGACGCGATAACGAGTCCCTGCTACTGGATAACTCGTCCCAGCAACGCGATTGCGAATCACAGCAACGCGATTGCGAATCACAGCAACGTGATAACGTATCATTGCTAATGGATAACCCATCCCAGCAACGTGATAATGAGTCCCAGCTTCTCGTTAACGCACCCCAGCTACGGGTTGACGCTCCCCATCAGCGCTCCAACGAACACTTCTGCGGCGAGAACACGAACACCCGTGCACGTGTCCACAGCAACGCTTGCATGGGAAGCCCGTCCAGTCTGTGCTGCTCGACGCGGGAGTTCGACCCGTACTACAAAGCGTTCTCGAAAAGCAGCAACGCCAACAGCTTCTCCTGTGAAGACATCGCAGACTCCGTCGTCAATGTGCGCAAGAACTCCGGATCGTCTCTCAGCAACCCCAACGACTACCTCGGGTGCAGCGGCCCTGTATTCAAAAGCAACCCTAAGAAGGCCTACAATGGCAATGTCTTCCTTGAAGAGTAAGTGCGGACTCTGGAGTTGGCCTTTTGCAGGAATCGGGTTTCGTTTATTTTTTTTTCCATGAATCGGGTTTCATTCGGTAGCGTATAAGTAATCTTGTGTTGGTAATTTGGATACAATTCGCATGATACATGTTTGGGTTTCCCATTTTGGCTAAAACCACGCATTTGAAATAAGTAACCTTAATTTGATAACCTAAAATAGCAGATCAAATTGATTCCATATAAGATGTTCATTTTTCAACTGAGATTGGCCACATGAACGGTCAAGGGGGAAAGTTCTGCAGAGATTTAAACGAAACTTTTATTTACTGTGAGAAACTGAAGTCCACGGATTTTAATACAAGAATTTCATTTACTTTTTGAGTAATGAAGTCTACGGATTTTAGTACGAAAATTTCATTTACTTTTTTAGAAATCAAGTCTACGGATTTCAGCACGAAAATTTTATTTACTCCTGTTAGGGTTTTATTGCGCATACTAAACATGGAGTTAATGATTTAGCATCTAGCTTCATGTTACCAATTTAAATTGGAAAAAAAATTCAATTTTATGTGAACTTCATGAACTTCTTTCTCAACTTATTGTGTCTATGCCTCTTCTGCACAGATTCCGCGTTCCCTTATCTCCATACTAAATGGTGCCTTCCTCTCTTCGAAACACCCTGTGTTTTAGAGTTTAGGGAGTCGTAAACTAACATACAATCCTTATCCTTTCCAGAAGAAGACCTCAGAGGGGAGAAGACTCTCGCGTTAGAGGTCGACAACCTGCAGGTTCTCACATGCCCCCCGTCGCTCGGCTAACCCCTCTGCAGGCAGTCGGTTGGCATCATGTGCATCAACCAGTGTCCAGATTACAGTCTCCGAGACGAGACCCTAACGAACATTTGCATCAATCGATGTCCAAGTTACCGTCTCCGAAACATTTGCATCAGCCGATATCCAAATTACTCTCTCCGAGACGAGACCCTAACGAGCATTTTCATCAGCCGGTATCCACGCTACTGTCTCCGCAACATTTGCATCAGCCGGTATCCAGGTTACCGTCTCCGAGACGAGACCCTGTCACTCTCACGTCAACCGATGCACGAACTAAAACATCACCTCAATATCTTAACCTGAAGCAAACGCACCATGCGCTGCACCGGCAACAGAAGTATCAGCAGCAGCACCACAGAAATTTTGAGGAACGTTTCATGGTCACTTCACCCCAGCGATATGGCCAAAATAGAGCTTCCGACCGTAAGTTCAACTCCGAAATTGAATTGAATTGTGTCGGTTACCAACCGTCCGTTGTGCGTTCGGGTTACCGATTGAAGAGCCCTAACAACGCGAACTGTGTATCTCGGGATGCAAGGTATGTCAACCAAACCAGCATTCCTGGTTGCAGACTTCGAAGCAACCCAACCGTCACCAAACCGTTTTCCTGCCTCTCAGGGAGAGCAGAACTCAACAACACGGACCGAACACCGGTGTTGCAGCACTCATCAGACACCCTGGACAACAACACTACGTGTAGATCTGGCACCCACTTTGAAGTACAGGACAACAACTCGGCGTTGTTTTCGGCCCGTCAAGGACGGCAGTTGTGTCGGAGAGCCATCCGTGTTGACGCTGCAAATGTTGTGGCCGAGAAAAACAATCACGTGATGATGAGAAGCAAGGCGAACTGGAACGAGGCTTCCAAAGAGTCGCTCATCAAGAATCCGTTTTTGAATTTCTTCCAACCTAAAAGCAAGCTGTCCAATGTTGTTAGACCTCTGGAGAGCCGTGATGAGAGTGCAAAATTTGGCCAGACTATGGCAGGGTGCGGGCGGTCGCAGTTGTGTCAACGGTGAGTGTTGGGTTGTGTTGGGTTGTGTTGTGTATTTTGTTTACTTGGAACACCCCTTTCTCCCTGTGTAGCTATACACAATTCTTTGCCTGCGTGCGTGATTGTTTGCTTGCGTTTTTGTTTCCTCGCGTTTTTGTTTGCTTGCGTTTTTGTTTGCTTGCGTTTTTGTTTGCTTGCGTTTTTGTTTGTTTGCGTTTTTGTTTGTTTGCGTTTTTGTTTGTTTGCGGTTTTGTTTTCTTGCGTTTTTGTTTGCTTGCGTTTTTGTTTGCTTGCGTTTTTGTTTGCTTGCGTTTTTGTTTGCTTGCGTTTTTGTTTGCTTGCGTTTTTCTTTGCTTGCGTTTTTGTTTGTTTGCGTTTTTGTTTGCTTGCGTTTTTGTTTGTTTGCATTTTTGTTTGTTTGCATTTTTGTTTGCTTGCGTTTTTTGTTTGCTTGCTGGCTTGCCTGCTTGGTTTCTTGTTTACCTACGTGTTTGTTCAGTGATTGTTAAGTAGCGTGTTTGATTGTTTGTTTGCGTGATTGTTTGATTGTTTGCTTGCATGCTTGTTTTTTGTGTGCTAGTTTGTTTGTTTGTTTGTTTGTTTGCGTGATTGAATGAATTATAGTTTGAACATTTACGACATTTTTTGTCTCTGATTCAAAATAGAATTTATTTTGAGCACCGTAGCTAAAGATGAGTTTTTTTTGTATCATCTATATTGGAAATAAAGTGCTTTTCTGTATCGTAAATGTAAAAGTGGCAGGTATTTAATTGATTTGCGCTTCTTTATATCTTGAAAAGCTAATTTTGACCGTGTATGCGATACTAAAAATTGTTTCTAATTTTTTACTGTTAATCAAGAAACGGTACACAGGCTATTAAACCTTGCATAAATATATTATATCTCGTGAAATCCACAGGTCCACAGACAACGATAACCGGAGCAACACCGCATTGTCGACGCCTCTTCACTCCGGCCACTCGACCAACATCGGTCTTGCATCACCCGCAGGTTTTGCATCACCTGCTGTTTCGGCTGCACCATCATCTGCTACTGCTCAAACGTCAAGGTTCGATGTTCCTGAAAATCTGTCAACACTTCAGGCAACTGGAGCAGATTGGAGTCCAGGTCCAATCTCGAACGTTTCTAATACTGACCTTCAAGGGAATAATTATGGCGACAGACGCAGTTTACCAACACAAAACGGGAGCGACGCTCATACCTCCATTACGGATGACGAAAAATCTTCTGCTACCGAGATCAGTCTTTTATTTTCTAGCAGAGATGCCACTGCTTTTTCTGCAAATGAAAACGCTGCACTCGTAAACAATTCAACCAAAAATAACTCTTATCCTAGCACTGAAATCTCTACAACTGAACTCGAAAGCTCGACAAATGTTGATCCTAGCTCTGAAAACTCGATAAATGAGCTCGAAAGCTCGACAAATGTTGTTCTTAGCACTGAAAACTCGACAGGTGTTGGGAATATGACAAACCTAAACGTGGATGGTGCTTCCAGTGGTGTATTATTGGAAGACTCAGCGCCTTTTGACGCACTTTCAAACTTGCCTCAAAGTGTTCTTGTATCTTCTGATGATACGCTGTCCAATTCCAGCGTTGTAGAGGTCAATTGTGGCACAGGAGAGGGTGTTGTTGTGAACCCTCGCGATGAAGAAACTAATTCCTCTGAGGTCACTTTGAATAAGTATGAGAATCCCGTCGCTGAAAATGACAAAATTCAAATTACAAATGTAAGTCGCGCTGGAGTTCCGTCTTCCGAGAACACGGTTCCTTCAACCAGCGGTCAACCTGCATTGTGTAGCATCTCTTCTATTCCAAACAGTGGAGAGGCCTTGAACACGCATAATCCTGAATGCATTTATTCCGAGATGAAAATTTTGGATGTGGCTATGTCATCAAACCAGGCTGCCCCTTTCGCGTCTGGTGAATGTGTCTCAGGTCCTGAATTGTTCCTGCAAAGTCCAGCAGTTTCCAGTGACACAAACGAACCTGAATTCGAAGTTTCTTCTCGTGTTACTGAAACTGAGACGAGTGCGTCTGTGGAGGAGACGGCGCTCGAAGTTTCTTATGGAACTGAGACGAGTGCGGCTGTGGGGGAGACAGTGCTCGAAGTTTCTTCTCGTGGAACTGAGACGGGGACTGCTGTGGGGGAGACGGGGACTGCTGTGGGGGAGACGGGTGCGTCTGTGGGGGAGACGATGTCTTCTGAAATAACTGATGCCGGCAGTCGAGCCTCGAAAGATGAAACCGTAGGAGCGAGAGAATAGGAGTGTTTATGCCAGTGATTTGAGGCGTCGAAGTAAATTAATGCAGTGAATTTATTTAAGGAAGTAAATTAATGCAGTAAATTTATGCGTAGAAGTAAATTTATGCAGTGAATTTACATGAGGAAGTAAATTAATGCAGTGAATTTATGCGTGGAAGTAAATTAATCCGAGTCAAGTATATTAATGCAGTGAATTGGTACATCGAACTAAATTAACGCAAGTCAAGCATGCAGTGAAGTAAATTTAAATGAGAAAACAAATTAATGCATGGGAAATATAAGTATCAATAGAACGAATTAATTCGAGAAAGTAAATTAACACACGTTATGTATTTATGAGGTAAATTTATACGTGAAAGTAAATAATTGTAGTGAAGTATCAATGCAGTAAATCAATGCAGGTGGTAGTATTAATACTGCATATTAATGCAATTGAAGTATTAATACAGTAAGCTAATGCGAGGATGTAAAGTAAGGCGAGCACATGATATTGCAGTAAATTAACGCAAGGAAAAATACTGCGTACTGACACCTTAACTTTGACGAGTGCTGACACCTATATGTACTGTGAAGCTGTGTACCTATAAAGCCAGTAAATTCAGAAGTACTCAAAATCTGATCGCCAAATGTTAATCATCGGGTGAGAATATCTCTGTGGCCAGTATTGGTGTTGGTTCGATGAGCTCTCGAAGTTCTTTATCTCAAATTGAGATTATTTTTTTCAGTAAAATTTTAGTGCCTAAGAATTCTGGTAACTGTCGATCTCACTTTTTTCGGCGAGTTACGCAAATTTATCTTTTTTAAGAACAAAATTCTGCGTAATTAGTTTCACTCCTGAACAAGGATGTGAAAATCTTTTCTCTCTTAGAATTAACTCCTCAGAAAGTTATGTATCAACTGATGCTCTGTGACTCACTACATAGATGAGAGAGGTGCCGAGCTGTTGTGTCACGAAGCTTTTACCGAAAAGAAGAAATCGTTCCTGGAATCTTAATTGCTTATATTATTTCGATTTCCTTAACGTACATGATATTCCTGTATGTGGGGTGTACATGATATTCTCAGGTGTGTGGTGTACATGGTAGCCTATTCCTGTTCGTGGTGCGTAAGTAAACTTGTCATGGTTATTGAAACAGCACTGGTACTCAATGCGCGTTTGGCTTTTCAATTTCAATATAAGTCACAAATTTTAATTTTTTTATGTTTGGTGGCAAATACCGCATTTTTAAGATACCCACATAGTAAAACTTCGGAACGAGTACAAGTATACTCTTTGGTTGAATTTCAGCGTCACAACTTCACCTTCGTCTCATTTCATTTGCGAATGTCAATAATTTCTCAGTATGAGAATCTCAATTAGTTCTCAATTTGCGAATTTCAATTATTTCTCAATTTATCAATGTTAATTATTTCTCGTTTTGCGAATGTCAATTATTTCTCAATTATTCATAAATTCCTCGTTATTTCCTTGCCTTATTGTAATTTTTTACTCAGTGCCTGTTTAGCTCTCCAATTCAAGTGCATTTTAAACGACTTAAAATTTCCGATATCTGCCTGAAATTTGAATGAAGAAAAATTGCTACAATTTTCATGTTATTTTCAGTTGTAGTCTCCAAAGCGCGCGAAACGTCGTACAGAAGAGCTCTGACTGCGCTGACAGTGGTCTGAACATTTCTTAACTCATCTAAATCCAAGACGTATTTTGTCTAAATTTTGGATTTACAACCTTCACAACATTACTAAAATGCAAAAACCCGTTATTTGTCAACTCATTGTGGACAGCGCGTCATTTTCTTGCTTTTTGGTCTGTAGTACATCACAAAAAAAAAATATTTCCGAAGATCTATCCAAATACATTTTGCCTAAACCTGGAAATTTATATAAGTAAATAACGCGGTATGCAAAGAGTTGACATGTTCATAAATTTGAAACTTTCCAATTCCTGAACAACAATATACGGGTATTTTTATGGAGTTATGTTGTAAATTCAGAGTAATTTTGTAACATTTTAGAGTTTTTGAAATTTTCCCTTCGAAATTTTCAGTTTTTCCGTGAGATCTCTGAATCGCGCAAAATATCGTGCAAAATTTCTTTGCTTGTTTTAGACGGCGGAAATTGCTTTTAGACGGCGGAAATCATTCTGTATATTCTACATTCGAAGTTCAGTTTTTTAAATTGTGTTTTCTATGAAGGATTTAATTTACTTAAGACTTTAGTGTACTTTCAGGTGACTTGGTAAAACAGGTATGAGACGGTAGTTCAATTCCTTTTATCAGATTTTCTTCCATTTTGTTTCCATTATCATGTAATTTTTTACCCTTTCTTATTTTCTCTTTAAAGCAGCTGGTGCGTCGTGGAACCGTTCCCCTTTATTCTAGATTTCTCAATGTTTCTCTTATTCATTAGAAATTTTCTTCTAAGAAGATTAGGAAAACCCAACAATTTTAGTAATTTTAAGAAGATTACTGGCCTTCAAAACTCTTTTATAAGTAAACCACGTCTCGCATACTTTACAAGTATACAAACTTCCATTAAATACATGGTCGGCTTAATGCAGAAATGTAGTGTTTAATTTGTTTACTTAGGAACCAATTACTTTTATTTATTTCAGTTTGAATATAATTTATTTTAAATTATTGTTCGCATCAACATTTCCATCATCCATTCCATTTTCCAATGAACCCTAAACATCTGATGTCACTATGTTTAACATTCGATGTCGTCTAACAGTTCCATGTTAGTTTGACTATTAACTGAAGTTTCTGAGCAATTTGCGTCTTTAATTCAGATGTTTATTCAACTTTTTACACTTTTATTTTTTCAAAACATCTAAATGTCTCGGAAGTTCTCATTCACGGTACGCGCAATTATTGCTTATGATGTCCGATTGCTTTTTTTTAAACGTTACTTCATTTCAAGGGATTTAACGTAGAACTGCCGTGTTTGCCAAAAAATTCTAAAAGACGTTTGTTCCAACGGTAGTTGAATTGCTTGTCTCTTGCCTTCAAGTGACTGGGTGTGCTTGCACTGCAAGCGAAGTAGCAATTATTGTAAGCCAGAGGTTCGAACATGGGAATTTTTTATTTTAAATTTTGTCCTGCTGTGAAAGAAAATTATAAAATTCAAGTTCTGAGTTAATTAATTGTTCAGAGGAGTTGATCTAGTGCTTGTATACGCATCACATTCTTATAAAATAATGCAATTGAAGGTTGCGGTCTGCGCCGAGTATGTGAAGTTACCTTTAAAGATAAACAGGCAAATTAATCTTTCGGTCGCAGTAAATAACCCAGAGGGGAGCAGGAGGTAACCCATATTCATACTTAAATGTTCTATCAACAAGCCTCATCATCATTATTATCATTATGTAAAGTAGCAAGCCAGGCAGCGTTGATGTTATAACTCGAATTTACTGACAGTAGAAGGAAATATGTTTATCGTTGATGCCCTCATCATTTGTTTGCACTGATTACTGTGTAATTTCCTACCAAAGTAAAATATGGATGTTGTCATTTAAATAATGTCCACTCTCCCACTACATCTTGTTCCTACCAAGTCATTCTAAATATGTAAGCTTATACCGATAGAATTTATGTATTTGTGAAATTGTCTTGTGTAGTTCAAGTACGATTTTAATATTACCTTCAAATATTTATTTCTGCTAATTAGACATAAACAATTAAATGTATCCTCGAGTATAATCTGTTAGCTCATACTTGATGTCAGAAGTAAAAATAATTTCCGTTTCTATGGTTTTCAAAGCTCGTAGCGCCGCTGTATTTCATGTCAAGACTAAGAGGGTGAGAAGTTGAAGTTAATTATAGCTTAGCCCTTCACTGCGCAATATATATAGAAGGTGTCCCAAAAAATGTACTCATCCTTTGACTGACTGTTACTCTTGTGTATTTCATTGGCATTTATTTTTTCGTACTTGACATTTAATTTTTTTACATTTGGTGTTCTATGATTTGCTATAACAATTAGACTTGTATCTATGCCAATAAATACCTACTTCAAATCAAAATACGCGAGTATTGAGTAGTCAAAGAGTGAGTACATTTTTCTTAGGATACTTTGTAGATTGAACTTTGAGCAAAAATGTTTCATTAGTAATTAGAGTACTACTGCAGCATAGATTATCAGACTCGTACATTTTCTGACGTAATTTCATTTCACGGTGAAAAATATTCAATTTCGTGGTCAAATTATTCACTTTATTTTTTTTTTTTTTTTTTATTTTTTTTTTGTTGCTTTGATACCAGTAGTACGTTCAAAGTAAATGAAGCTTGGAACACACTAGCAAAATAAGTCAAATAATGGTCGAGCGCACAGTGCTTTTAACTCGAACACTCTGTTCAGAGGTGACTCCAGCGTGGGTAAGTCGCTCGGCCAGAAAGACATTGGTGAGTTGTTGGAATCCCGTGATTGGGTAACAGCTACCACCACTAAGACTCTATGTACGCAAATGAATTAATCACCAAATCTACTAAACTAAACGAAACCTAGGAAAACGGAATATTCTAATCTCTACACAAACACTCAAATACTGTATGGGTATTCACTGTTGAATCGCCCCGTTGCGTCTATGGTGGTTAAATAGTAATAATAATAATAATAATAATAATAATAATAATAATAGTACGTTCAAAGCTAATTAAGTTTATTTATAATGTACACGTTCTATGCATGCTGTTCCATGTCTTAGCTCGTCCATCATAGTCTTTATATTTTGCGTAGCAACTTGCGTCTAATGAACAATAAAGTTGACCACATCTCTTATATCTACAAACTGCAATTGTTTCAATTTTGCGCAATTCCAGTTTCAATTTGTGCGCGTGAAATTCTAGAAATTTGCAAGTTTCACTTGGCTTCCGTTTTATGAGGATCATACATTCCGTTTTCTTGTTCATCATAAACTGCATTAATACACAGTACAATTTTGGCATTCAAATTTGTTAGATTTTTGGCTACTATTGTTTTTCGAAAATGTTCGTAACATGAAAATCAGAACTGGCGTTGTAATCGCATTGTACTTACGTTCGTTTTTGCAATATTTTCACCTTGGTTTAACTTACGTCATTGATTTTGTATTGACTTGTTCTAAATTAAAATGCTATGGAAGATAGGATAGCGAACATACATAATTGTTTGGAAGCTTTGATCTTTGATATCAAAATATTTACCGCACTTTGTAACTTATCATAAACTCCTGAGTTGAACCATTTACTTGCGAATGACATAAAATTTTCATTTTCCATTTATTTATACAACACATCACAACACGAAGAAAACAAATACAAGAACACTAACTTTTCACAATAACTACTGTGAAAAAATACATTTGTGTACTTCAGTTAACAAGTTCACATTAGTTATCTCAAAATACAGACATCAAAATCCTGCAAACACGGCTTGGAAACACGGTTTTTTACACGTGAAACACGGCAAACACGGTTTTTTATTCACGGAAATCTTACGCATAAAAAAACGCATTAGATTCTACAAAGAATCCATGTTCGTTGATGACGCGATTTTAGTCACATTGAGCATTGAGTAGAACTTGCAAAGAAAAACAAAAGACAATTTCCTATACGGGGATGACGTTGAACTTGTTTCTCCTACGGTTCAGAATGTGTTAATTTGTACAAAACGATTTCAGGACATCGCCACGTGGTTAAGATACTATTCTACGTCGGTTATCTCAAAACTTTCTTGGTGATTAGCGTGTGACAAACAAACATCATTAGCAAAAAGTTAAGTTTTTAGAAGTAACATCACTAGAACTAATAAGCGTATAAGATCGCATTGAAAAATAAATTAACCTACACCGATTGACATAGAATGCTTTGATATAAGAGGATGGTCAAATGGAATGAACGTGTTCTCGTACACACAAATCTAAAACTGTTGAAATAAATTAAGATAACTTAGTGCTATTAACCTTAACGCCAAGATATAATCCCAGCTCACAAACACCCTCTCATGTTAGAGGCAACCTCCAACAAAACAAACTAACTGACGAAATGAACCTTATACACAAATTTACGACAATGGTTACACCCCTTACAAAGCTACGCAAGTATTACATTTTTTTTTATTGCCGTATCTGTAAAACTGTATTCAAAGAAACGGCGTTTTGAATTTTTCACATTTTTTGAAAATTTTAATCAAGGAAGGCTTTGAAGCTTTGTTACATTCTATTTATTTAATTTTTTCTGAACGAGATTTGAGATTTCCAATTTTTAGACAATGAATCCAAATTACTACCTTGTGTAATTTTGAGTAAACATAACTTATGAAAAAGCCCGCGACAAAAGTACATGATGTTCAAACGTACAAATGCATTACTTTCACCTACTTTATTTCAGCTAAGAGACTGAACACGTGCAAATATCAGAAATTCAAGATCAACAGCACCCGTGCATAGCAACATAGATGAAATTTTGTAGAGTAGTTGCTTTAAGCGAAAAGGAATCATAATGTGTTCTAAGCGAATTCTCTTTTACATCACTAGAGATGCATAAAAAAAGGGCTAGAACACCATCAGAGTAGAGTAAGACATTACGCGAACAAAATAAGGTTACTCAATGTCGAAGTACAAGTTTTTGGGCGGCGTAGAAGCTTTGAAACACACCATTTCCTAAAGCAGCTTCAATATCGCCGGTGACAAAAACAAATTTGCCAAATTCAGTAAATTGTGAAAAGTTCGCATAGCATCAACGGACGAGGTACCCAAGATACCTAACCATTCGGAATAGGTCAGAAGCGAAAATTTCACATTTTTTAGTTTCAGGAGCAAGTATAGTGCTCCACAGTACCTCTATCGAACCGATTCATAAATTTAAATTTAAGAACTGGCTCAGTAGTGCGAAGATTATTCACTTCCTAAGAGCGGTATGTTTCTTCATCCGCATGATGGTTCTCAGAAAAGACGTTCACAGCCCTCAAAAGATATCACAGATCTTACTAAGAACTTAGAAACAAAAACTTGAGCACAGAGCGTCCATAAGGCACTACATTTTCTGAGTGTACACTCACACTTTTGCCTCCAAAACTGAAGCACAAATCGTCCATAAGGCACTACATTTTCTGAGTGTACACTCACACTTTTGCCTCCAAAACATAAGCACAAAGCGTCCATAAGGCACTACATTTTCTGAGTGTACACTCACACTTTTGCCTCCAAAACATAAGCACAGAGCGTCCATAAGGCACTACATTTTCTGAGTGTACACTCACACTTTTGCCTCCAAAACATAAGCACAGAGCGTCCATAAGGCACTACATTTTCTGAGTGTACACTCACACTTTTGCCTTCAAAACTGAAGCACAAATCGTCCATAAGGCACTACATTTTCTGAGTGTACACTCACACTTTTGCCTCCAAAACATAAGCACAAAGCGTCCATAAGGCACTATATTTTCTGAGTGTACACTCACACTTTTGCCTCCAAAACATAAGCACAGAGCGTCCATAAGGCACTACATTTTCTGAGTGTACACTCACACTTTTGCCTTCAAAACTGAAGCACAAATCGTCCATAAGGCACTACATTTTCTGAGTGTACACTCACACTTTTGCCTCCAAAACTGAAGCACAAAGCGTCCATAAGGCACTACACTTTATGAGTGTTCACTCACACTTTTGCCTCCAAAACTGAAGCACAAAGCGTCCATAAGGCACTACATTTTCTGAGTGTACACTCACACTTTTGCCTCCAAAACTGAAGCACAAAGCGTCCATAAGGCACTACATTTTCTGAGTGTACACTCACACTTTTGCCTCCAAAACTGAAGCACAAAGCGTCCATAAGGCACTACACTTTATGAGTGTTCACTCACACTTTTGCCTCCAAAACTGAAGCACAAAGCGTCCATAAGGCACTACATTTTCTGAGTGTACACTCACACTTTTGCCTCCAAAACTGAAGCACAAAGCGTCCATAAGGCACTACATTTTCTGAGTGTACACTCACACTTTTGCCTTCGAAACTGAAGCACAAAGCGTCCATAAGGCACTACATTTTCTGAGTGTACACTCACACTTTTGCCTCCAAAACTGAAGCACAAAGCGTTCATAAGGCACTACATTTTCTGAGTGTACACTCACACTTTTGCCTCCGAAACTGAAGCACAAAGCGTCCATAAGGCACTACATTTTCTGAGTGTACACTCACACTTTTGCCTCCAAAACTGAAGCACAAAGCGTCCATAACGCACTACATTTTCTGAGTACACTCACACTTTTGCCTCCAAAACTGAAGCACAAAGCGTCCATAAGGCACTACATTTTCTGAGTGTACACTCACACTTTTGCCTCCGAAACTGAAGCACAAAACGTCCATAAGGCACTACATTTTCTGAGTGTACACTCACACTTTTGCCTCCGAAACTGAAGCACAAAGCGTCCATAAGGCACTACACTTTCTGAGTGTACACTCACACTTTTGCCTCCAAAACTGAAGCACAAAGCGTCCATAAGGCACTACATTTTCACAGTTATACACCAACACTTTCCCCAAGGATGCCGTTGCTCATTAACACACGAGCCGTGTCTTTCGCGAGTGAATATCACTGTGGAGCAGCGGTGACTTGGGTGGAGGCTTCAGTGAGGCGCATGGAGCATCATGACAGCTGGCAGTGGGACAAGAAGGCCAGCGAGCGGCACAAGGGGAAAATGGCAGCTGGCAGTGGGACAAGAGGGCCAGAGGCATTAGGTAGGGTGCAATGATAAACTCGCACGAAAAAAATGCCCAAGAAAGAACCTAAAAATCCGTTTGAAACACACATGGGTTATTTCTGTCGAGTTTTAAGTGTTCTGGAATAGGGCTTCCACTGTCAACCCCGGAATAAGAACGGAGGGACCAGCAGGTCTGCCGACCCAAGACACACTTGGAATTCATTTTCATACATTTAGAATACAGTGCAAAAAACTACCCGAGGCATATCACTAAAATTATGAACAAACTGTACAACTATACGAGGCAATTAATTTAATTTATGAACAAACTGTACACTATTTCAGGCACTGAGTTTAAAAAAATTTATGAACAAATTATACAGATAAACGGGATATACAAGCAGATTAAATTAGGCGACAGTTTAAGCGTCCCTAACTGCAACAAAGGTGTTCCTGAAAGAGGAAGGAAGGAAGAAGGCACCATTAAATATGGAGTTAAGAGAACTCAGAATCTAAGCACAAGGTGCAAAGAAACTGTAAGTTGAGAAAGAAGTTCATGAAACAAGATAAAATTTGAAGTAAGTCAGATGGGGTGAAAACAGAACAGCAATGAACCGGAAACAGATTGTCTTTAACAAATAAAAAAAAACATTTTATTCAAACTAAAAGAAGCCCTACCTAACTCTCAGCTCGGGACCACACATTTTCCCCCTGGGAGTGCCAATTCCCATGGATATAAGAATTGTATCCCCCTGAGGGGCGTGATTTTCAAAAGAGAGCCGCAACAACCAAGGCATTTTGTCGTCAACTGGAAAATCAGCGGATCCCATCTTGTAAAAACGAGACTTGTTACATATATGCTCACTTGCTATGCTTAAGTTCTTAACAGCTTAGGTTAATGAATAACCTACGTGCGTCATCCTAAGGGAAAACCAACAAGACGTTGAGAGTGGCATCGCATATCACAGCAGTGTTATTATCACTTTAGGGTTTTCCCCATCACTGGAGTAAGGAAAAATATCTGGTGCCCTCAAGCGTGTACAACACGTAACACAAAACCTTTTGTACTTGTTCATGCCAAGTGCTGTGGTGTGCGCCTAATGAATTATACAATGGTTAGATTAAGTTAAATGCTAGTCCAAGTCTGCCTAACCGCAACAAAGGTGTTGCAAAGAGAAGAAGAAGGAAGGCATCATTTAGTATGGAGTTAGGGGACGGATCATACAATGAACTGAAACTCATTGGTCTGAGGAAAACAATAAGCTATATGATTATCATCAAAATAACCACAACAATATGGCAACTCTGATTATGGCAACTCAAACGATATTTATAATAGCTACAACAATATGGAAACTCTGATTATGGCAACTCAAACGATAATTAAGACAGCTACAACAATAACCATGGTAGCTATCAAGATTAACGGCCTAATATTAAAGGCAATCACCGTCGTTGGCTAGGAATGTGAATTACAGAAAACTGGGCGGTCGCAATGACACTACGACACTTGTACTCGATATGAGTGGGAATGTACTCGGTATGGACCCCGAAAACGTATAAATACTGGCCTTATAGAATATAATACTTCAACGTAACAAACCCCAGGTAAGTCCCCATCGCCAGCTTTGCTGGAACTGTAACAAATTGAAATGCTTCACATGGTTTCTAAGTCATAATGACGAAGACGCTCTGTGAATATCACTCCTATGGAGTACACCTCTCGGGTGACTGTCACCTGATATCAGTGCCCGTCACCTAATAACACTACACACCGCAATGTGACATCAGTACAAACACAGATGCCACATTGCACGTCACCTGATATCACAGGTGCGATGTTATTGCACGTCACCTGATAACACTGCACGTCACCTGATAACATTGCACATAGCAGAGCAACATCAGTACAAACACAGGTGCCACATTGCACGTTGGAGAAGAGAATGGTGGCAGTACATCGACAACGCCACACTGGCCCTTAGTGAGATCATTGTTAAGAAACTCGTAGATCAATTTCGCATTCAATCTGAACCGAACATTTCAGGCTACACGACGTAAAAAAGGTTACTTGAAAAATATTTCACCAAGTTAATTTCGAAGCAAAACCGACCCTGGTCACCAAAATACACAACCTCGTTTGTAAAGAAGAACCCTAAATTTGGAGAGAATGTAGTAATTTTATCCTTCCCTTTTACCCAAAATAAACCTCGTTTGTAAAGAGGGTGCCCCAATTACGAAAAAAAATCCAGTTTCACCCTTCCCCCCTCATTGATTCTATAATAGATGGAATGTTAAGAGCAATAACATCATCCAAACTTACTGTATATGCTAGAACACACTTTTCTAGCAAATAACTGCTTTTTTTGAGCATTTGATAATCTAAGAATAAGTGTGAAACTTGTTACGCGCTGTTGTTGTGTTATTCTGTCATACAACCTGATTTTGTGCGATAGTATCATACAATTATTGTGATATCAGTACACATGAAATTATTTTAATTCAAATCGATATTTATGAGTTGAATGGCCGTTTAAGTACAAGTAACGATAGATAATTAATGCATGTAATATCTAAAAGTAAAAATTATCAGTAATCCCGAGCACAAGTAATACCCGCAAGTAAAAACTACAAGTAATGCTTGCAAACAAGTATTGGAAGTAATAGCTACAAGTAGAAAAAATACCCGTATCACAACTAACATCTAAAGGCAAGGAAGTTGTGCAACAAGGCCAAGAAGGGAACTCCACTTCACTCATGTGATAATCACAAGGCTGTGTTTTATGTCACTTCGAAGTGTTACAGGTCGTTTCACTGGTATAGTGACAAAATAGTGACAAAAGTTCACTGGAATAATGACATATAGTGACAAAAGTTCTCTGGAATAATAACAATTAGTGACAAAAGTTCACTGGAATAATGACATATAGTGACAAAAGTTCTCTGGAATAATAAAAATTAGTGACAAAAAAGTTCTCTGGAATAATGACAAAATAGTGACAAAAGTTCACTGGAATAATGACAAAATAGTGACAAAAGTTCACTGGAATAATGACATATAGTGACAAAAGTTCTCTGGAATAATAAAAATTAGTGACAAAAAAGTTCTCTGGAATAATGACAAAATAGTGACAAAAGTTCACTGGAATAATGACAAAATAGTGACAAAAGTTCACAGGAATACCGATGAATTATGTATGACAAAATGTCACTGGAATAATCCGACCAATCCCCGGAGCCACTAGCCTTCTTGTTTGAAGAATACAGCTGAAGTGATTTTAAAAAACAAAATCACAAGGCTCTAAATCAGCAGCAACAACAACAACAACGATGACAGCTACGTGATAAATTTTCATTGGTTATGAATCACCTTAAATTGAGATAATAAATAACTCACAACAGTGACTAAGAACGGCAATGAATATTAACACATGACTATGAACATAAATACATGATAATGAATATGAACACATGACTATGAACATAAATACATGATAATGAATATGAACACATGACTATGAACATAAATACATGATAATGAATATAAACACATGACTATGAACATAAATACATGATAATGAATATAAACACATGACTATGAACATAAATACATGATAATGAACTTAAATGACAATGAATATAAATACAAGCTAATGAAGTTGAATAGATGACAATGAAAATAAAAACATGATATAATGAATTTGATTAGGTGACAATGAAAATAAATACGTGATGATGAAGTTGAACCGATGACTATGGACAAAAATACAAGATATAATGAAACTGAACAGATCACAATGAATATAAACGCATGATATAAAAGTTAAACACATGATAACAAGGTATGCTGAACAAATGAGAAAGGAAGTGAAAGCATGGCATCTATTTTTGAACGAATAACGGAAGAGGGAATACGTCACAACTGTGACTGAAATAACGCCAGCAAAAATCACAAAACTCTAGCAACTACACATCGCCTTCTACGGTTGCAGTCGCAACAACACTTGGGGAGTAAAAAGGTGGCGCTATTGCATCCCCAAAGTTCCCCAGTATTGATAACAAACTGGAACATTGAAGTGACTCCAAAAAAAATTTTTAAATCTTTGGTTACTGGAAAATTCGAAATAATGCTAACAAGAAAACTCGAAATATTGCAACTAGAAAATTATGCCCTCACTCAAAAAAAATCTGGAAAATTCAAAGCTACCGTAAAACTTCAAAAAGGAAGGAAAAATCTTCGGGACACGGAATTGACTATTCGATTATATCGAGTAAGCAAATGCATTTAGGACGTAGGCACTTTGTTTCTGGAATGGATAGGATCGCTGTTTTGCGAGATGAATGGTGAATGAAAAGGGGGAAAGTGATGAATGAAAGTGAGAGGAAAGTGATGAATGAAAGTGAGGGGAAAAGTGATGAATGAAAGTGAGGGGAAAAGTGATGAATGAAAGTGAGGGGAAAAGAGATGGATGAAAGTCAGGGGAAAAGTGATGGCTGAAAGTGAGGGGAAAAGTGATGGATGAAAGTGAGGGGAAAAATGATGAATGAAACTGAGGGGAAAAGTGATGAATTAAAGTGAGGGGAAAAGTGATGAATGAAAGATGGGGAGATGAATGATGAATGAGAGGAGGAAAATTCAGACCTTTAGTTTGAGGGGATTTCCAGCAACAACCATAGCGAATCAAGCCCAACTCGTTCCAAGTACCTGGCTAGAGCAGATAACAGGCGGACTCAGGAATGGTACCCCATACCACCCAGGAATGGTACCCCGTACACTATGTCGACCTCACGAAGTGGACTTCTAAGTCACAAAGAAGACACGCATCGTCATTTTTTTAAATAACAAAAATGGCATAAAAATGAGAGTGCTTGATACGTGAATAAGATATTCATAAAATACGACCGGTCGCGTCTTCTTCGTAAGCCGTCACTTAGAAGCGTTTCAAGCTTAGCGAAAGTTGTCCACAGCCACTCAAGTAATAGGAACTATTCAACAACACAAGCCAATTTCTTCATCGTAGTGGTATCACGTTTCCAAAATGACAGAACTAACTAAGCTACCACGTACCTCTCAGTAATACCACGTACCTCACCTTAAACCACCTAATTGACAGTAACACCACACAATTGACAGTAACACAACGTAACTCACAGTAATATCACACAATTTACAGTAACGCAACGTAATTGACAGTAGCATCACGCACATCACAGTAATATCACAGAACAATCGCACATTCAACACGACTGGATGGCGGCACCAACAGCAGCAGCCGGAAAAGTCACAGTTTTCATCAGAGCGAAGTCCTACTCAAAAATAAGTCATGCATTCAATCGAGGTAACCTTTCAATCCCACACTGCACTCGCTGTAGACATGCCCAGACTTGAATGCCTTATATTGAAACCCTAAAATTCAACTCAACAACCGAAAGAGCAAAACGTATCGTTTGCTATACGAGGGCTGGAATTGCCTCGAGAAAAATTGCTCGCTAGGAGAAGAGCAGAACGCATTGTTTACTATATAAGGGCTGCTTGCATTACATTATAATCGCCTCGGTAAATATTCCTCGCAGCCGTTACATTAAATGATTGCCTCGCAGAACCGGATGCAAGCCTTCATGTGTGCATTTTGCACGCGTGAGCTCAAGACAATAGGATCCCCAAAGCGCTGACTACACGATTCACAACCCTGACGTGAGAAGGTAAAAACACTCTGAGATGATACTCCCACACTTCCCTCTTTCTTCAGCGTATTTTGTATGCTCTCAAAAGGGAAGAATGTTGCTTTTCCAGCTCCCATAGTAGCAATGATTTTGGAGCAGCAGCTGTAGCAGCTTATGATGCGATGCTTAGCTCAGGAAATGAACTGTAAAATGATTACAGGCACGCATCATGAGGGGTGACCTCTCAACAATATTCACTTCAGTTTAAATTTACACTGATACTTCAAGCTTAGCGGTTGGCTGGAGTGAGCCAGCTGTCCCAGATCACAGGAGGTTGTCTCCTGGTGGGGCAGAAGCTGCGCCGCGGGAAGGTCGAGAACTGGGAGCTTCATTTCTCAGGGGGATGACAACAGCTTCTTCGGCAGGCCCAGAGTCGTCATTTTGGTAGCGTTCACACATCTTTCTGTGAAGTTTGAGAAGATTTAGCATGCAGTTCACTGAAAATATGAGACAGGACTGAAATAGCGTAATTTCTGCATTGGTCACTTTAGTTTTCATTAAGTAATTAATTATAATTAAAAGGCAGGACTGAGATAGGGTCATTTTCTATCAAGTCACTACAGTTTTTAGTACTGTTAGTAAATACCGAAATTATAATTAAGAGATATGACTGATATAGGGTAATTTCCGGATCGGTCACTTTGATTTTCAGTCAACAAATAATTCTAAATAGGAGATAGGGCAGATAAAGGGCAATATTTTTGAATAGGTTACTATACTTTTCATTGGGTAAATAATAATAAGAGAAAAATCGGATGCAATCATATATGCAAACCGATCATCGTTATATGCGACATGGATTTCACAGAAATTTTCTGGATCACACCAATATGAAATAATGAAGTCTTTATATCCGCAAATAACGAGTGACAAACTGCGAGCTGGCTAGCTGGGCTGACAACGATGCACAAGTAACCGATGCATGAATTCCGGTAGGTAAAAGTTAACAAAGACATTCTTACACATACACACTCTTAAAAACAACCGCATGTACACAAAAAAACACAAACACACGCACAAAAACACCGACAAACACACGTACAAAAACACCGACAAACACACGTACAAAAACACCAAACACAACCACACACGCACATAAAAAACCACACGCACAAAAAAAAACACACACAAAAAAAAACGCACACAAAAATAACCACACACACAAAAATAACCACACACACACACACAACCAAGCGGCACAAAAACACACCACCACGCCCGCACAAATATACCAAAAACACCCCCTCACGCACCTGTAGGCAAAACACCCGCACAAAAACACCCCCTCACGCACCTGTAGTCAAAACACCCGCACAAAAACACCCCCTCACGCACCTGTAGGCAAAACACCCGCACAAAAACACCCCCTCACGCACCTGTAGTCAAAAGACCCGCACAAAAACACCCCCTCACGCACCTGTAGTCAAAAGACCCGCACAAAAACACCCCCTCACGCACCTGTAGTCAAAAGACCCGCACAAAAACACCTCACGCATCTGTAGTCCAAACACCCGCACAAAAACACCTCTTCCACACCTGTAGTCAAAAGACCCGCACAAAAACACCTCCTCACGAATCTAGTCAAAACACCCGCACAAAAACACCCCTTCCACACTTGTAGTCAAAACCCCCGCACAAAAACACCTCCTCACGCACCTGTAGTCAAAGTTCGGCACGAGGACGCGGTACTTGCAGCGGCTGAAGGGGGGGCAGGCGCAGGGCGGCTGGCAGCGGTCCCGCATCACGTCGCTGAGGCGGCAGCCGCCCTGCAGCTCCGATGCCGTCAGCCAGAACGCTGAGCAGATCTTCTGGAACAGGCTCGGGCACTGCACCATCTTCGCAACGTTGTCCCCCGAGTACGGCTCTGCACACACACACACACATATGTCTTAGGGGTAACGTAGCTATTTTTGTGGATATTTGTGGGATATTATTGCATAAGAAAGTTTTAGCCTCTCTTTATCACGACACAGATGTTCCAAGAGAAAAAGGATGGAGGCACCATTTAGAATGGAGTTGAGGGAACGTGGAATCTACGCAAAAGGTGCATAAAAACAGTAAGCTAAGAAAGAAGTTCATGAAACAAGAAAACGTTTAAGAAGAAAATAGTAGGAGCTTAAAAACAGGACAGCAGGGAACCGAAAAAAGATGATCCGTAACAAAACAAAAAACTATTATATTTCAACAAAATGAAGACCTACCTAACCTTTAGCTCGAACCTTCACATAGTACCCTGGGAGCGCCACTTCCCATAGATACAATAGTTGTATCCCCCTGAGGGGATTTGAGAGATATGTATAGATGTTTGGGGTACGGCTCTGCACACACACGTGTATCTCAGGGGTAACGTTGGCATTTACGGGAAAAAATGGGAAAATGCGTGTTTATGAAAATTAATTTAAAATCTGTAGATGTTTTTATGAAAACGTTGCAGAGTTTTCATGAAGATGTTGTGCTGAGTTGTTATAAAAATGTCGCTACCGAATTGTTAGAAAACTGTCACCGATTTTTTTTTCATGTCTTCATGCAAATGAAATTGATGCTCAACAAAGAATGTGCTCCAAAGGCTATGTATTTCTTCAAAAAAATATGCAGTTGGTTTCTAAGCGCATCACAAAGGGAGAAATAACATATTTGGATCGGTAATAGATATCTTACGCACCACTCAGGCAATTATCCAGGAAAACCTACAATTCCCTTTTTTATTTGAGGCTATATCACTTCCCAATAAAACTGATACATAGACTCCCCAAATACGTTACAATTAACACCAAGACACAAAGTTATATTTAAGTGATAAGGGGTATAAGTGATACCCCCTTCGGACACCGGTATCATTTATTTACAACTTCAGAGTAGGGAGGAGTATGGGTAACTTTATTTTCTCGACAGGAAAAAATTCCGGTTTCTCCAGGGTTTCGAACCAACCGAGCGCCGAAGGGCGAGAGCCGTTTACTACTAAGCCTCAGGGTCCGTCCTAAACATCTGAGAACAACTCACCTTCTATGTACATCCAGTGGTTTTTCTCAAGGCTTTTCTGGAAGAGACGCTCGTTTTGGAAGTAGCGGACCACTGTGCCAAGTCGCACGGACACCACTTCTTCACTCCAACTGCACAGAAAATATATATGTGTAAAGCGAAAACACATAATAATAGTGGGCACCACTTCTTCACTCCAACTGCACAGAAAATATATATGTGTAAAGCGAAAACACATAATAGTGGGCACCACTTCTTCACTAACAGAAAACATACACAAATCAAAACTTGAGAACACTCATGATGGAAGTGGACACCACGTCATTGCATTTCGCCATTTACAGCGAACATCCCCGATTGAAAACTTGCGAAACAAAATGAGAGTAGATATAAAGTCAACGCAAATTTCAGCGCCTCACGCACGCAGCGTCGTTACTCACATATATCGTACCGTTCACACTGCTATCAGTAATTCCTTATGAATCATAATAATAAGCATCGCGTTCAAGTTCACTGAAAGCGCTTTTGAGTCTTGTTTATCACACGAAATTGGTGGAGATTGGGCGCTAAAACCACACCATATGCAAAATGAGCAGAACAGGAATTCAAAGTTTGCTAGCGATGTGATCATATGATGGATGGAGGCCTCAGATAGGCCACCAGCAGGCAGAGTGTTTTAAGTAGCATAACTTATAGAATTGCCCGCTTGGAAAAAACATTCCCAACAGATAAGGGGACACCATAAAAAAACCAATAGCTTCCTTATAAAAAGTGTGCAGGCAACTTTTGATGCGTAAAGATGTGGAGGGAAAAGTAAATTTCCCAAATAGTCGGAGAAACATGTTAAACAGACCCAATATTCCCAAAAAGATAGGGGCACACAACGGAAAAGACCCAACATTATGAGTTGGTTAAAAATCATCTTTGAAATTTCAAGAATTTCATGTTCATTTCAGCTATCATTAAGAAAACGCAACAGTCACTCCTGGTTAGAGCTATCCTCAAAAAAACAAGGAACATTGTCAACAGATGAAAGCAACCCATTAAACAAAGTGCACCTGTGCCAACAGAAAAAGGAGCCGTTAAAAAAAAAGAATACCCAGCTGAGCAGAACAAAACCAGCTGCTGTACTCACTTCAAGCTTGCGTAGAACATCATGAATGAGATGAACAAGTCTCCAAGAGAGTATCTTGGTCGTGGTTCTCCGTTGTTGTTACTGCCGCTGTTATTGCTGCTGCTGTTATTGTTGTTGTTGTTGCTGCTGCCGCCGCCGCCGCCGCTCGTACAGGGCACGCTAGTTTGGAGCACCGGCAGCACTGGAGGCCCATACTTTTTTGCTGCATTGTAAAATAAAATAGAAATTTTAACTAACTAATTTTCATTTTCATTACTGTTATCAGTACCAGTAGAATATACTGTTCTCCCCTAGCCCATATTAACTATTGCTCTAAAATTAAGCATCGAATCTTGATCGAACTAATTCATTGATAGTGTGGAACTAAGTTAAGTGAACTAAGTTAAAAATAATTGTACGCCATGAAATAGCGTTGATGAGAGTATGCCTTAGAAGTCACGGAACCCATTCGGGTCCACAAGTATCTATACTTAAATCTGTCTATTGTAAAAGAATCGAGAAAAAGTCTACAGATGTATTGCTTGTGGTAAATAAATTGTTTAAAGTTGCTGAAATAGGTTAAATTGCATCATTCTCCTCTTTTTAGATTCAACAGTAAGACGACTTCTATCTTCAAGGAAGAAAATAACTGAACAGATGCGATTAAAATATTCAATTCCGGACACAACGAATGCATAGTGTATTGCATGTAAAAATTACCGTTGGTGCGTATAAGCAACACTAATTTCGGACACAACAAACACAGTGTATTACTTGTAAAAACTTAGCGTTGGTGCCCTAGTTCGAGCCACAACAAACACACAGAGCACATTAATTAGATACACAGAAAGAAGACATACCGCTGTTGCGCACTTGTAACACTTTAATTCGAGCCACAACGAACACTCACAGAGCACATTAATTAGATACACAGAAAGAAGACATACCGTGGTTGCGCACGAGCAGCACCCTCTGCTGGAGGAAGACGAGCACGAGAAGGGTGAGCGCGTACGACGACAGGGAGCCTTGTTTCGAGTTCCTGATGCCGTTGTAGTGTGCCCAGTGCTTCACGCACACCACCAGCACCTGCACCACGCTGTTGCCTGCCGGGCATAATTTAGGTTAACGTTATTGGTAGGTTTATGAATACGTAACCGTGTGAAATGTGTTCATAAGAGAGGCAAGAGAAAGGCACTATTTAGCTAGCACCTGCACCACGCTGTTGCCTGCTGGGCATAATTTAGGTTGCGTTATTGGTTGGTTTATTTGCTGAAATGTGTTCATGAGAGAGGAAAGAGGAAGGCACTATTTCTTCTGCCACTAGCACTTGCCACGCTGTTAGTGTTCTTAAGAGAGGAAAGAAAAAGACTATTTAGCTAGCATTCGCACCACGCTGTTGCCTGCCGTGCATGATTTAAGTTGTGTTATTAGCTGGTTTATTTGTTGAAATATATTCCTGAGAGAGGAAAGAGGAAGGCACCCTTTATCTAGCATTTGCACTACGCTGTTGCCAGCCGTACATCACATTAGGTTACATTAGGTTTATGAACATCTCACCCTATGGAATGTGTTTTTAAGAGCGGAACGAGCAATCGTATGAAATGTGTTCGTAAGAGAGGAAAGAGAAAGGCACCATTTAGTATGGGATGGAAACGAGTTCACGAAACTAGGTAACTAGGTAAAATTTGAATAAAGTAATAAGTGCTGAGGAAAGGACAGCAGTGAACTGAAAAAAAGTAGGTCCACAAGATAACAAAAAATGTGATTATTGCAACAGAAGGAAGGGGCACCTGCCCTTCAGCTCGAGACCTCACATCTTTCTCTCGGACTTGTTCAACGAAAAAAGGGACGAAACTTGGCAAACAAACAGATTTATTATTTAAACTAGTTTTTTCTGCCTCGTAATACTCATTTTTAGCGAAACGCGCCAGCCGTCAACCTCCCTTACATCCGAAAATTTTACTTATTTTTGTACTTCAATCCGCTGGTCTCGCATCGCACAGACTTTTTGCATGGAAATTTTGCTTTTTATACGTGAGTTCAGCAGTCCTAAATAGTCCATTTGCCTTTAAAGAATTTTTCAGTGTGGCCTGGCACTCGTAAACAGACTCTGCGTGAAAAAAATTCCTATTTCAACCCAGCCGCAATTGACCCCCTTTCCAAAGTTGCACGCACCACCATATCCTGATCAAATAACATTCCACGGTTGTACCACCATATCCTGACCGAATAATATCCACCAGAGGTAGCAGCCGATTTAGAAAGGTTGTTATCAAAGCGGAGACCTGACACTCCAGCTGTAAACAAGTGCCCTTGACACTGACCCCCACACAGGTGAATGATGTTCTAATATTACACGCAACAAGTGGTCGACAAACGCATGCAACAGATTGAGAAGAGTGGGTCAGAGTTGCGAGTGAATTGTAGAATACGGGAGATATTTCGAGGGCAGTAGAAATATAGGAGTTAAAGGGCATTAGAGAAATGTTATTTAAAGGGCATTAGGTATTAAAGAGATGGGATTTAAAGGGCATTAGGTATTAGAGAGATGGGATTTAAAGGGCATTAGGTATTAGAGAGATGGGATTTAAAGGGCATTAGAGAAATGTTATTCAAAGGGCATTAGAGAAATGTTATTTAAAGGGCATTAGGTATTAGAGAGATGGGATTTAAAGGGCATTAGGTATTAGAGAAATGGGACATAAAGGGCATTAGAGAGATGGGACATAAAGGGCATTAGAGAGATGGGACATAAAGGGCATTAGAGAGATGGGATTTAAAGCGCATTAAAGAAAAGAGAGTAGAGTAAGGCGGCATCAGGGAGAAGAGGATGGAGTTAAGTGGCATAAGAAAGCAGGAATGAGTTAAGGGCATCAGAGAGAACAGGAGAAAGCTAAAGGTAGCATTAGAGTATCAAAATAACGTGCGCCACAACAAGAGGGCTGGAGATGAGCGAAATTCAGAGTACCGCGTCAGATTTGCGAACTGATGAGAGCCGCAGAGCCGCGAAAGTGACGCAGGGAGGCGCAGGTGTGCGTCAGCAAAAGCTAAGTTGCGCCACAAAAGAAGGCCTGAAACTTTACAGCTGTCAGGTGATCGCACACCTGCTGTGTGCAGTACATTATTCTATCCCATTGCGCTGCGTACACATGTGTGGTGCGTACACATGTGTGGTGCGTACACATGTGTGGTGCGTACACAGGTGAGTGCGTACACAGGTGAGTGCGTACACAGGTGTGTGCGTACACAGGCGTGTGCGTACACAGGCGTGTGCGTACACAGGCGTGTGCGTACACAGGCGTGTGCGTACACAGGCGTGTGCGTACACAGGCGTGTGCGTACACAGGTGTGTGCGTACACAGGTGTGTGCGTACACAGGTGTGTGCGTACACAGGTGTGTGCGTACACAGGTGTGTGCGTACACAGGTGTGTGCGTACACAGGTGTGTGCGTACACAGGTGTGTGCGTACACAGGTGTGTGCGTACACAGGTGTGTGCGTACACAGGTGTGTGCGTACACAGGTGTGTGCGTACACAGGTGTGTGCGTACACAGGTTTGTGCGTACACAGGTGTGTGCGTATACAGGTGTGTGCGTATACAGGTGTGTGCGTATACAGGTGAGTGCGTACACAGGTGTGTGCGTACACAGGTGTGTGCGTACACAGGTGTGTGCGTACACAGGTTTGTGCGTACACAGGTGCATGTGCGTATACAGGCGTGTGCGTACACAGGTGTGTGCGTACACAGGTGTGTGCGTACACAGGTGTGTGCGTACACAGGTGTGTGCGTACACAGGTTTGTGCGTACACAGGTGTGTGCGTATACAGGTGTGAGCGTACACAGGTGTGAGCGTACACATGTGTGAGCGTACACATGTGTGAGCGTACACATGTGTGAGCGTACACATGTGTGAGCGTACACATGTGTGAGCGTACACATGTGTGAGCGTACACATGTGTGAGCGTACACATGTGTGAGTGTACACATGTGTGAGCGTACACATGTGTGTGTGTGTGAGTTCCGCGCTGCAGTGCGCACACACGTTCAATAAACGCACAGGAGCTCAGATGTGTAGGACGTACTATATACGCACATGTACAACTACTTTACTTCACATGCGCTTGTGCGTAACGTACTCCGCACAAACCTGTACACACGGCATACTTCACACGCACATATATAAGCTCCATACTTCACACGCACATGTACATATAAGTACCATACTTCACACGCACACAGGTGCACGATGGAGGTAAGTCACTTGCACATGTGTAAGCGCATTAAGGCTTGTTTCTACATTACGTTAAAGTTTCCTGTTCCTGATATGTATCTCGGAACTTGAAGCCCTTGCCTTACATGTGGCTCCATAAATTCTGCATGATTTGCTCTATTTCAATGGGCTTGTAGTCTAACTGAATGCTCCCTCGGAAAGGTAAATGAGCAAGAAACTAAACGCGTTGACTGCTTGGTAATCCACCGGTGGTCACAGAAAGGATTTCTAAAATAACGCGGGTGACCCACAAACTGCATTTTTACGAGTATAACACTAAAGTCCAACGAAAGCTGCCCCTATTGAAACTAAAAATGGAGTTTAATTTTAGTTTAATATTAAGTTTCAGTTCAACACACATCAGCGAACGCGTTAATTCGATAAATTTACACCAAGAACAGGCAAGAGCTCGAAATGGCGACATAGTAACTTCCCTGATCCAGACTCTGCTTTCGTATAGAAAGAAAAAAATAAAAACCATTCATTTCCAGGATAGTCGATACATAAAATGCACAAGACTAAGCCTACATCGTCTGGTCGTGCGGCTTACAATACGTACTACGCGTGTACATAACTCTCTTCCGACTTTGAGCAGTCGTGATAACCGAACTACGGGTATCCAGAAACCCTCAAGACAAAGATGGGTACTCGTCAATACCAAACACTACCTCATAAGTGCGGAAAACAAAAACAGATACCAATATCGAACAACACTACACAATAAGAGAAGACAAAGACGACGAGTACTTACCAGTACCAATCTAATGAGAGCAGAAGACAAAGACGGGTACTATTAGATATCACACGCCATACTTCAAGTGCAGAAGACTAAACCGCCGGGTACTTCTAAATACGAAAGACTACCACAGAAGAGCAGAAGACCAAGACGCGGGGCACTTCTAGATATCAAACCCCATACAATAAGAGCAGAAGACCAAGACGCCGGGTACTTCTAGACACATAACACGACACAGCAGGACCACAAGACGGGTACTCACACTGGGAGTAGGAGTGCAGGAGGCAGGAGTTGAGGACGCCGTAGGTGTTGCTCACGTTGATGTCCGCGTCGAGGCCGGTGATGCGGTCCTTGAACCGCACGATGGGCACCAGCGCCTCTATCACTTCGCTCTTCTCCACCCACCCTGCAACGCGCGCAGCATTACTTACACTCAGATTTGTTATACCTACTTCCTTCCGTGCATCATACTTATACCTTTATTATTACTTAGGTACTTCTGACTTATACCATTATATATATCATTGCTTCCTTCGGTACGTCTGACTTATACCATCATAGTTATTATTATAACTACCTTCGGTGCATGGAATGTGCACCGATGACGTGGAATCCGACACAATGAGCGTTTTTGATCAGCCTCTCATGTACTGATGCAACGCACCACTAACGCTGAATAATCATGGAAATTTTACATCAAATGACAATAATTGCGTCGACTTCGTTGATTGTTTTCTTAATATTTGTGATCCACCAGAAGTAAACACGCATTAAATATACAAAAATATAGACTTTGAAGAGCATCCAAATGACTCGAGACCAGAGCTAACGACACCTAAGCTTGTCACATTAGCCGTAGAATTGCACTAGTGGACGTTATTGCCATACACTTATGATACAATACTCAGTATAAGATTATTTTGTTATAAGAGTATCTCAATATCTCAAAATAATCTTATACAGAAGCACTGGAGTCAAAATTCGAGGTCGGATTTATGCGTACAGCAGGCACATTTCAGTCGACAATGCTACAATTCTCAAATTAAAACTAAATTATAAATTCCAATGTAGTAGACAAAACTACAATTAAAAAAATGCATCACCGATGAGGGCATGAAAGCAATGCGTCACAGCCTCCCTCTCAAGCTAAAAAGGCCTGAACACTCTACTTCTATTCAGATATCTAACCGCTTCCCACCGTCACACTCACCACAGCCAACACCACACAGGAGCCCCACACTCACCACAGCCAATACGATATACAGTCACATTTAAGAAACGCGCTCACCACAGCCAACAAGATATCAAATACCATGTGTCACACACTCACCACAGCCAACACCACACAGGAGCCCCACACTCACCACAGCCAACACCACACAGGAGCCCCAAACTCACCACAGCCAACACCACACAAGAGCCCCACACTCACCACAGCCAACACCACACAAGAGCCCCACACTCACCACAGCCAACACCACACAAGAGCCCCACACTCACCACAGCCAACACCACACAAGAGCCCCACACTCACCACAGCCAACACCACACAAGAGCCCCACACTCACCACAGCCAACACCACACAAGAGCCCCACACTCACCACAGCCAACACCACACAAGAGCCCCACACTCACCACAGCCAACACCACACAAGAGCCCCACACTCACCACAGCCAACACCACACAAGAGCCCCACACTCACCACAGCCCACGAGGTATACAAATAAAATATCCAACACCACACAGGAGCGCCACACTCACCACAGTCCACGAGGTACCGCTGGATGTCCCGCAGAAACTCGAGGTCGTCGAGGCGCTGGGAGGCGCGGGCGCAGCGTTTGGTGCAGCAGATGTCTACGTCGCTCGAGTTCGCCCCCAGCCCCGTGATCGACGAGCCCACCAGCCACGCTTTGTCGATCTGCTCAGTGCCAACACAATGTCAATACTTCACCGTGTTTCACGTCAACACTTCACCATGTTATACGTCAACACTTCCCCAAGCTACACGCTAAGATTTCACCATGTTACACGTCAACTTGCATAACTTAATGGTTCATGATGTTCAAATTTTCATATCTTTATAGATCAATTCGGGTTGATGTTGAAATTACATCATGACTATATGGTTCAGCTTGGGTTGATGTTGAAATTGTCATGTCATGACTATATGGTTTAACTAGGGTTTATGTTGAAATTGTTTTGAGTTTATTTCAAGATTGCAGATTAAATTGACGTGGTGTAACCTGCTGAAGAACGTTAAGGTTCAACTTGAGGCAAGCCAGTCGTACATAGATTGACGAGGAGTAAAGGGTATTTTTTCGATGAAAAAGAATCAGCATTTCCAATGAGGAAGAATCCGACAATATTGAAAGTACGTAACATTGACAACTTGAAGCCATTTGAAGCGAATCCTTTTATTTCAGCACGATATTGACTTGAATGAAAAGCCCAAACATCTACCATACCCAGAACAATACCGTCTACTATCAAAAGTTCTCGAAAAGATATCAATTTTAACCTACACCTTACAGTCAATAATTTACCATACCTAGTACAATACCGTCTACCATCAAAAGCTCTCGAAAAGCAATCAATACTAACCTACACCTTATAATAGCACTCTCACCATAGGAATCGCAGCCACCCTTTCGAAGAGGTTAGCCTTCTTCCGAAGGAAATCGGGAGTGGGCTTCGTATTGAGAAACAGGTTAAACAAATCCCTGGACAACTTGTCCGTCGTGAAGAAGTCGTCTGGGTGTCTCCCATTCAGAAACCTCTCATCTACTTTAAGAACATCAAAAGTGGACGGTAGTTCAGACCAATTTCGAGCACTCTCCATGTCGAAATTGGCTGCCGGCGTACGGCAGAACTTTCTCTCGTTTCGGTAACGGCAGGGGAAATCTGAGTTGAATGGGCGGTGTGAGGCCATGGGGAGAAAAGGCACGGGTGGTGGGGAAGCAAATTGCCGCCACCCAGGGTGACGGGGTGTTGAAGGGTTGTTTCGGTAATAGGGAGGGGAAGATGGTGGCGGGTAACCGTTAAACTCATTTGGCCCCTGGAAATTGGGTGTCCATTGATGCCTCCGCCTTGCGCCAAATTGATTTGGTTCTCTTCGCGTTAATTCGGAGTTGGGTTTTTCGTTGCTGTTTATTGGCCGAGATTGTGGTTCTTCAGAACTAGCATCAGCTTGAGCACCTTGAGCTGGACGTTCTATTTTTTCAGAAGATTTTGTCTGCATACCTTGAGGTTGTTTTTCATGACTAGCATCAGCTTGAGCAACCTGTGCTGGGTGTCCCTTCCCTACAGAGAAATTTGGAATTCCTGACTGGTATTCAAGATCAATTACAGTTCCTACTTGTGCAAATTCCAACGAACAACGATATGTATAAAACTTGCGGTAAAGATCTCGAATACACCTCGAAAAATAGCTGCACTTGAGGTAAATTCCTCCATTCCTGATCAATTTCCAGAGAGCTAACATGTATTGTAACTCTGTCTTCTGGTCCATGTTCGTTAACCGGCCATCGGAGGCACTGCCTGAGGGTCTGACGGTGTCGTGGTAAGTTTTGCGAGCCATGGACGAATTTTCAGCGCAAACGCTAGACTTCGCGGCTACCCCGTATTTTGGGGTGAACGAGATAACGGATCGCCTGTGAAGAGAATCAAATTTTAAATAAAAGTAACAACGAAATGTTGAATAATAGGAACACCGAAAGGGTAAACCAAAGGAACGACGAAAAATTTACGCCCTCTACATTAATAGTTATATTTCCACTGCATGAGCTCGATGTATTCATCTCATAAAAAAACACCTCTTAAATCGATATCTATCGTTCAAAAAAAAAAAAATTTTGCTCCATACAGATTTGAACTACGGGTCGTAACTTTCGGCGAGTTTACAGAAAGACAAGGAGCTATTTATGACAAAAAGCTACTAAGAATGAAAGGGCTGAAATTATTGGTTTCTACTCTTACTGTTCAGGACTACTTATATGTCTTAAAGATCGTTTCATCACGTAAAGCTACATAGAGCAAAAAAATATTGACCTTAAAGACATGTTCATGTTCATAAGAAAGGCTAATTTTTAATTCCCCAGGGTTTCAGCCACTTGAGCGACCGGCATAACGAACAGCAGCAACATTCCCTCGAGTGCTCAAAACATACCTGTGAATACAAAAACAAAAATGTACAAAATGAGTACTCACCAAGCGTCGCAGAGTGAGCAGGAATATAAAACAATTCTTCTGTCAGAACGCTGGGTTCCATCGGCATGAGGTATAGTAGTAGATGAAACTGACTGCACCGCTTCGCCATCAACTGTCGAAGTGTAGCAAGCACTCGAAGTGTTGCAAGCACTCGAAGTGTTGCAAGCACTCGAAGTGTTGCAAGCACTCGAAGTGTTGCAAGCACTCGAAGTGTTGCAAGCACTCGAAGTGTTGCAAGCACCCGAAGTGTTGCAAGCACTCGAAGTGTTGCAAGCACTCGAAGTGTTGCAAGCACTTGAAGTGTTGCAAGCACTCGAAGTGTTGCAAGCACTCGAAGTGTTGCAAGCACTCGAAGTGTTGCAAGCACTCGAAGTGTTGCAAGCACTCGAAGTGTTGCAAGCACTCGAAGTGTTGCAAGCACTCGAAGTGCTGCAAGCACTCGAAGTGTTGCAAGCACTCGAAGTGTTGCAAGCACTCGAAGTGTCGCAAGCACTCGAAGTGTCGCAAGCACTCGAAGTGTCGCAAGCACTCGAAGTGTTGCAAGCACTCGAAGTGTTGCAAGCACTCGAAGTGTTGCAAGCACTCGAAGTGTTGCAAGCACTCGAAGTGTAGCAAGCACTTGAAGTGTAGCAAGCACTCGAAAAGCAGGCTTCCTTACAAGCTTCGATACTGGGCACAGGAGTCTCAATGATATCAGTATTACAGTCGTTTGAGCACAGCAAAGTGTCATGCTTCTGTGAGGCGGCAACGGCATCTGTAAAACTATTCTCCGACACCCCGTTTTCATCCTGATGTTGTCCTGGACCTCGTTCTACTTTGCGAGAGGGTTCAGATAAAAACCTCGATCGAGCAAGGGGACAACTCTTAGGGAAGGCTATTTCCACACCGCTCCGGACGAAGAACTGGCGCACCACCGGCTGGACCACGGCGTTTTGCGGAGGCATTTTTGGGAGGATAGGCAGGCTCGTGTCTAGCCCACTCGGACCCTCGCAAACGTGGTTTTCAGATGTCAGAACTAACGCAATCCCATTAGTTATGTTCAAGTTCTGAAATGTTGGCTCGTTATTTTGACGTTCCTTTGAGATGCATGCCCTGCTCACTAGACCATACCCTAGAGGCGAGTTTGGGGCGGAGGCGACCAACCGAATCCCGGCTGCGACACTGCCGTTAGATGTTGTCGTGGTGGTGGTCGTGGTTGTGTGAGTTGAACCTGCGGGCTTGAAGCGACGGATGATGTCTGCCTCTACTACTGCTCCCTCCGGCACCTCAGGCCCCGAGCTGGGGAAACATGAATGTGTTTTACTTCGGAAATATTTTACTAGGAATATGAGTTAGAGGGAAACCGTATATTTCATTTGGGAAACGATCTAGGGGAGACTAAACATATTCCATTTGGGAAACGATCTAGGGGAGACTAAACATACTCCATTTGGAAAACGATCTAGGGGAGACTAAACATATTCCATTTGGAAAACGATCTAGGGGAGACTAAACATATTCCATTTGGGAAACGATCTAGGGGAGACTAAACATATTTCATTTGGGAAACGATCTAGGGGAGACTAAACATATTTCATTTGGGAAACGATCTAGGGGAGACTAAACATATTCCATTTGGGAAACGATCTAGGGGAGACTAAACATATTCCATTTGGGAAACGATCTAGGGAAGACTAAACATATTTCATTTGGGAAACGATCTAGGGGAGACTAAACATATTCCATTTGGGAAACGATCTAGGGGAGACTAAACATATTCCATTTGGGAAACGATCTAGGGGAGACTAAACATATTCCATTTGGGAAACGATCTAGGGGAGACTAGACATATTCCATTTGGGAAACGATCTAGGGGAGACTAAACATATTCCATTTGGGAAACGATCTAGGGGAGACTAAACATATTTCATTTGGGAAACGATCTAGGGGAGACTAAACATATTTCATTTGGGAAACGATCTAGGGGAGACTAAACATATTCCATTTGGGAAACGATCTAGGGGAGACTAAACATATTCCATTTGGGAAACGATCTAGGGGAGACTAGACATATTCCATTTGGGAAACGATCTAGGGGAGACTAAACATATTTCATTTGGGAAACGATCTAGGGGAGACTAAACATATTTCATTTGGGAAACGATCTAGGGGAGACTGAACATATTTCATTTGGGAAACGATCTAGGGGAGACTAAACATATTTCATTTGGGAAACGATCTAGGGGAGACTAAACATATTTCATTTGGGAAACGATCTAGGGGAGACTGAACATATTTCATTTGGGAAACGATTTAAGCCAGGCAGACTAAATATATTTTACAATGGAAACGAGTTAAGGGAAACCGTATATTTGGAAGCGAGCTAAGGGAGACTAAATATGTTTTACTTGGGAAACGAACTTAGGGAAGCATTACAGACAGACAAGCAACAATGCCACTAAATACCAAACAGGTTCAACCGCGGAACAGAAAAGCAAAGAAGTGAACATATAAGAAAAGAACTGATCTCATTTCCACAATCCTCAACGACACATGATTATACTCAACCCGCCCCAATGAAAAATGCATCAAAAATACTTATTCTGGGCGCAGTGAAAGTAAATTAATGCTACTCAATACCTAGCTTAGTAAACTCTATAGATGAAAGTCATTTAGGATTCGTGCCTATCCTCTCATAATCAATCATTTTTTATAATAACAGATGGATGCAAATAAATTAGATTATATAGGTTGGTTTTAAACACCTTAAAACGAGGGAAACCCCTTTTAGTGTTCCAAAGTGAGGAAGGAGGAAGGCAGCATTGAGTTGAGATAACAGAGAATCTATAAACACAAGGTGGGTTCCCACACAAGATGGAATGAGACCAAACTAATTAGATAAATTAGTTTCAGCCTTCAAAAAAGGGACCCCTTTCTTTTGTATTTCAAAGAGAGGAAGAAGCAAAGCACCGCTGAGTTAAGGCAACAGGGAATCTAAACACAAGGTGTGTCCGCACACAAGATGAAATGAAACCAAACTAAAAGGCCACCCACTCACCTGACATATCCTCCTTTTCTGATGACGGCATGGTAAGCGAACAACCTCGTTAAAGATTCGTCCATAACTGGAGGCTGCTCGGTGACTCCACCTCCACTGCTACCAACATCTGCAGGCACATCTCCTTCAGGAGTACGTGGCCCCTCTAGGCGAGGGCTCGAAGACCTCGAGTTCTCCAGCTGCTGTGGCAAACACACCGGCGACTCCGGGCGCAAGTCTCGACCACCAGCCAATGGAGGACGATGCGTACCGACCGTGTTATTTGGAGAGGTAGGGTCACGGTTTGCTGTGGTGTTAGTCACATTAGCTCTCGTCTCGGTGCTATTTTCGGGGACGCGCTCTGGATTGCCGTTTCTGGGACCAGCGGTGCGCCCTGGATTGCTGTTTCTGGGACCAGCGGTGCGCCCTGGATTGCTGTTTCTGGGACCAGTGGTGCGCCCTGGATTGCTGTTTCTGGGACCAGTGGTGCGCCCTGGATTGCTGTTTCCGTGACCAGCGGTGCGTCCTGGATTGCCATTTCTGTGACTAACGGTGCGTCCTGGATTGCCATTTCTGTGACTAATGGTGTCTGTGTCATTGTTTATAACCGCAGAAGGCACAAAGGTGTCTGTAGATGACGTGAGCGCATCGTACAACGGTAGACCTTGATTGGGAGGTGGCGTTTGATGTTGGAATACAGTGTGCTCCTCTGTACGGGAATACACGTGATGGGTGCGAGTTTTAACTACCTTAACTCCGTGATCAGAAGGAACACCCGCGGTACTCACGTTGGGTAACATCGCTTGAAACGACGAAGTCAAAGCTTGCTGGCCAAAAGTTGAAGACTGCTGCTGATTATAAGCAAACCTGTTTTGATTTGAGGTAGCAAAAGTATTCTGAGGATGCAAGTTCTGAGAGGGCTGCGAGTATGCCTGATTAACATTATGAGGTAGATGAGGCACGGGCTGAAGAGCTTGAGGACCCATGTTGAACGAATTTTGATTTTCCCCTTGACTATCTTGAGGCGGATACATCAAGTATTGTGGGAATGACTGTAACCCGTACGAGAAATTTTGGTTTTGTACATTTTGGGCATGATTTACAAAGGTCTGTGAGCATTGCGACGCACCTTGGAAGGAATTCCCATCATTTTCTTGTCCAGTGGAAATCCCCATAAAATCAGGATTGCCGTTTTGAAGTTGTGCACCATTTCCATATGGCATGAGGGCAGACGGGAAGTGGGCATTCGCGCGACCATGCGATTGAAAAAAGTTGGACTGTGTCCGAGCATTAACCTGCACCTCGAACTGACCGTTGTCGTACTGGTTTCCATTGTAAGGTCCAGACTGATGAGCTGCCATCGAGTTCGAGTTGGCCATTTGCTTTTGAGGGATCTGAGCAAATGGAGGCGGAGGAAGCGAAATTTGTGACAAAGCTCCTTGTGGAAAACCTGGAGGTCGAACTCCTGGAGGGGGAATTCCTACTCGGAAACTGCCTTGAGGAGGCATGCCCTGAGGGGGAAATCCTTGAGAGGAAATGCTTTCAGGAGGAGTGCATTGAGAAGGCATGTCTTGAGGAGGAATGCCTTGAGGAGGAATGCCTTGAGGAGGAATGCCTTGAGGAGGAATGCCTTGAGGAGGAATGCCTTGAGGAGGAATGCCTTGAGGAGGAATTCCTTGAGGAGGAATTCCTTGAGGAAGAATTCCTTGAGGAGGAATTCCTTGAGGAGGAATTCCTTGAGGAGGAATTCCTTGAGGAGGAATTCCTTGAGGAGGAATTCCTTGAGGAGGAATTCCTTGAGGAGGAATTCCTTGAGGAGGAATTCCTTCAGGAGGCATGCCTTGAGGAGGAATTCCTTCAGGAGGCATGCCTTGAGTAGGAATTCCTTCAGGAGGCATGCCTTGAGTAGGAATTCCTTCAGGAGGCATGCCTTGAGGATGAATTCCTTCAGGAGGCATGCCTTGAGGAGGAATTCCTAAAGGAGGCATGCCTTGAGGAGGAATTCCTAAAGGAGGCATGCCTTGAGGAGGAATTCCTAAAGGAAATTCTTGAGAGGGAAATCCTTGAGAAGGCATGCCTTGGAGAGGAAATCCTTGAGAGGGAAATCCTTGAGAGGGAAATCCTTGAGAGGGAAATCCTTGAGGAGGAAACCCTTGAGGAGGATATCCTGGTGGTGGAACACTATAATAGTTCCCACAAGCAGAGGGAAAGTTGTAGAACGCGCTCGCGGTCGAAACAGGGATGGGAGGATGAAGAGGCTGATGGGCTATTGTTTTAACTTCGGTCCTCATAGGTGGGTGAATGGCGTCAGGGTTCAGCAATGACATCGCATTGGCGGTATTGAAGAAGACCTGTGCATGAGGAACATGGTTAGGAATTTCCTCAGCACCAGGGTGTCGAAGAGCGAGTTCACCTCGACTCGTTTGATCCATATTGTGATCCTGGGATGGAGGACGAGAGAATTGATCCATGTTGGGTGGAGGACGGGAGAAGTTAGGTGGCGGGTAATTGAAATTGGGTGGGTGAGCAGGCACCGGCATGTACGAGTAGGGCCCATTGTTCCCCGTTGCATGAAGAGCAGCGTTATTTAGAGCAGAAGGATGACGGGCCTCAGCCACGGCATCAACATGACTTCCAGCTGCACGAGCGCTGTCATTCGCACCCCCATGGAAGTTTCCAGCGGAAGTGTTTCCACCGGGGGGAGGAACCGGACTGGGTCGAGCCCCGGTCTTGAAAGACGAAGCTGGATTATTATTGGGAGAAGACGGTGCAGGTGCTCCAGAAGCCGCTTGCTGGCGGTTCTTCCAACGCCGTTTTCCAGTCTGTCCAAGGCATTGGTTCGCAGGAGGTGCCGCAACATCATCGCCTCTTGACGAGCTCTCACCGTTTGAACGTACCGCTGAACTGGCGGCAACTTCGGAAGTAGGTCGTTCTGCATTCCCCATACCAGCGACGGGCAGCACTATAAGTTCCACAGCCTCTGAAGCTTCCTGGCGCGTTAGCGATGAACTTTCCTCGCGAGACCCTCGCGCATCGCCCTCAGAATTACGCGAGTCTCGCGAAGAACCAGTCATGTTCACGGAGTTCTGTTTGGGAGTGATGGTCGCTGAGTTCTGCCTGGAACTCCGTTCAGTGTTTTCTGCAGAGCCTTGGTTCTGGGCAGGATTGTGCACACTGTCGCCATTTCTCCAGGAGTTGCCATTCAGGCGTCGCGGACACCTAAGAGCGACAGACGAGGGTGGGTTGGCCGGGGCGACCGCAGGTCCATTGCGTTCTTGAGGGTAACCACCACCTCCTGGTCCGGTCCTCGGCCCTGAATTGTGGTTAGAGAAATTTCCGCGAGAGTTTCTGGTATTTGGAGCGCCATTCCTTCCACGGTTCTTGTTTGGCTGCTGCAAATTTGGCCCGCTTGGCTGCTGCAAATTTGGCCCGCTTGGTGGCTGCAAATTTGGATTGTCGTTTGGCGGTTCATTCCACCGTCTTTGGGTCGGAAAGCCATTATTCCTATTGTTATTGGAGTGTCGTTGGTTAACTCCGCTAGATTTGTGAGGCATCTTGGAAGCAGGTGAAATATCTGATCCAGGAGCAACTTTTGGTGTGGCAACTTCTGAACTTCCGGTGTTGGTGCTGCAGCGTTGTTATGAGTGTGCGTTTGTTTGCCTGACGAATTTACGTATCGTTCGGAGTAAATATCAAAAATAAACTTGTTTCACGGCGGAAAAAGATACTCTACAAAAATGAACAGATCGATTGCAATAATGCAAAACGCCGATCGTCTTTTCCCAAACGAAATGTGATGTTAGTCGAAACGAAACTGCAGAAATAAGTAATAAAAATAATACTTGAACTTTTCTGTGTCACTACATGGCGCATGTGTTCTACAACCGTCCTCTAAGCACAAGCCTAGCCGTCAAATGGCTGGGGAGTTTTCTGAAGAGTTTGAAGAGTAACAATTGTTTAAATTGTTAAAAAAAATTGTTCAAATTCGGCATATAATCAAGCCATGGCGCACGACGCTTCTCTTGAAAACTTCCAAACGATGTCAATTTTTACACAAACAAAATTTTTGTTTCTGATTTCTCTTGAATAACTTTCAAACAACACAAGTTCCAGAGTCCTTTTAATACAACACAAGTTCTGGATTCCTTTTGAATTTCAAACAAGCCCTATTTCACTCTCCTTTTAAGTAACTTTCAAACAACACAAATTTCAATGTCCTCTTAAATGGCTTTCAAACAACACAAGGTAGTAAGTATCATTTTAAATAACTTTCAAACCGTCGAAGTTCCTTTACACATAAGCACAATACACTCAATCCAAATTTCAATGTCTTCTCACCAAATAGAGCCAACTAGTTCTGAAGCTCAATATCAACATTTACCACTGCCGCTCTAATATTTTGCACAAAATATTTTGCAACATTTACCACTGCCGCTCTAATATTTAGCACGAAACGAAAACCACACAATTTGCGCTCACAAAAGAGTCATTTCACCGCTTCAAAATTAAGCGCCGAACCTATCAATAACTTTAACTGGAGTAGGATTTCTGGGTGGAATCTTCAGGTGGGAGGAGATCTTGCTAACGTAGAATCTGTTGAAGAAACCCATACATCAATTAGAACCTGTTGAATAAACACATACATTAATTAGAACCTGTTGAATAAACACATACATCAATTAGAACCTGTTGAATAAACACATACATCAATTAGAACCTGTTGAATAAACACATACATCAATTAGAACCTGTTGAATAAACACATACATCAATTAGAACCTGTTGAAGAAACACATACATCAATTAGAACCTGTTGAATAAACCCATACATCAATTAGAACCTGTTGAATAAACACATACATCAATTAGAACCTGTTGAATAAACACATACATCAATTAGAACCTGTTGAATAAACACATACATCAATTAGAACCTGTTGAATAAACACATACATCAATTAGAACCTGTTGAATAAACACATACATCAATTAGAACCTGTTGAATAAACACATACATCAATTAGAACCTGTTGAATAAACCCATACATCACTTAGAGGTTAAGGTTATAAGGTAATAAGTTAGTTTAAGCCTCCCTAACCGCTACAAAAAAGAGCGTATCGAAGAGAGGATGGTGGAAGGCGCCATTTAGTATGGAGATAAGTGAATGAGGAATCTATGCAGAAAGGGTATAAAAACAGTAAGATGAGAAAGAAGTTCATGAAATAAGATAAAGTTGAAGAAGAAAGTCAGTGGTGCTGAAAAACAGGACAGTAGTGAACCGAAAAAAAGTGGTCCTCAACATAACAAAAAACATTTTATTTCAACAAAAAGAAGGCCTATACCTAACTCTCAGCTCGGACCCCCACATTTTTCCCCTGGGAGCGCTATTTCCCATAGATACAATAGTTGTATCCCCCTGAGAGGATACATCAATTAGAACCTGTTGAATAAAGCCATATATCAATTAGAACCTGTTGAATAAACCCATACACCAATTAAAACCTGTTGAATAAACCCATTCATCAATTAGAATACGTTGGAAAAACCCATACATCAATTAGAACCTGTTGAATAAACCCATACATCAATTAGAACCTGTTGAATAAACCCATACATCAATTAGAACCTGTTGAATAAACCCATTCATCAATTAGAATACGTTGGAGAAACCCATTCATCAATTAGAATATGCTGGATAAACCCATACATCAATTAGAATATGCTGGATAAACCCATACGTCAATTAGAATATGCTGGATAAACCCATACGTCAATTAGAATATGCTGGAAAAACCCAAACATCAAGAACATACTTAGGTTCATCAATAACATTTTTCACAGGAATTTAAATGAAGGAACAAAATACATGCATCAAGAACATACATTGATTGACCATGAACATGCTTTATTTAAGATTGTATTTGAAGGAACGATAAAACGACTCGTCAAATAAATACATACATGAATTAAGGAATGACGTATTCTTACAGGAATTTAATTAAAGGCAGGAATGAGAAATCCATACAACAAACTATTATCATACAAGATAGTTTTAGCCTCCCTTTACCACGACAAAGATATTCAAAGAGAGAAAAGAAGAAAGCACCATTTAGAATGGAATTTAGGGAACGTGGAATCTATGCACAAGGTGCATAGACACAGTAAATTGAGAAAGAAGTTCATGAAACATGATTAAAATTCACGAAGAAAATAGGTGCTGAAAAGCAGGGCAGCAGTGAACCGAAAAAAGATGGTCCGTAACAAAACAAAAACCAATTCTATTTCAGCAAAAAAAGCCTACCTAACCTTTACCCCGGGCCCTCGTATTGTCCCCCTGGGAGCGCTAATTCCCATAGATCCAACAGTTGTATCCCCCTGAGAGGGCCCATGGTCAGTGATCTAGAAAGCGTGTATATATATATGAATAACTAGTCGACCCCTACAAAAAATTTAATCTCTCGAGAGTTGATGAGGCCGAGTGCACACGGCCCGTCAAAAATGTACAATAATGTTCGACAAATCACATGACACACGTTCCTATTTCCTCAGAATTCCCGTGATATTCATTCCTACTCGAATGTGATGGATTAATGCACTGGAAATTGTGGAGTTGATGAAGCTTGTATCACAGATACGCTCATCTCACACTGCCGGCTGGCTTCGGACCACGGTAGAGGAAACAAGGTAGGGTCATTTCTATGGGAGAAAATACACCTCTTGTTCGGCTAGCCAATCGAAAGGCTTTATTTCAAACAAACTTCAAGACGTCACCAAAACGCCATGTCGTTGGGCAAATAGTGGAGCCAGATTTGGGGGTAGCAGTGCTACCAGATGCAATTTGAGCGCTGCTGCTATTGGTTCGTTGCCGTGACGTCAGCAAAACCACGCCGTCAACGAAAAAAAGCCGGAATTGAACCTACCTTGTTTCCACTACAGTGCTTCGGACAGACGGACGCGGCTCTTATTATAGTATAGATGATATATGTGATACTGAACTGATATATGTGATATATCAGTTGAAGTGTTACCGAAGAGAATGTTAGTCAATAAATGTTACATTGGCGTAACTAGGATGACCCTGAAACAAATATAACTGCGCACAAATGTCAAGGTTTTATTTTTAATTATTTCCGTGTTGATAATGGTTGTAATCCCTCAAATGGAAACCTATATTCAAATACAAAAATATTACTCAATGTTGTTGAAAAAGAGCATATTCAAATAATAGAATCACTGCATATCCAGAGACTCAAACTTGCTCTCAATAAAGATAAAAATGATTTCTTGCCTTAAAATTATTCGATAAAACTGCAGCTTAGAAGTCTGAAACACGGTAGAGGAAACAAGGTAGGGACATTTCAATGGGGGAAAATACAATTCTTCTTGTTCGCCCAGCCGCCGATAGAAAGGATTTATTTCAAACAAACTTTATGACGTCACCAAACCACTGTGTCGTTTGGCCAATAGTGGTGACGGATTTGGGGGTAGCAGTGCTACCAAATACAATATGAGCACTGCTATTGGTTCGTTGCCGTGACGTCAGCAAACCCACGCAGTCGTCGAAAAAAAAAACTGATTTGACCCTACCTTGTTTCTTCTACTGTGGTATGAAACACCCGCTCGACCTCGTTTATTTTGTCCCTATCTTTTGTGCTATTAACAAAGACCGATGTGCAATGCTGTTACTTAGTTTTATAATTTTGTACGAATTTTGTCCGTCTAGTAATCTTGTACTACGATTTTTAAATATCTTTTCCGGATAAGCCCCGCCACTAATGCAACACAGAAGTTCACCCGCTTGTAACTTTCGAAATAATGTACCTATCGACTTCAAATTACTCTGACACGAAATATTGTTTTAATATTTGGTTTGAGAGTAATTTGAAGTCGATAGGTGCATTGTTTCGAAAGTTACAAAAGGGTAAACTTATATTTGCATTGGTGGCGGGGCTTATCCGGGAAAGATTCATTCTCAAAGTTTTACTGTCCGATGTAGCTTAAATTCGATTTACAGATCTACTAATGTGACTAAAAATTTTCTACATATTTTAGCATGTGGATATTAGTTACACGGAAACGTCGCTTTTTTGAGACAGGCAGAGATGTTGAATTTTGATGATTGACATTAAAAATGATGAGCAGTGTTGTTTTGGTTTTAGCACGCGAAAAACTAGAAAAATTAAGAAAGCATATTAATGAAAGTAAAAAGTAAAATAAGAAAACAAAAGAGACAAATACTGAAAGAAAACGAAAAATACCAAAAGAAAAACGAAAAATACCAAAAGAAAAACGAAAAATACCAAAAGAAAAACGAAAAATACCAAAAGAAAAACGAAAAATACCAAAAGAAAAACGAAAAATACCAAAAGAAAAACGAAAAATACCAAAAGAAAAACGAAAAATACCAAAAGAAAAACGAAAAATACCAAAAGAAAAACGAAAAATACCAAAAGAAAAACGAAAAATACCAAAAGAAAAACGAAAAATACCAAAAGAAAAACGAAAAATACCAAAAGAAAAACGAAAAATACCAAAAGAAAAACGAAAAATACCAAAAGAAAAACGAAAAATACCAAAAGAAAAACGAAAAATACCAAAAGAAAAACGAAAAATACCAAAAGAAAAACGAAAAATACCAAAAGAAAAACGAAAAATACCAGAAGAAAAACGAAAAATACCAAAAGCAAAACGAAAAATACCAAAAGAAAAACGAAAAATACCAAAAGAAAAACGAAAAATACCAAAAGAAAAACGGAAAGTACCGAAAGAAAAACGAAAAATACCAAAAGAAAAACGAAAAATACCTAAAGAAAAACGAAAAATACCAAAAGAAAAACGAAAAATACCAAAAGAAAAGAGAAAAATACCAAAAGAAAAACGAAAAATACCAAAAGAAAAACGAAAAATACCAAAAGAAAAACGGAAAGTACCAAAAGAAAAGCGAAAAATACCAAAAGAAAAACGAAAAATACCAAAAGAAAAACGAAAAATACCAAAAGAAAAACGAAAAATACCAAAAGAAAAACGAAAAATACCTAAAGAAAACCGAAAAATACCAAAAGAAAAACGGAAAGTACCGAAAGAAAAACGAAAATACTGAAAGGAAAATGAAAATACTGGGGAAAAAAGGAAAATACTGGGGAAAAAAGGAAAATACTGGGGAAAAAAGGAAAATATTGGAGGAAAAAAGAAATACAGGAAGAAAAAGGACATACAGAAAGAAAAGGAAATACAGAAAGAAAAAGGAAATACAGAAAGAAAACTACTGATAAAAGTAAAATAACAATATATGAAAGTAAAACAATAGAAGATTAATGCGAAATATTTTCAAGAACATTTGCATAAAAAACTCAAAAAAATCTCATTCGCCACCTAAACACAAGCAGCAGACCGTGTCTACAACACAGCGCGTGAATAGCGCAAAAATTTCCAAACTTAATTTCGAAAAACTGGGGCATTTGTTAAACGTTTTCGGTTATATCATTAATAGTTTCTTTCCAATTTCCATTTCCATACTTTGCTTCAAGTTGCTGTGCGCCGAGCAGTTATATTAAAATGTGATAAACTTGATAGAGTAAGATTACATTAGTGGTTAGCCTCACTAACCGCGACGGAGACATTCTAAAGAGAGGAAAGAGGAAGGCACCATTTAGTGTGGAGTTTAGGGAACGCGGAATCTATGCACAAGGTGCACAGAAACAGTAAGCTTAGAAAAATTCAGAAACAAGATTAAAGTTGAAGAAGAAATTAGTGGATGATGGAAAAACAGGACACCAATGAACTGAAAAAAGATGGTCAGTAAAAAACAATAAAAAATCCATCTCAACAGAAGGAAGGCCTACCTAACTGTTATCTCGGGACCTCACATATTCCCCCCGGGAACGCTAATTCCCACAGACACAATAGCTGCATCCCCCTGAAGGGATGAGCTGGTGTAAATTCCGTGCAATAGGTCCTATCCAGTCTAACTTTTTCGCCGGAGCATGCATGTTTTCGCAGCCCAAGCGATTTAATTACTCGAGCGGCGAAAAACTTGCATGCAGGCGGCGAAAAAGTTAGACTGGGTATGTTGTTGTCGAAGCGCAAGAAACTTTCTAAACTGCTATTTTCGTTTTAAAGGTTCCGGTTTTACTAATTTTTTGAAAATATTCTTCAGGAAATAAATGTGAAGGGGATCGTATCTCCAATACGACTTGCACTAACGCTAAATTTTGCCCTGCGTTGGGACCATAATCGAAGTGGCTAATTTCCCCGCGAATTTCCCGCGTTATTTCCCCGCGTTATTTCCCCGCGTTATTTCCCCGCGTTATTCCGAAGAGTAGATGTTTCGTACAGGGTGGGCCAGAAGCAAGTGACCCTTTTTATTTGATAGCCGAGTAATAGGATACCGAAATAAACCATAAAAATGTTACTCTTTCATATATAAAAAAGTTTTCCTTTTATTTGCAAATTTAAAGGGTCAGTTACTTAATTCAGGCCCACCCTGTAGTTAGTTCAAGCTCTGTTTCCACTGCAAATATGTTCTCACAGGAGAAAGAGAAGGGACCGTTTAGTATGGGCCATGATAGAGGAAACAAGGTAGGTTCAAAGTTCAAACCAGTCTTTTTTTCGTTGACGGCGTGGTTTTGCTGACGTCCCGGCAACGAACCAATAGCAGCGCTCATATTGCATCTGGTAGCACTGCTACCCCCAAATCTGGCTCCACTATTGGCCTAACGACGTGACGTTTTGGTGACGTCATGAAGTTTGTTTGAAATGAAGCCTTTCTATTGGCTAGCCGAACAAAGGGAGGTGTATTTTCTCCCATAGAAATGACCGTACCTTGTTTCCTCTACCGTGGTATGGACCAAGGTTAAACGGGGAATCTATGCACAAGGTGCACTCTCACGAGGACGCTCAAGTTGAGACAAAAGAGACAGAAAACAAAAGCTATAAAGAAGGAAGAATCAAAACCGAATGAAATAAAGTGGGCACGATATATTAAAAGTCCCGAAAGCCTTTTTATAATTGAGGGGACCTAACAGCATCCCCCTGGGGGCGCCAGTACCCATACTGTGACAGAAGAACCTAACTAATAAGAATCTATTCCCCTTAGAGATTAGCATGGACAGTGACAACCAACCTAACAAAATTATTTGAATTTTTGTAGGTAAATAGATTATATTTCTATATAGATTAAATTCAGACATAGATTTGTGTGTAAATAGATTATATTTTTATATAGATTAAATTCTGATTTAGATTTATGTGTAAATAGATTATGTTTTTATATAGATGAAATTCAGATATAGATTTGTGTGTAAACAAATTTTATTTTTATTATATTACCCCATAAGTCAGATACTGCCTGGTTGTTTGGCTATCTCGTGTTAAAATTTTTCCAAACTATAGATAGAATTGATTGAACTGTTATCAATAATGGATATTGAATTGATAATTGACCACTTTTAAGAATGAACTATTATCAGATAGTGTTGAATGAATTAAAAATAAATTCAGAAATACATATAAACAACATTAACATCATATAGAAAAAGACAACATGAAACAGAAAAATGATGACCTGACGATTAATGAAAAGTACAACAAAAATGTAGGCCTACGAGGAATTTGGATTAAAATATTCAAGTAGTTTTTATCAAAATTATAATTTTCATCTAAATGATAATTTTTTATCTAAATGATAAAGGAAATAAAAAAAGGCAATTGCAAGATAAAGAGCACCAGAAAAGTCACAGAAAAGTGATAAGTATATAAGTAATTAATTTAGTTTAAGCAATCTATTTATTCCATTAGATTTACTTAGTTTAAGCAATCTATTTATTCCATTAGATTTACTTAGTTTAAGCAATCTATTTATTCCATTAGATTTACTTAGTTTAAGGATAGCATTTTGGGGGCATCTGAGTCCAAAGGTCGATTTTCCCGATTTTTGTTTTTATTGCTTTAAATGAGTTAGGGACATGTCCCCGAATGTCTGTGAAAATATCAGGAACCTACCCCAGAGCTAACGTCCCTCCCGGGGGGGGGAGGGCATCCCTCTTACGGACCTTTTTTTTCATTTTTGAACCTAAAGCAATGAAATTTGGTATACTGATAGGAAATGCAATTTTGAATCACTTATCATCAATGACAAAATGCGATTTTCTTGAAAAGAAAACGGGAAATCATAGAAAACGACATTTTTGGGGGGGTTTTCTAAATGCTTCTCCTCCTACAGTTTTTGAGCTACAGTAATGATTTTGGTATCATTGAATGCAGAATAACGTGGACAAAAAAAAAAAAAAAAATCTGAAATTTTCAATTTTTTTCCATTTCATTTTTTTATATATTTTATCATTCATATTCCTCATCCCCATCCGAATATTTTTTTTATTATTGAATTTAGAGCAATGAAATTTGGTATACTGATAGGAAATCCAATTTAGAATCATTTATCATTCATGACAAAATGCGATTTTCTTGAAAAGAAAATGGGAAATCATAGAAAACGACATTTGGGGGGGGGGTTTCTAAATGCTTTTTCTCTGATAGTTTTTGAGCTACAGTAATGATTTTGGTATCATTGGATGCAGAATAACGTGGACATTCCAAAAACTTGAATGCTTTTCCTCAAATTTCCAATATAAAAATTTAAAAAAATTAAAAAGAAAAAAAATCAAAATATTCTCAAGAAAATTCAAATTTATGACGTCATAACTTTGAAACAAGAATGAATTTTGAAAAACTTCTCAATACATTGTAAAGCCCTTGTTTTTCTGCATCCAATGATACCAAAATCATTACTGTAGCTCAAAAAATGTAGGAGGAGAAGCATTTTGTTTCTTAAAAATAGGTTTTATAAAAAAAGTAACTAATCAAGACGTTTGTCGCTAAGGCTTTTTTATTTACAAAGCTAGAGCAATGCGGTTTGTTGCATTTGAAAGTGACATATGTGCTCTATCTAGAATACGGTGGAATTTCCAAAATTTTTTCTGGAAAGATTTCCGTAGACTTTTTTACCCTAAAATTATAACTTTTGCTCTGACCCTACAATGAAAAATTCATAAAAATTCTCATTGAAATGATAAAACAAATCGCACCGTATCTTAGATAGAGCCCACGTTCGACTTTCAAATGCAACAAACCGCATTGCTCTAGCTTTGTAAATTAAAAAGCCTTAGCAAATAATATATGTATATATATAATTTTTTTTTTTTCAAATATAAAATTTTCTATGGCCTTATGAAAAATTTTTGTTTAAGATAAGTTGTTACAAATGTGGAGATCTAGTAGTCTGCAAATTTTCATAGATGTACGTCCAATAGAACCAAAGTTGACCATTTTGTCAAAATGGTTCCCTTAAGCAATCTATTTATTCCAATAGATTTACTTAGTTTAAGCAATTGATTTGTTTAGTGCATGCACAACTCTATATGCACATGGAAGTGCATGTTGAAAATGTTTAAATAATCCAAACTACGTATCATTGAAATCAACAACGCACAGAACTTGAAAATTACACGCTAAAACTTTAGAAGAAACCCATCAGTTGAGCTGAAAATACTCTATTACTGGATGTGTGGACAACAAGCAAATGTGCTTCCATGAATGTATTTGAAAAAATTGGGCACAAATAATATAATAAATGCTCTAATGACAATAACAATTTCTTTGTATATAAAAATAAAAAACTTACAATAAATGCTTTGTAGATAACAAGATAAAGAACTATAATAATAAGTTCTTTGTACATAAAACAAAGAACCATAATAAATGCTATGTACATAAAACAAAGAACAATATTTAACACTTTGTACGTAAAACCATGAACAATAATAAATGCTTTGTACATTACAAAACCAAGAACAAGCATGAAATGAAAGAAAAAGTGACCATCCGTGAAAAAATATATGTGAATCCTTAAATCCACTCTCACCTGCGCCATGTAAAAAATAGACCAAGATAACTCGGATTGAAATATTCAAGTAGATAAAGAAGCAGTGGAAATATTTTATAGAATGAAAAGACAGCACAATTGTCACCTACTAGTGATGTACCGATGTATCGGTATCGGTATCGGCAGTATCGGCCATTTTTAGTGGTATCGGTATCGGTATCGGCAGTATCGGCCATTTTTAGTGGTATCGGTATCGGTATCGGCAGTATCGGCCATTTTTAGTGGTATCGGTATCGGCCAAAAAAATGGTATCGGTACATCACTATCACCTACGCAATATGATTCAATGCTAGGAATTTCTAGAAAAGTGTCCCATTCTTGTGTTGCTTTCCATGCGCCCAAATGAGCAGATGTTAACAAAATCATTCATCACAAGCACGCATATGGTTACTAGTATACAAAAATATAGGAAACAGTCAACAATATTGAGTATTATTGACAAGTAGTAAATGAAGTCAAAGTAAATTTAATATAAAATCCAGTTTGTAATTCATTGATGTTCCAGTGAAAAAAAAAAAAATTAAAATGATGAACCGTTTGTGTGAGCCACAACGCATATACTGATGCATTCAATCAGCAATATTATAAACCATTGTAATACCCTTAACATACTCCCTGCGTATAATGCCATATGTGGACCAACAGGTAAATTGCCCATTTAAGTGCCAGTATAAATGTGCAACATTTGATCCGTTTCCAGATAATTTTTTTAAATAATTTAAACCATACAAGGTAAAATGTTATTGTGCAATTGTATTTATCATATCCATTAGGAAAAATTTAAATAAATTCAAGCAGGAAAATTTATCTTCCTATTCTGCAACTTATAACCTAACCAAAAAAATGTTAAAGCCCCAGAAATGCAGGGAACATGTTAAACAATGTTCTTAATGTATAGCGTCTAGTAAATTAAATGTTCATAACTTTATCCAAAAGTTTCCAATCTCGAACAATTCAACTTCAAGTCTTAAATCTTGACCAATTCAACTTCAAGTCTTAAATCTTGACCAATTCAACTTCAAGTCTTAAATCTTGACCAATTCAACTTCAAGTCTTAAATCTTGACCAATTCAACTTCAAGTCTTAAATCTTGACCAATTCAACTTCAAGTCTTAAATCTTGACCAATTCAACTTCAAGTTTTCAATCTCAAACAATTTAACTTCAAGTCTTAAATCTTGACCAATTCAACTTCAAGTCTTAAATCTTGACCAATTCAACTTCAAGTCTTAAATCTTGACCAATTCAACTTCAAGTTTTCAATCTCAAACAATTTTACTTCAAGTCTTAAATCTTGACCATTTCAACTTCAAAATCATAAATTTTAACTAATCAAACTTCAAAATCTTAAATTTTAACTAATCAAACTTCAAAATCTTAAATTTTAACCAATCAAATTCCCCTATATGAATTAATAATCATTTATTGAATCATAATCAAGCCCTGTTTTTGTATATGTTTTTACTTCATGCACAATTTTTATTTCAGTTCATTTTAGTGTTTGAGAACAGAATGAGAGACAGGATGAGAAGAAAAATAGATAGAGAAGATGAAAAGCCAAAGGAAACATGAAAAGCACAAGTGTGCCTGAAAATGTAAAGCTTTCTTTTTAACTATACTTAGGAAGCATGATAAAGGTTTTAATAGAAAATATTGATCCACAAACCCTAATGGAAACATCATACAACAAATACTTGAAATGTGAATAATTGGTTACAATTAAAACTTACCTGAAACACATCCAAAGAGGCCAGAATTTCTGAATTTGAGGGAAATTGTAGAATTTACTTGTGGGAATTTGACAAACAATTTTGAAAATTTTACCTGAATCACAAACCTGCAAAGAAGCAATTATATTCAGTCCACCATAAAACAAATAAAAAATTTGAAACAGCTTTCTTCTCAAGTAAAAATTTTGAAGTGAAGCAAAACCAACAAGTCGAATTAATATACTTTCTCAGCTGATTCAGTTGTATAAATGAAAGAGCAAAATAACACACATAGGCCTAACCCTTAGTCATTTCCACTCATTTCATGTGTAGGGAAACAATTTAGCACTAAATTGGGCCAGCTACAACTCATCTCAGCAAAGTGCTAGTTAAAGCAGAGAATTTAATTAAGTGGGCAAAGATTATAATGCTTTGTTCTGGCCAGCCACAATTACAGCAAAAATGTTTTACTTATAGAGCAAGCCATGTTTTGAGTCCTGATGAACTCTAGTTACAGGTTCATTTCAAAATTTGAATTGAAATGCTCTTATTTTCCTCTTTCTTAATTGCAGTAAGTGTAACAAAGTTTTATTGATTCAGTTTCTAATTCAACATTTACATGCGAGTACCACATTCTAAGGAAACAATTTAGCACCAAATAATATAAATATTAAATTTTTCTCAGGCGCTTCTAAGAAAGGTGTTCATCATACAAAATCAGGGAATACAAACTACTTTTTTCGTAACCGGATTACTTGCACCACGTTTGTACACAGCGCACAAACCACGTGTTTAGAATAAGCAAAATTGAATGGTGTACGTCAATTTAAGATCCAAACTAATTATATAAGCACTTGAACTTCCTTTATCACGCGCCGCCGAATGCGTTCTAGACATATTTCGGTCAACTCCCGGTTTTTCCAGAGTTCGAGTCACACAAAGCCATAAAACTCACTGTAATCCACTCCTGCCGAAGTCTAGAGACAAACTGACTCTGAAATGCACCGGCTTCTCAGCCTTCTCTCCTCATGAATGAAAAGGCAAAAAAGCGAGGCGGAGCTACGCTAGGCAGGAATGCTGCGCCGCCTACACATCATTGTTAGATACTGCCATATCATACAACTCTTAATTTATTCCGTTCCTGTGATTTTTATATCATTCTCTCATAACAAAACGTGCAGGAATTAATATGAATACTTTAATGTATTTAAAACTTAATAAAGAATAAGAGGTTATCTTCAAGTTATTAATCATTTCTTTGCGAAATGAAACGTTAAAGCATAAAAATTAGCCAAATCAGTACAAGAAATACAATGCTTGATTCCCCCAATGAACTACTGGGACGAATTTTTCTCCTGAAAACTTTAGACTTGTTAATACAATACTTGTTACATTGTTATAAGTGAGAAATATGAAGATGCTTAATGTCTAACTGATAACAATATCGTGACGCGTGGATCTGCACACCATTTATATGTAAACCTATCTAGTGGTGTGAAAATGTTTTAGTAATTTAAGACAAATAACTTACATAACTTAATGTTCTTAACACTGACCGCCACGAAAGCCACCGGTAGTACAAAGAGGGGATTTTCATAATGCTGTCGACCGACCAGTAGTCACAAACTCAATTTTCATAAATACTTCATCAAAGCTTAACGAAGACACGATCCAGTTCATGTGTACTTTTTCAAAATTGCTTTCCACAAATGATTTTAAACTTGAGTTGAACATTATACTTAAGTTTAACCCATGGCGGTCAACGTGTCAAGTCTCTAACCTAAAACTAATTCAGCAGATACGTCAAATATGCTGATATCGAGCTGAGAAACCACATAGTTTTATAATTATCTAGTGATGGTTATTCATCTTCAAGTCGTTCTTTCTTATTTTTGGCTCGCTGCTCAGACGTTTGGGATTCTCTTCAATGAAAATCGTCGGGAAATGTAATTCGGAATCAATTTTAGCATTGCGAGTGCTCGTGTGAGCTAGCCCTTTTTCAAACAGAGACAGTTACGAGTGCAGTATTTCAGCAACGCGCTGTAGGGTGAGAATCTTGCTCGTGACTGAAACTCTGGATTTAGATTAAACGCTTCAAATTATCTGAATTGAAAAATTCGGCAGGAAAACGCTATATTAATAATAAATTATCATGATGAAATAAGCAGAACATATAAATGTTGGCCTCATATTCGTACAGAAATGAGTAAACTAATAACAAATAATAATAATAATAATAAAAATAAAAATAAAAATTACAATAATAATAATAAAAATTATAATAATAATAATAATCATAAAATATGCAAAGCATAGAATGAAGGCTGAACTAAATTTGTACGACACTCAACTCACCGGTGTTTCCACGTGGTTTTTTGAGCGTGGTAACTTCCTAATTTTTGTTTCGTGAACATGAAACTTTTGTCTTTGTCTCAGTACAGCGTTGGGCAAATTTTGGATCCCTAATTGAAAATTATAAGATGTAATTATAATTATAGTGATGAAAAACTCGAAATCTCGATGTTTGGAAATTAATTAGAATGAATCATAATAAAGTTAAGGATTTCTGAATCTTCCGTTACCGTCAGATGAAAACAGTTCATGACAACAAAAACTTATCGAGTAATGATTTCTTAATTAATTTTAAATCGACTTCATTCCAGAACTTTTTTTCATCATACTTATCAAAAAACATTGAACTTTACATCAAACGAAACTTGAAGATGCTTTATATTACACGACATCAAATGGCATTCGATACAATGTTGTAGAATATAAATATGACAAAATTACCCCCCGAAAAAGTGCCCACAAAGTTATGAAATACGTTTTTTCCACAATTTCTGCTCCACTTAAAATTACGCCTGTAGATATAGAGACTGGCGAGTATATAATTCCAACGCGTTAAGTGCGGCTGGTAATACTGAAGTTCTTTTCTAACTTTTCAGCCTTACGAAATAGTTCAATTTCTTCACGTGCAAGTCGGTTCAGGAATGCTCCTAGCATTTTTGTACAAAAACACAGCAATTCATTAAAATCTATATTTCTGTGTAATTATAAAATGCAACGTTTCGACGTACCAAACATCATCCTCAGGCTGGAAAAAAACTGAATACAGAAGTTCGATATTCAACTCAAATTAGAGTTAATTTTAGGGGTCAATTTTGAGAAAGATCGAACATTAAATAGATCGCACCTTCATTAAGTTTTCATTGAGCATTTATTTAAATTGAGTCAGTGACCGCTGATCAGTCAGCAGCATTAGAAAAATACAGTCTATGACCACCGGTGGGTCACGTTCCTTAAAGTGTTAAGCCAGGCTGTCGGTACACGAATTGATTTATTTCAGAAGCTTTTATTTGAGACTGATATTCTGCATTATATGTACTGTAAATACATCCTATATACTGTATCAGTATCCAATATGCCGTTAAGATCGATATCCACTGTGCCGGAAAGGCATGCTATATACTTCGAAGGTATCCTATATACCGTACAGGTATCCTATATGCAGTTGCGGTATCTAATATACCATAATGGCATTTTATACACATACTGCATAGGCATCCTATAAACTGTAATAACATCCTTTAAACTGCAAAGACGTACTATATGCAGTTACGGTATCCAAAATGCCCTGAAGAACTTCTACTGTATATACTGTAATAGCATCCTGTATACTGTAAAAGCATTCTATATGCAGTTACGGTATCCGATATACCGTAAATGTATCCTATATGCTGCTACGATATCCATAGAATTCTATACGCTGTAACGGTATCCATTATACTGCAGACCACTCCCATATACCGTAAAGGCGCCCTGTATCTACACGTACTGTATGTACACAGCACTCTCAAAAAGGTCTGATCAGAGTATAAGCCGACGGTGTCCCCGGCCGCTTGTCCCTGCCTACTCAACGGTCAAATTTCCTTTTTTTAATCATAGAAACAAGAGCAGAATTAGACCGCCCTTACTTTCAAAATTTCTCCTCGGACGTTCGTTAAAAGAACTAATTATGACTTATTATGGAACTTCAACACTTATTATGGAACTTCAACACTTATTATGGAACTTCAACACTTATTATGGAACTTCAACACTTATTATGGAACTTCAACACGTATTATGGAACTTCAACACGTATTATGGAACTTCAACACGTATTATGGAACTTCAACACTTATTATGGAACTTCAACACGTATTATGGAACTTCAACACTTATTATGGAACTTCAACACTTATTATGGAACTTCAACACGTATTATGGAACTTCAACACTTATTATGGAACTTCAACACGTATTATGGAACTTCAACACTTATTATGAAACTTCAACACGTATTATGGAACTTCAACACTTATTATGGAACTTCAACACGTATTATGGAACTTCAACACGTATTATGGAACTTCAACACGTATTATGGAACTTCAACACTTATTATGGAACTTCAACACTTATTATGGAACTTCAACACGTATTATGGAACTTCAACACTTATTATGGAACTTCAACACGTATTATGGAACTTCAACACATATTATGGAACTTCAACACTTATTATGGAACTTCAACACTTATTATGGAACTTCAACACGTATTATGGAACTTCAACACTTATTATGGAACTTCAACACGTATTATGGAACTTCAACACTTATTATGGAACTTCAACACTTATTATGGAACTTCAACACGTATTATGGAACTTCAACACTTATTATGGAACTTCAACACGTATTATGGAACTTCAACACTTATTATGGAACTTCAACACTTATTATGGAACTTCAACACTTATTATGAAACTTCAACACGTATTATGGAACTTCAACACTTATTATGGAACTTCAACACGTATTATGGAACTTCAACACTTATTATGGAACTTCAACACGTATTATGGAACTTCAACACTTATTATGGAACTTCAACACTTATTATGGAACTTCAACACTTATTATGGAACTTCAACACTTATTATGAAACTTCAACACGTATTATGGAACTTCAACACTTATTATGGAACTTCAACACGTATTATGGAACTTCAACACGTATTATGGAACTTCAACACTTATTATGGAACTTCAACACGTATTATGGAACTTCAACACTTATTATGAAACTTCAACACGTATTATGGAACTTCAACACTTATTATGGAACTTCAACACGTATTATGGAACTTCAACACTTATTATGAAACTTCAACACGTATTATGGAACTTCAACACTTATTATGGAACTTCAACACGTATTATGGAACTTCAACACTTATTATGGAACTTCAACACTTATTATGGAACTTCAACACGTATTATGGAACTTCAACACGTATTATGGAACTTCAACACTTATTATGGAACTTCAACACGTATTATGGAACTTCAACACTTATTATGGAACTTCAACACTTATTATGGAACTTCAACACGTATTATGGAACTTCAACACTTATTATGGAACTTCAACACTTATTATGGAACTTCAACACGTATTATGGAACTTCAACACTTATTATGAAACTTCAACACGTATTATGGAACTTCAACACTTATTATGGAACTTCAACACGTATTATGGAACTTCAACACGTATTATGGAACTTCAACACGTATTATGGAACTTCAACACTTATTATGGAACTTCAACACTTATTATGGAACTTCAACACGTATTATGGAACTTCAACACTTATTATGGAACTTCAACACTTATTATGGAACTTCAACACGTATTATGGAACTTCAACACGTATTATGGAACTTCAACACTTATTATGGAACTTCAACACTTATTATGGAACTTCAACACGTATTATGGAACTTCAACACTTATTATGGAACTTCAACACGTATTATGGAACTTCAACACTTATTATGGAACTTCAACACGTATTATGGAACTTCAACACGTATTATGGAACTTCAACACTTATTATGGAACTTCAACACGTATTATGGAACTTCAACACTTATTATGGAACTTCAACACGTATTATGGAACTTCAACACTTATTATGGAACTTCAACACTTATTATGGAACTTCAACACGTATTATGGAACTTCAACACGTATTATGGAACTTCAACACTTATTATGGAACTTCAACACTTATTATGGAACTTCAACACTTATTATGGAACTTCAACACTTATTATGGAACTTCAACACGTATTATGGAACTTCAACACTTATTATGGAACTTCAACACTTATTATGGAACTTCAACACGTATTATGGAACTTCAACACTTATTATGGAACTTCAACACTTATTATGGAACTTCAACACTTATTATGGAACTTCAACACTTATTATGGAACTTCAACACTTATTATGGAACTTCAACACTTATTATGGAACTTCAACACGTATTATGGAACTTCAACACTTATTATGGAACTTCAACACGTATTATGGAACTTCAACACTTATTATGGAACTTCAACACTTATTATGGAACTTCAACACGTATTATGGAACTTCAACACGTATTATGGAACTTCAACACGTATTATGGAACTTCAACACTTATTATGGAACTTCAACACGTATTATGGAACTTCAACACTTATTATGGAACTTCAACACGTATTATGGAACTTCAACACGTATTATGGAACTTCAACACTTATTATGGAACTTCAACACTTATTATGGAACTTCAACACTTATTATGGAACTTCAACACTTATTATGGAACTTCAACACTTATTATGGAACTTCAACACTTATTATGGAACTTCAACACGTATTATGGAACTTCAACACGTATTATGGAACTTCAACACTTATTATGGAACTTCAACACTTATTATGGAACTTCAACACTTATTATGGAACTTCAACACGTATTATGGAACTTCAACACGTATTATGGAACTTCAACACTTATTATGGAACTTCAACACTTATTATGGAACTTCAACACTTATTATGGAACTTCAACACTTATTATGGAACTTCAACACTTATTATGGAACTTCAACACTTATTATGGAACTTCAACACTTATTATGGAACTTCAACACTTATTATGGAACTTCAACACTTATTATGGAACTTCAACACTTATTATGGAACTTCAACACTTATTATGGAACTTCAACACTTATTATGGAACTTCAACACGTATTATGGAACTTCAACACTTATTATGGAACTTCAACACTTATTATGGAACTTCAACACTTATTATGGAACTTCAACACTTATTATGGAACTTCAACACTTATTATGGAACTTCAACACTTATTATGGAACTTCAACACGTATTATGGAACTTCAACACGTATTATGGAACTTCAACACGTATTATGGAACTTCAACACTTATTATGGAACTTCAACACTTATTATGGAACTTCAACACTTATTATGGAACTTCAACACTTATTGTGGAACTTCAACACTTATTATGGAACTTCAACACGTATTATGGAACTTCAACACGTATTATGGAACTTCAACACTTATTATGGAACTTCAACACTTATTATGGAACTTCAACACGTATTATGGAACTTCAACACTTATTATGGAACTTCAACACTTATTATGGAACTTCAACACGTATTATGGAACTTCAACACGTATTATGGAACTTCAACACTTATTATGGAACTTCAACACGTATTATGGAACTTCAACACGTATTATGGAACTTCAACACTTATTATGGAACTTCAACACGTATTATGGAACTTCAACACGTATTATGGAACTTCAACACTTATTATGGAACTTCAACACGTATTATGGAACTTCAACACTTATTATGGAACTTCAACACGTATTATGGAACTTCAACACTTATTATGGAACTTCAACACTTATTATGGAACTTCAACACGTATTATGGAACTTCAACACGTATTATGGAACTTCAACACGTATTATGGAACTTCAACACGTATTATGGAACTTCAACACGTATTATGGAACTTCAACACTTATTATGGAACTTCAACACGTATTATGGAACTTCAACACTTATTATGGAACTTCAACACGTATTATGGAACTTCAACACTTATTATGGAACTTCAACACTTATCACAAAAGGAACTCGGCGTGTCGTAAGTTATCCGTCGTTTTTTTTTTTTAATCGTCGTTCTCTCCTTTGTTTATTTAAACATTTAGAGTAAATACGGTGAAGGGATCGAAACTGTTTGCGAGTCTAATGTATTTTGATAAACTTACGATCACTTTTTGGTGAGTAAATTCTCAGCGTTATGTGAACGTCGCGTACGTGTTTATTTGTTTCTTTCGTTGGAAACGACAAAAAAGAGGACAGAAATGAATTTTGAATTCTGAAATATCTTGAGAAATGCATATTCTCAAGAAAAAAACAATGTTGTGACAAACATATATCCAGGTAAACGTTTCAAAATTTATGAATTTTAATACTGATTATAGAATCTAAAAATTTCAATATATAAATATATATATTAATATATTGGATTGGATAAAAGGATTCTTTAAAAATCGTACAATTTTAACTTAAAGTTCGTTTTTTTAACTTAAAGTTCGTCTGCATTCTGTTTTCATTATTTTCATGGGCTGAGGCTCCGCTGAAACCACGAAAATAATTTTAGAATTCGCTAACGGTTTTGAAATTGCACCATTATGCACCGCAGATATAATATGTACTTCATTTTAAGATATGACCACGCACCACGTGCATATTTTCGACTGCAGTTGACTTATAATGTTTTAACAGTTCTGTTGTCCGCGTGCTGTTATTTTTTATCTAATTCTATATACTCTGCACTCATCATCCATACCCACACTAGCTCACCATCCATACCCACACTCACCATCCATACCCACACTCACCATCAATACTGGTACGTGTATTACTTCCACACGATTGGCATCACCTACCACCAGTAAACCCATCCAAACCCCCTAAACCCCCGTCCCAACTCCCTCTCCCCAACCCCTCTTCCTCCTCCCAGCCCCCTCAACTGCCCAACATTTTCCCGGCAAGGCCAACCCCCCCCTCCCCCCAAACTAACCCCTCCCACCCTTCAAATCCCCCTCGTAACCTCTCTTCTCATCCTCAAAACTACATCCCCCCCCCCAAAAAAAAAACTTCTCCCTGACCCCCTCTTCTCACCCCCTAAACGATCTCCTCATCCCCCCTCCAAAAAAAAACAATCCCCACTCACAACCGTGAGTCATGGACGGTCGGAGATGCTCTAGGTTTCTTTCAACTCATAGAGCGCGATCCTGTGTTCGAGCTACTTATTGTATATTATCCTAGAGAGCTCAGTGTATGATATTGTACTCTATTTATGGTTAAATTCCATTGTAGATGGACTATGATATATCCTAGAAAGCTCGGTATTCACTATTGCACCCTATTTATACATGAAATTACATTGTATATGGATTTTTATTGTAACAAAAAAAAACAAATTCTTCATCTTCTTGTCATGTTCATGGATTATTTATTTAAATATATTACATCTGTGTACGTCTGCATGTGTCCGTATAATTCTCCACACATATGAACACGCAAGCATCTCGGCATATATAGGTTTATGTATATACATATAAATATAGAAATATGGCTACGGGACTACCAAACCACATATATATTGATATATATATTATACATATTATATATAGTATGTATAATATATATATATAACTAGTCCACCCCCTTTATTTCAAATAAGAAAGAAGGCGAAATGAAAGAAAGAAAGTCCGTAAGAAATAAAAAAAATCAATCTCTAGAGAGTTGATGAGGCCGAGTGCACACGGCCCGTCAAAAATGTACAATAATGTTCGACAAATCACATGACACACGTTCCTATTTCCTAAGAATTCACGTGATATACATTCCTACTCGAATGTGATGGATTAATGCACTGGAAATTGTGGAGTTGATGGAGCTTGTATCACAGATACGCTCATCTCACACTGCAGGCTGGCTTCGGACAGACGGTATAGGTATAGATAAAATCAATACTTATTACGCTCTACTTATTAAGTATAGATATGATCTATACTTATGACAGTATAGATTATACACTGGTGGTGTTGATAATATCAGCGTCGGCTGCAGGACCATGTGTAAGATGAAGTGGAATATCCCCAGCACAAACAGTGCGATAAGCGACTCAGCCAACCAGAGCTGTCCAGTTTGTCGCGGTTAAGCTTCACTGCAGGCCACTGCTACAATGACCAGTGCTGTCTCGTCCATGTTACCTTATTATGGAATTATGGAATACTCTTGTTATGGAATTATGGGATACACATAGGCCTATTATAGAATTCCAACACTTTTTATGAAATTCTAACACTTATTATGGAATTCTAACACTATTATTGAATTCCAACACTAATTATGAAACTCTAACAATTGTTATGGACTTCTAATACTTATTACAGAATCCCAACACTTTTATGGAATTCCAACACTTTTTATGGAATTCCAACCCTAATTATGGAATCTATAAATTCCCACCCTTATTACGAAACCTATAAATCGTTTAACTCTCACACAATTGGTGTTATCTTCCACCCCCAAACCCTTAACCAACCATCCAAACCCCCCTCATCCCCGTCCTCCTTAAATTCCAATGACGTTCGTACACGTAGATCATATCTGATGTGTCTGCTACACGCGGTGCTGGGATATACGGAGCAGCCATGCACAGCTCCCAGCCAACGACGTTTCGCTGATGTTTTAATGCAGCCTATATACTGTAACAGTGTCCTGTATACTGCTAAGGTATCCTGTTTACTGGAAAGGAATCCTATAGGCTGTATTGGCACCCTAATTATTACATACATATTTACAAATACATCCTATATACTGCATATCCATTTGAATAATCTATAAGCTGCATATCTATCAAGGAATCCTATACACTCCATGTCTATAAAGGCATTTTATATATTGTGTATTTCTGAAGGCATTTTGTAAAACATCTTTTGCTGCATACCATGGAGGCACCCTGTGTACCGTATATCGATTGCAGCATATTCTCTGTATCTAAAATCTTTATTTCGTTCCCATCAAAACAGAATCTCACCTCACGTCCACTGCCGCAATCGTTTCAGCGTACCGATTGCGTAGGTTCTACCAATCATCTAGGTACTACCTACTACTTATGAACTATCAACTTTCTAGGTACTGTCAATCATGTATGTAGGTACTACATACTTCTTTAGAATTATCAACTTTCTAGGTAATGTAAATCTTCTAGGCATTACGTATCTCCTAACAGTTATCAGCCATGACGAAACACTGCCAATCTTCTAGGTACTACTTATCTTCCAGGAACTACATATATATCTTCTAGGTACTATACCTATCTTCCAGATACTACATATATTTCTTAGGGATTTTCAACTTCCTAGACATCACTAATTTTTTATGTATGCACTACCTATACCTCTTAGGTACTTTGATATTAACTTCCTAGACATTATCAAGCTTCAATCTATCAATCGCCCACTCAAATTTTCACTCTCCAGGAGTTTGTTCGAAACTTTTGCCCACTTCAGCGCCCAGGAGACTAAACAATAAGGCCAAGATCGGATTGCTTTGCGGTCTCGCCAATTCTACATTCTTCTTTTGCCGGTTTCTTTATCTTTTACCTTTTTATTTTACTTCTTTCCTATTCTTTTACCTGTTTATTACGCCCAGGGCTGGCCGAAGTATACCAGCTTCACAGTCACTCTGTGCGAGCGTCTTCTACAGGAGGGAAGGAATCGCAGACATTGTTTCCTTGTCACACGAGGCTTTTTTTCAACCAATCTATAAAGATCGGGTCAATTCATCTCGTCCCGAGCCAGTGGTAATGGGATTACGTATTTAGAATGGGATGAGAAATAGGATTAAGAATTTGTTGAGTTTTGTTAGGCCTAATCCCTGGCGGAAAAACCACGGCGTGTTTCGAAAAATTATCTCGCTTTTTGACTGATCATTATTCATGAACTCTGTTTTTGATGTTTGACTGCAGGGCGCTGGGAAAAACGTACTCACTTTTTGACAGCTCATGACTCATGTGTTTTGTTTTTGTGTAGGTGTTCTTAGACGTGCATAGGTGCAAGTTTAGTGAGCTAGTAAAAAAAGAATATAAAATTTAAGAAAATTTAATATCATGAAAGAAATATACTACCTAAAGCAACGCAAGTTTAATGATACAAAAAGAAAAAAGAACGTAAAATTCAATATCATGAAGGAGATATAGTAGCTGAAACAACGCAAGTTTAATGAGTCAATACAAAAAAAGATGAATATAAAATTTAGGACAATAAAATATCATCAAAGAGAACCAACTTTTAGGTACCTAAAACAACAGGAAAAAAAATACGTGAGTTAAAGTCAGTAGAGAGATTGGTACATTTTTGGAGTCATTCTGTGAAGTGATTGTAAAACGTATTTCCTAGTCTTCCAATATCATTGTCTTAATTAGAAAAAATGAAAACCGATTGTAAAATGTGTATACTTGTTCTACGATATTATTATCATAATTGAAAAAAATTGAAATGGGTGATTGTAAAAGATGTACGCTAGTTCTGCAATATAATTGTGCAATATAATAATCATTATTTTAATTGAAAAAAATTGAAAACCGGGTCACAGGAGTGAAATACTGTGATATTTACAGTTTTTTTACAAATATATTGTCAGTGTAAAACTCAGATTTGCGCAATTAAGAGACTCAGTGAACAAATACTACTAATAACATTGATTTAGATGTATAGTCAGGTTGTTGAACCGACACACTCTTTGCATATATGGTTTCCAGTATTTTCGCATTTGATCATTATTTTAAGAATTTGAAACTTTATTTCCCACAAGAGATACAGAGGTAGATTGTTTCTTACGTCTAGTTCAATGGTCAAATCTGAGTATAGCTACCTGTGGGCCCAAATAAGTTCAGAGACTCCTAGGGCTTCCTACAATATCTTTTGTTTTGAAAAGCCGAATTATGCACTTTAACAAGTCTTTTCGCCATCCAATAGCCAAATCTCCCAGCGCCAAAAAAAATATTATCAGCTCCACTTAAGGACAATGAAGCGTGACCGGCTACCATGCCCGTCAACAGTACTGATAAGATCTGCAGGACTAATGAAAAATGCTCTAATCTGTTAGGGGATAACAAACGGTTCAAATCTTTTCAGCTGGAGTCAAAGCATGTGCGTGTGTCATCCGTGTGTGTATGTTGTCCGTGTGCGTATGTTGTCCATATGTATGTTGTGCATGTGCGTTTGTCGTCCAGCCTGTGTACGTATGTCGTCCATGTGTGTATGTTGTCCATGTGCGTTTGTCGTCCTGCCTGTGTACGTATGTCGTCCTGCCTGTGTACGTATGTCGTCCTGCCTGTGTACGTATGTCGTCCGCGTGTGTATGTTGTCCATGCGCGTTTTTCGTCCAGCCTATGTACGTACGTCAACCACGTGTGTATGTTGTTCATGTTCGTTTGTCGTCTTGCCTGTGTACGTATGTCGACCACGTGTGTATGTTGTCCATGTGCGTTTTTCGTCCTGCCTGTGTGCGTATGTCTCCCACGTGTGTATGTTGTCCATGAGCGTTTTTCGTCCAGCCTGAGTACGCATGTCTTCCACGTGTATGTTTCCCATGTGTGCATGTCGTCCTGCCTGTTTACGTATGTCGTCCGCGTGTGTGCTTTCCATGTGCGTACGTCGTCCTACCTGTGTACGTTTGACGACCCCTTGTGTATGTTTTCCATGTGCGAATGTTCTTCTGCCTGTGTACGTACATCATCCATGTGCGTAAGCTGTCCACCCTGTGTGCATATGAGCGTGTACATGTCGTGCAGCCTCCGTTGTGACCACAGCTTTAGAGTGAACTATAAAATTATTCCATATCACGTTATGTGAACTCAAGTTACATTGATTAATATTAGTTCGAGTTATTCACCTAGTACGATGTACAGCGTGCAGCAGCTAAGTTTGATGATTTGAAAGTAGATTGAAAACAAAGTATATACGAGATACGTAAATATTTATATATTTTGATGGTTCTTTCATCATGTGGCTCAGGTTGATTAAAAACAAAAGATTGGGAGATACATATTTTTTCATCATGTAACACATTATTCAAAGTTTTTGTCAAATAGTTTTAAAGATTGTGTCAGTCAAGTTACGCCTCTGTGTGTTTAATTTGTGTGTGTTTCCAAATTATGATCGAGTGCGACGCATTTTGGATCTTTTCCAGATAAGCCCCACCACTGATGTAACGCATAAGTTCACCCACTTGTAACTTTCGAAATGATGCAATAATTTTATTCGAATGCATCTATTAGCTTCAAATTACTCTCAAACGAAACATGAACCCTTTCACTCCGTATGTACCACTAGGTAAATTGTTCATTTACGTCCCGAAATATACAAATACAATTTCAACTATTTTCTTACATTTCCGAAATAATTTTTAGAGTAAAAGGTAACATATTAAGGTTCAATTGTATTCTTTATACTTCTCAAAAGGTTAAAAATGTAATAAAGCAGGAAAGCCGGTTTTTCAAAACGACTTATTCTAGCTTAACCAAACTGACCGTATCAGCCGCACAATCGTAGTATGCGTGTTAAAACATTCTTTCGTTTGAGAATAATTTGAAGTCGATAGGTGCGTTACTTCGAAAGTTACAAGTGTGTGAACTATGTGCTGCATTAGTGGCGGGGCGCACCTGGAAAAGATCCCGCATTTTTATCCGCAGAATCCGAGGTTTGAGTGAAATGAAGCATAATTCGAATGTTTGAATGTTCCTTGAACTTCCAGTAGCTTAATTTGCATTTACTTCCGAATGAAAGTAATTTCAGGTTTTGATTATTTTGAGAAGATTTTACATCATTATCTTTATATAGCAAAAATATGTTTATTTTTTTATGTAGCAATAAAGACTTTCAGTTTTACTGATGTTACAGTTGAGTGTACAAATGGTTTTTCAACTCTCAGCTCTATCATTTGTTCGACAATTGACATGAGTGTTTCGATATCCATGTGTGTTAATCAATTAAGGATCTTTCTTTAAAACATTTCAAAACTCAACGATGGTTTTGTATCACCTTTATTAGAAATATCCAGTTTTCATTTCTTTACATAATAACTAAGGATTTTACTTTCAAGAAATTTTGAAATCCTCGTATAATGGTTTTGTATCATCTTTACGAGAAACGTGCTGTTTTTATTTCTCTGAATAAAAGATAACGATCTAAGCATCTTTATTTTAAGATATTTTATAATCAAATTATAATTTTGTTTCATTTTTTATTGGAAATATAGTGTTTTTATTTCTTTAACTCAAAGAGTGAGTGCGAGGAAGAGCGAGCTCAGCGAGTAGAAGAGTCTCCCCTCTAAACTCTCCGGCTCGTCTTTTCCGTTTTCTATAACTCTCAACTTGTCGGCGGTCTGGTGAAAAGAATTGTTAGATTCAGTTTATTTAACTTATATGAAACCTACAAAAATGATCATTTTTCAGTTTAAAATATAAAACTTAACTTCCCCCCACCAACGCAATCGATTTCACTTCAATGTACAGCACACGTAGATTTAAATAAAATGGCCAGTTTGGGTGACCGCCACGGTATACTTAAAAGGTATACCTTTAGTCTACCATGGTGACCGCATGGAATCTCCCACAGTTGCCAGTTAGGAATTAGTGTGCAATGGACGCGTTTTCTCGTCAATGACCGACCTTTATAGTAACCTTGATAGTAACCTTCATAGTATCCTTCCAGGGACATATTTTGGATTGCGCCACGCAAAATGTTGTGGGAAAATCTGGTACAGTATTTTTCTCCACCGTTTGCATGAGGCAATACCGCAATTTTGCGATCACCCTTATAGATGAGCTTACCTAATTCTTTTGTTTTAGGACGAAATATTACGATAACGTCCCTTATGTTATCATTCATGAAACCCAGCACAGTGTGAATTTTTTTTCAAAGCTTTCAGAATATAATAAAGATGTTAAGTGATTTATTAGTGTCCTTAATAGAACGTTGGTCGATAAAAGGTAAACCAAAGCGTCTTACGAGTGAGTGTACGAAACATAGTACTGTGTATCTGACTCACCATTACCCATGTATATATTTTGCTTTGGTGCAGCTAAGTTTCATTGTACGGTATTCAATTTTCCTGAATCACGTATTATTTCTTTGATGTCGTTCATTAGAAATACATATTTATAACAAATTTAAGCTATACACTCATACTTGAAAAACACACTAAGTACTGGGCACTCGAAGGGAGAGTCCACTTTTATGAGGGGGGGAAGGCCTATAGAACGAGTCCATTTTTTTGGCGGGGAGGAGAGAACCCTTAGTAAATATCCAGGCGGCCAGTTTAAATAAATCGTAACGTCACAAGGAATGTTCGTGAAATATACAGAAAAAACTGAAAAAATAAATTGATCATAGAGATTTTACAACATTTTTGATGAATCGAAGAGGGGAAACTAAAGTAGTGTCAACATATCGTCGATTTGACACAGAACGAAGTTGTACAGGAGTTGGACACTTTGAGATGTGCCCTGTTGTTTTTTTCAATCATATGAACAAATAATAATTTAAAATAATTTGAATCAGTTAAATAATTGACTATGAAGCATGAATAAATATTGTACTCACGCATTTTCTTACAATATCGGCTAGACGAGTCTTTACCAAATCACAAGATAACTGGAGCTGCACTGAGTAGAGATGTTTACAAAACTTGATTCTTAGGGAAAAATTTTTACCCTCAGCTATTTTACATCTCGACTACATTTTATCAAAACTATTTTCTATTTCATATATATTTTACCTCAACAGTTTTTGTCTTAGCTATTTTTTATTTCAGCTATTTTTACGTCAACTGTTTTGGCTTCAATTTTTTACCTCAATTATTTTCTACCTCAGCTGTTTTTACCACAACTATGTTTTATTTCTTAGGCGTTTGGAAATTTTAACTTTCGAACCCACTTTGCTTCCATCCATTTCTATGCCTTCGCTATTATCTATTTTCCCTCTTCCTTATTCACGTGCTGTTTCTATGCGCAGGGTATCCCGCAAGGTAACATAACTTGAGCATAGATTCCCCATTCTCTTCTGAAGAAGAAAGTAGTAGGTGCTGAAACACAGAACAGCAGTGAACCGATAAAGATGGTCCTTAACATGACAAAAAACATTTTATTCCAACAAAAAATAAGGCCTACCTAACTCTCAGCTCGGGATGTGTTTGTCTCCAGAACCGGTTCATAAAAACCAAAGCTCATTTTTGTATAAACTTCATTGTAAATACGCTGTTCATTTTGCTTTCTTCGGCTTATCAGCGTGGCATCTGACACGAAAATTTTGAGCTCCAGCGCTTTTGAACTGGAAAATTTTGAGCTGGAAAATTTTGAACTGGAAAATTTTGAACTGGAAAATTTTGAACTGGAAAATTTTGAACTGGAAAATTTTGAACTGGAAAATTTTGAACTGGAAAATTTTGAACTGGAAAATTTTGAACTGGAAAATTTTGAACTGGAAAATTTTGAACTGGAAAATTTTGAACTGGAAAATTTTGAACTGGAAAATTTTGAGCTGGAAAATTTTGAACTGGAAAATTTTGAACTGGAAAATTTTGAACTGGAAAATTTTGGACTGGAAAATTTTGAACTGGAAAATTTTGAACTGAAAAATTTTGCGCTCCACCGCGTTTGAACTAGAATCCTCGCCCCTAAGCATTTGCATGCAATATCCCTTGCGCTTAGATAAGAAAAATAAAACGAGAAAAAAGTTTATCAGTCAAAGTTCATGAGCCCAAGTTTATGAGATAAAGTTAACGGGATGAAGTTTATGAGATAAAGTTAACGGGATGAAGTTTATGAGATAAAGTTAACGGGATGAAGTTTATGAGATAAAGTTAACGGGATGAAGTTTATGAGATAAAGTTAACGGGATGAAGTTTATGAGATAAAGTTAACGGGATGAAGTTTATGAGATAAAGTTAACGGGATGAAGTTTATGAGATAAAGTTAACGGGATGAAGTTTATGAGATAAAGTTAACGGGATGAAGTTTATGAGATAAAGTTAACGGGATGAAGTTTATGAGATAAAGTTAACGGGATGAAGTTTATGAGATAAAGTTAACGGGATGAAGTTTATGAGATAAAGTTAACGGGATGAAGTTTATGAGATAAAGTTAACGGGATGAAGTTTATGGGACAAAGTTGACGGGATGAAGTTTATGGGACAAAGTTAACGGGATGAAGTTTATGAGATAAAGTTAACGGGATGAAGTTTATGAGATAAAGTTAACGGGATGAAGTTTATGAGATAAAGTTAACGGGATGAAGTTTATGAGATAAAGTTAACGGGATGAAGTTTATGAGATAAAGTTAACGGGATGAAGTTTATGGGACAAAGTTGACGGGATGAAGTTTATGGGACAAAGTTAACGGGATGAAGTTTATGAGATAAAGTTAACGGGATGAAGTTTATGAGATAAAGTTAACGGGATGAAGTTTATGAGATAAAGTTAACGGGATGAAGTTTATGAGATAAAGTTAACGGGATGAAGTTTATGGGACAAAGTTAACGGGATGAAGTTTATGAGATAAAGTTAACGGGATGAAGTTTATGAGATAAAGTTAACGGGATGAAGTTTATGAGATAAAGTTAACGGGATGAAGTTTATGAGATAAAGTTAACGGGATGAAGTTCATGGGACAAAGTTGACGGGATGAAGTTTATGGGACAAAGTTAACGGGATGAAGTTTATGGGACAAAGTTAACGGGATGAAGTTTCTATAAGACAAAGTTAACGGGATGAAGTTTATGGGACAAAGTTAACGGGATGAAGTTTATATAAGACAAAGTTAACGGGATGAAGTTTATGGGACAAAGTTGACGGGATGAAGTTTATGGGACAAAGTTGACGGGATGAAGTTTATGGGACAAAGTTGACGGGATGAAGTTTATGGGACAAAGTTAACGGGATGAAGTTTATATAAGACAAAGTTAACGGGATGAAATTTATGGGACAAAGTTAACGGGATGAAGTTTATAGGACAAAGTTAACTGGATGAAGTTAACGGGACAAAGTTAACGGGATGAAGTTTATGGGACAAAGTTAACGGGATGAAGTTTATGGTACAAAGTTAACGGGATGAAGTTTATGGGACAAAGTTAACGGGATGAAGTTTATGGGACAAAGTTAACGGGATGAAGTTAACGGGACAAAGTTAACTGGATGAAGTTAACGGGACAAAGTTAACGGGATGAAGTTTATGGGACAAAGTTAACGGGATGAAGTTTATGGTACAAAGTTAACGGGATGAAGTTTATGGGACAAAGTTAACTGGATGAAGTTAACAGGACAAAGTTAATGGGTCAAAGTTTATTGGAAAAAGTTTATTGATCAAAGTTGATCAGACAAAGTTTATTGGTCAAAATTTATAGGAAAAAGCTTCTAGGACAAAGCTCATGGGACAGAGTCAATGGATCGAAGCCTCTGGAACACAAGAAAGAAGGTCGGTCTGCCTTCCTTTGAGGCAAAAAACCGCCGACCGCAGCTAAGACGTCGACGATGGATCGTTTTCGGGCAGAAACATTTGTTTTTTCGTGTTTATCAACGCGTGTGGCAGCTTTATGAGCGACATCCGTCATGTTTACACGGAATGTGCGAGTCGTGTGATCGGAAACCGCCTCGCTGCAGCGGTTGTGACCTTTTGTAACTGCGATTTAGACTCGTTCAAAAATAGTGGTGATTTAGGGCCGTTCAAAAAAAAAACAACGGCTATTTTAAGTTCATTAAAAAAATAACCGATTTTACCTCATTAAAAAAATAACCGATTTTACCTCATTCAAAAAATAACTGCGATATAGACTTGTTCACATTACCCAGATTTGCTTCTTACGTATCCAAGCAGACGCAGGGAAGCTCACGCATAAGACAAGTATTTATAAGCGATACATTGATAGAAACATGTACGTGTGCTCTATGTGTAAGCACTAAATGCGTAGGCCCAACATGTATAACAACAGAAACGCCCTAAAGACCGTTCAGAACCACTACCACTCGCCAGCTACTGTCTCGTGGTTCTCCTACTGCTACCAGCTTCTGCCTAACAACTGATCTGTCTAACCCAAGGAGGTTTGACTGTCTTACCCTATTAAACCTCCTTGGACTAACCAGACAACCCAGCACCGGATATCAAGCTCACAAACCTCAGCTCTACTGCACTAAGTATTCCTGTTCATTACACGTCCGTCACACGTAGGCAACCTCCACATTTCTCACGTGAATGGGACAACATGGATATTATAACTTTTTCCCATAAACTTTGATACATTAACTTTGTCCCAGAGGCCCATTAACTTTATCTCATAAAATTTGTCCCTTAAAATTTGTTCCATAAGCTTGACCCATAACTTTGTGCCATAATCCTTGACCCATTAACTTTGATCCGTCAAATTTGTTAGATAAGCTTGACCCATAACTTTGTACCATAATTCTTGACCCATTAACTTTGATCCGCCAAATTTGTTCCATAAGCTTGACCCATAACTTTGTACCATAATCCTTGACCCATTAACTTTGATCCGCCAAATTTGTTCCATAAGCTTGACCCATAACTTTGTACCATAATTCTTGACCCATTAACTTTGATCCGCCAAATTTGTTCCATAAGCTTGACCCATAACTTTGTACCATAATCCTTGACCCATTAACTTTGATCCGCCAAATTTGTTCCATAAGCTTGACCCATAACTTTGTACCATAATCCTTGACCCATTAACTTTGATCCGCCAAATTTGGTTCATAAGCTTAGACTCATAAACTTCTTTCTCAACTTACTGTTTCTATCTACGCGCAGGGGATCTTGTATCGAAATGTTTTAAGGACAGAATTCTATTTCAAAAACGCAGGATACAAAACGCTCATTTGGCGGAAAAAGGATACAAACAGAGAATACAAAACGCTCATTTGGCGGAAAAAGGATACAAACAGAGAATACAAAACGCTCATTTGGCGGAAAAAGGATACAAACAGAGAATACAAAACGCTCATTTGGCGGAAAAAGGATACAAACAGAGAATACAAAACGCTCATTTGGCGGAAAAAGGATACAAACAGAGAATACAAAACGCTCATTTGGCGGAAAAAGGATACAAACAGAGAATACAAAACGCTCATTTGGCGGAAAAAGGATACAAACAGAGAATACAAAACGCTCATTTGGCGGAAAGAGGATACAAACAGAGAATACAAAATGCTCATTTGGCGGAAAGAGGATACAAACAGAGAATACAAAACGCTCATTTGGCGGAAAGAGGATACAAACAGAGAATACAAAACGCTCATTTGGCGGAAAAAGGATACAAACAGAGAATACAAAATGCTCATTTGGCGGAGAAAGGATACAAACAGAGAATACAAAACGCTCATTTGGCGGAAAAAGGATACAAACAGAGAATACAAAACGCTCATTTGGCGGAAAAAGGATACAAACAGAGAATACAAAACGCTCATTTGGCGGAAAAAGGATACAAACAGAGAATACAAAACGCTCATTTGGCGGAAAGAGGATACAAACAGAGAATACAAAACGCTCATTTGGCGGAAAAAGGATACAAACAGAGAATACAAAATGCTCATTTGGCGGAGAAAGGATACAAACAGAGAATACAAAACGCTCATTTGGCGGAAAGAGGATACAAACAGAGAATACAAAACGCTCATTTGGCGGAAAAAGGATACAAACAGAGAATACAAAACGCTCATTTGGCGGAGAAAGGATACAAACAGAGAATACAAAACGCTCATTTGGCGGAAAAAGGATACAAACAGAGAATACAAAACGCTCATTTGGCGGAAAAAGGATACAAACAGAGAATACAAAACGTTCATTTGGCGGAAAAAGGATACAAACAGAGAATACAAAACGCTCATTTGGCGGAAAAAGGATACAAACAGAGAATACAAAACGCTCATTTGGCGGAAAAAGGATACAAACAGAGAATACAAAACGCTCATTTGGCGGAAAAAGGATACAAACAGAGAATACAAAACGCTCATTTGGCGGAAAAAGGATACAAACAGAGAATACAAAACGCTCATTTGGCGGAAAAAGGATCCAAACAGAGAATACAAAACGCTCATTTGGCGGAAAAAGGATACAAACAGAGAATACAAAACGCTCATTTGGCGGAAAAAGGATACAAACAGAGAATACAAAACGCTCATTTGGCGGAAAAAGGATACAAACAGAGAATACAAAACGTTCATTTGGCGGAAAAAGGATACAAACAGAGAATACAAAACGCTCATTTGGCGGAAAAAGGATACAAACAGAGAATACAAAACGCTCATTTGGCGGAAAAAGGATACAAACAGAGAATACAAAACGCTCATTTGGCGGAAAAAGGATACAAACAGAGAATACAAAACGCTCATTTGGCGGAAAAAGGATACAAACAGAGAATACAAAACGTTCATTTGGCGGAAAAAGGATACAAACAGAGAATACAAAACGCTCATTTGGCGGAAGGAGGATACAAACAGAGAATACAAAACGCTCATTTGGCGGAAAAAGGATACAAACAGAGAATACAAAACGCTCATTTGGCGGAAGGAGGATACAAACAGAGAATACAAAACGCTCATTTGGCGGAAAAAGGATACAAACAGAGAATACAAAACGTTCATTTGGCGGAAAAAGGATACAAACAGAGAATACAAAACGCTCATTTGGCGGAAAAAGGATACAAACAGAGAATACAAAACGCTCATTTGGCGGAAGGAGGATACAAACAGAGAATACAAAACGCTCATTTGGCGGAAAAAGGATACAAACAGAGAATACAAAACGTTCATTTGGCGGAAAAAGGATACAAACAGAGAATACAAAACGCTCATTTGGCGGAAGGAGGATACAAACAGAGAATACAAAACGCTCATTTGGCGGAAAGAGGATACAAACAGAGAATACAAAACGCTCATTTGGCGGAAAAAGGATACAAACAGAGAATACAAAACGCTCATTTGGCGGAAAAAGGATACAAACAGAGAATACAAAACGTTCATTTGGCGGAAAAAGGATACAAACAGAGAATACAAAACGCTCATTTGGCGGAAAAAGGATACAAACAGAGAATACAAAACGCTCATTTGGCGGAAAAAGGATACAAACAGAGAATACAAAACGCTCATTTGGCGGAAGGAGGATACAAACAGAGAATACAAAACGCTCATTTGGCGGAAAGAGGATACAAACAGAGAATACAAAACGCTCATTTGGCGGAAAAAGGATACAAACAGAGAATACAAAACGCTCATTTGGCGGAAAAAGGATACAAACAGAGAATACAAAACGCTCATTTGGCGGAAAAAGGATACAAACAGAGAATACCAAACGCTCATTTGGCGGAAAGAGGATACAAACAGAGAATACAAAACGCTCATTTGGCGGAAAAAGGATCCAAACAGAGAATACAAAACGCTCATTTGGCGGAAAAAGGATACAAACAGAGAATACAAAACGCTCATTTGGCGGAAAAAGGATACAAACAGAGAATACAAAACGCTCATTTGGCGGAAAAAGGATACAAACAGAGAATACCAAACGCTCATTTGGCGGAAAGAGGATACAAACAGAGAATACAAAACGCTCATTTGGCGGAAAAAGGATCCAAACAGAGAATACAAAACGCTCATTTGGCGGAAAAAGGATCCAAACAGAGAATACAAAACGCTCATTTGGCGGAAAAAGGATACAAACAGAGAATACAAAACGCTCATTTGGCGGAAAAAAGGATACAAACAGAGAATACAAAACGCTCATTTGGCGGAAAGAGGATACAAACAGAGAATACAAAACGCTCATTTGGCGGAAAAAGGATACAAACAGAGAATACAAAACGCTCATTTGGCGGAAAGAGGATACAAACAGAGAATACAAAACGCTCATTTGGCGGAAAAAGGATACAAACAGAGAATACAAAACGCTCATTTGGCGGAAAAAGCCTCTGAGAATATCCCCAAGATTTTGCTGTAATATGATAAATAGCGTAATATTTATAATACTGTGTAAATATTTCACATGATAATAATTCACATAATAATGTTTTACATAATGATTTTATGTAAAACTCAACAGCGCCATTTCATATAAAATCAACCAACGATATATTGTAGCGAGATTAATGGCGACGCTTATGTTTATCACAAATGAAATAGATTGATTTCTGGGAAATCTCACTTTTAGGATAAAAAGGAAAGCCAACGTGGCTATCATGATGTTCTTAGCCACGTAGGTTTTCCTTGTTAACCCTATGTTTATCACTAATGACTCAAACCCTGATTTTCCTCTTTTTGAACATTGACGACGTGCGAGACTCATTTTCCATTTTCAATACGCTAAGTACGTTTGCGCAGTGGCTACGCTTGTTCGGTTAGGTTGTGAGAAGCAGAACTAAAAAATCTGACTACATGCAGCTCAAATTCAGTCTTATCCTTTCAGAAAAAGTGTGAAAAATATAATTACACACAACAAAAAATATTTTACCTTGTATGCTATAGTCAACCTTGAAAAATTCAGTGAAATAATTAAAATGAAATTCATTTACGCTTGTGTGCGAATGTGCAATTTACCTAGTGGGACACATGTGTCCCAACATGTCGTCAACGTGCTCAGAAACAACTTCTACAAAAGCGATCTTTGTATATGACGCCATAGATCCAGAAAGTGAATGATTGATTCATTATAAATTAGTTTTAGCTTCCCTTTACCACAGCAAAGATGTCCAAAGAGAGGAAGGACGGAGGCACCATTAAGTATGGAGTTAAGGGAACGTGGAATATATGCACAAAGGGTGTTCCTGCAAAGGATCCCGTGCGCATAGAAACAGTAAGATAAGAAGGAGGTTCATGAAACAAGATAAAAGTTGAAGAAGAAAGTCAGAGGTGCTGAAAAACAGGAAAGAAAGAAAAAAAAAAAGAAAAAACGTTTATTTCCAAGTTGCCACATGAGATACATGCCTACATATTGGCTATTAAAAATTTCTTAATAAAAGACGACCTAAAACAAAAGTTCCACACGAGGAGTACTAATTGACAAGCCATCCGAGGTGTACAAATAGATAAGCCATACGAGGCATAATAATAGACGAACTATACGCGGTGCATTAATAGACAAAATAGACAATGACTAAATGGACAGATGGTCCTTAACAAAACAAATAGCATTTGTTTCAACAAAAAGAAGGCCTACTTAACTCTCAGCTCGAGCCCTCACACATTGTCCCCCTGGCAGCGCTAATTCTCATAGATACAATATTGTGTCCCCCTAAGGGGTCCAGAAAGTGAAATAAAACACGTGTACTATCATTTTTTATTTATAAAAATACCATGAAACAGACAGCTAATGCGACATCAAGGAGCGCAGCCATGCCTAAAGTATGTGAATCGACCGTTCCTTTAACGTCATGCTGCTGTACGTACGTACACACGTACAGTCGATATTCGAGTTATACCTATAGGGTGCGACAGTCAATCCTGCATTTTTAGGCTTGGGCAACCTTCTTAAAAATGCAGGGGTGACTGCCGCGATTAGAAGGTGATGCACAAAGTGCGGCAGTCAATCCTGCATTTTTAAGCTTCGACAGCCTTCTCAAAAATGCAGGATTGACTGCCGCAATTAGAAGATGATGCGCAGGGGTCGGCAGTCAATCCTGCATTTTTAGGCTTCGACGGTCTATCAAAAATGCAGGATTGACTACCGACGCCTGCGCATCATCTTCTAATTGCGGCAGTCAATCCTGCATTTTTGACTGCCGAATTAGAAGATGATTTGACTGCCGCAAGGATCAGGATTGACTGCCGCTATTAGAAGATGATGCGCAGGTGTCGGCAGTCAATCCTGCATTTTTAGCCTTCCACGGCCCCTTGAAAGCGCAGGATTGACTGCCGCACCCCGTACGTCGTCCCATGGGAACCTCGACTTGAGCGGAAACTATCAGTTCCAGCAATTCTTTGCTTGAATCGCATTGGTCGTTTTCCGGGCAAGGCGATTCATTTTTCGTATAAATTGATGTGTAACCATGAGGCGATGCATTTTTAAGATAGTGATGTATATCCATAAGTGGCACAAAACCTTAGGATGATGCGTAACCATAAGGTATGCATAACCACAAGATGATGCACAACCATAAGGTGATGCTTAACCATAAGGTGATGTACAACCATTAGGTTATTCAGAGCCATAAGATGATGTAAAATCATAACGTGATGTACAACCATAAAGTAATGTACAACCATAACGTGGTGTACAACCATAAGATGATGCACATCCATAAGGTGATGCAGAACGACGGTCTACTGTATATCAGCACATAGATCCAGACCTAAGAAATAATGAACAAATTGCAACCAAAGGCTGCATGCGATGCTGAGAAATCAAAAGAGCTCGCTTACGTCGAAAATATATAGTATATATTATTGAGAATATTTGCATTCATGAAAGTCGGTGAGTGACTCCTCTTGTGACATTCAAAACTTATGAGGAAATTCCAGAAATCGGAAGTTCGTAATGACAGGGAAGGTGGAAGTTGTCTGGATTGTGTGTATTAGATTTAAATTAATTTTAATCTCACAACTGAAGATTACAATTAATTAATTCTAATTCATCAGTTGAATATAAAAATTAATTCTAATCTATCAGTTGAAAATTAGAATTAATTAATTCTAATCTAACAGTTGAAGGTTATAATTAATTAATTCTAATGTATCAGTTGAAGATTTCAATTAATTAATTCTAATTTAATAGAATCAATTAGAAGTTCGAAATGACTGAGGAGCAGAAAGTTGTCTTGATGGCGTATACATAAGCTCAAATAAAGCGACCAACAACGCATGGAGGAAATGCAACATCGTGAAAACAACATGAAGCATACAACAACGCACATACACGTGTAGTGTAACACAATCATGTGCGTAAGCGGACCGGAGAAGATATACGCGAGGATTTACGCTGCTTGCTACTGAAGCGTTACGAGGCTCAATCCAGTTTTCATGTGTAATTTACCAAAAAAAATATTCCGCGTAATTATAAAATATTAATCCGTGTAATTTATGAAAAACATTAATCCGCGTAATTTACAGAAGATCCAAGCAATTTACAAATACGTTAATCCGTGTAAAAAACATTAATCCGTGTAATCTACAAAAATCATTTATCCGCGTAACTTACAGAAACCGGTAATCCGTGTAATTTACAAACATTTTATTCGGGTAATTTAAAAAACATAAAATAACATTAATCCTTGTAATTCATAAAAACCATTAATCGGGTAAATTTACAAAAGAACATCAATCCGTGCAATTTACAGAAACGTGAGCTAACATAGGCGTTTACGCTAACATAGAACTTGCGACGAATGTTTCACATCTAATGCGTCCGTTGGAATAAAAATCCCGAAATGATTATGGAGAGCAAAATTATTTTAAAAAATGAATAGAACGAAACTAAATAAAAACGAAATTATTTTTCGAAAACTAAAAATGAAACAAATTTGGCCCAGGTTTTCAGATATATTAAAAATATCGAGATTTGTAGACATGAACCAACTAGTGCAGAAGACTGATGATAAACAGCATGCACATTAGAAAGATAAATGGATTAAAATAAAAACATGTAGTAGCTGAAGGAAGATATTCCCAGCGGTGTATGCATTGAGAAAATCGTTGTCACAAAATGTGTCTATTCGTCACAAAACCGACACACACAAGTGTGTCAAGCATGACACACACAAGTGTGTCAAGCATGACACACACAGTGTCAAGCAAGACTCACTTAGTATATAAGTCAGTATTATTTCTTATAAACGATTTACTTGTTCAAACTGGCTGTAAATATAGGTGTTGGCTGACAACACTCAACAGTTTGAAGGAAAGTATAACAAATGTCCAAGGTTTCCGAAAAGAATCATATTCAACTCACAGATTCCCAAGAGTACTGATCTTGAAACGAATTTTTTTAAACCGTATGAAGCGCGATTATATGACCTAACTTGCCCGATGGCTTGAACGTTTAGCTTAGTTTAGTCGTTAGTTTTAGCCTCCCTACCCAGCAACAAATGCGATCCAAAGAGAGGAAGGAGGAAGGCACCATGTAGTATGGAGTATTGCTTGAACGTGTCACCAAACATGATTACTCCATTTTTACTTAAAGTTCCCTGTACAATCACTTGAGGGGTTTCCCTATAAAATCACACATCAAGAATATTCCCCGAAATTTATAACTATTAACCCATCTCACTAAAAATTCCCTATACTATAAAATTTTCCCTACACTATAAAATTCCCTACCAACTTGACACACCGAAGTGTGTCAAAAATTTTCCCAGCGTATTTGCACGCCCAGCGATTCATGAGAGCGCTGCTGACCTTAGAGCTTGAACTTGACCGCCGCAACCGCAAGTTTGAAACCGAAACCGTGAATAAATGGATTATGGAGCTCAACGAATTGGGGCAGGAAACCAGGACAGGATGTGACCAACTTGGGACCGGATGTGACAAAACGGGAGCGGATGTAACAAAACTGTACAGGATTTAACAAAACGGGACCGGATGTAACAAAACGGGAGCGGATGTAACAAAACTGGACAGGATTTAACAAAACGGGACCGGATGTAACAAAACGGTAGCGGATGTAACAAAACTGGACAGGATTTAACAAAACGGGACCGGATATAACAAAACTGGACAGGATATAACAAAACGGGACTGGACACTACAAACCAGAACCGGATGTAACGAACCAGAACCGGATGTAACGAACCAGAACCGGATGTAAAGAACCAGAACCGGATGTAAAGAACCAGAACCGGATGTAAAGAACCAGAACCGGATGTAAAGAACCAGAACCGGATGTAAAGAACCAGAACCGGATGTAAAGAACCAGAACCGGATGTAACAAATCGGAGGCGGAAAAACTGAATGAATGACTCAAAAATTGTGAGTCCACAAAATCAATACCATTACATGCATCCGGGGAAAAACTTGTTTATTCTGTAAAAATTGGAACCAGATAACCGGTGGTAACAAACCAGAGCGTGATCTGTAAACTGGAGTCGTCGCGAAAATGATTAAAAAAATTCCCCTTATTACAGCGGGATGGGAAGAGTAAGAGAGAAACACTATAACGTATAACTACATAAAAACAACAAAATTAAGTAAACACTCAAACAACAACAAAATTTAAGGATTAAACTCAACTCAAACAAAATGAATCATTTACACTTGCATAAAAGAGGGTCTTCTTATTTTTTAATTGAAGTTCACTTCGTATTTCACGCACACATATCACGCAACTCCTGGAGCAAATTTTAGGTGTGACAACTGCGCATAGTTATAATATAATTGGTATAATTTTCTCACTTCATTCAAATTTCCTCTTCTTAGAGATTTAATTTTTCTCTCTTTTTTTGAATTTTCCCTTTTTAGAAATTTACATTTTCGCTCTTTGTGGTCGCCCTTTATATAATTTTTTTCCCATTCATTCAAGTCCTTCCTCCTTAAAGATTCACATTTTCTCTATTTAAATTCTTTCTTTCTAGAAATCTACCATGCTTGTTTTCACAAAATACTTGAGTTTTACGCTCGGATAAATACTGAATTTTCATCATTTCGTGTAAAATGGTACTCTACATCTACACATCTCATTCCTTATCCAGGAATTTACTACGGTCGTATTCGTTGAACTTTTACCCTCGGGTAAATACTGATTTTTTTACGTTTCATGTAAAATGCTACTCTACATTTACATCAAAAGCTCGATTTTTCACTCTAAATGATAATCGATAGTAATAATTATAAATAATAATTGTAAATTTCCTCTTTATGAGAAAAGAGCAATTTTTTACGTTACCCACAATGTTGACTTTAAAATCTTTAAAGTAAAAAATGCTGACTTTAAAATCTTTAAATAAAAAATGCTGAATTTAAAATCTTTAAATAAAGAAATGTTGACTTTAAAATCTCCAAGGAGAGCAAACTCAAAACAGAAAGCTGTACAATTGCAAGCATGTTTAAGTGCGCAATGTAATAGGCAAAAATAAACACATAAAAATTACGGAACCCGTACAAAGAACTGAGTTCGCCATGGACAAATTCCGAGATAGTCGAAAACTACTCCAAAACCTTACACTTTAGGATTTGTAACTTAACTTAAGGATTAGCTTTGCCACAGCTCTACTATTTCCTTATAGTTTGATGGCAAAGGTAATGAACATTGATTGATTATAAAAAGTTTTAGCCTCCCTTTACCACGACAAAGATGTTCAAAGAACGGAAGGATGAAGGCACCATTTAGTATGGAGTTATATGGGAAGGGGGAATCCACGCACAAGGTGCATAAAAACAGTAAGCAAAGGATGAAGTTCATGAAACAAAACAAGTTAAAAAACAGGTAATAAATAATAACTCCCCCATTTTCCTACACGACTGACCAACTTCAGAGCCAAGTTTCGTGCGGGCGATTTTACGCGAGTCAAGCAATACTGAGTATCTAAGATACGAGCTTCGTCACGCGTGTAAATATTTCTGCGTACCTCCGATACAAACTCATTCAAGCAAATATTTTTACCTAAACAAGATTCCATGACACAAACTGACTAAAATAAGCATTTTTGCGTATCCACGATACAAACTGACTAAAATAAGCATTTTTGCGTATCCACAATACAAACTGACTAAAATAAGCATTTTTGCGTATCCACAATACAAACTGACTAAAATAAGCATTTTTGCGTATCCACGATACAAACTAACCGATGACGACATTTTAGCATTTCTACGATCCATGTTCACTGACACACATGTCCGCTTAACTGGGATACACCCTCTTAGATAAATGTTAAAGAATGCTAAATGTAAAAAATGATTGTGTATTTATAATGCAAACGCTCATTGATGCAAACACTTCAGCGTACCAGAGATGCTAACAAACACTTTAGCGTACCAGTGATGCTAACAAACACTTTAGAGTACCAGTGATGCTAACAAACACTTTAGCGTACCAGAGATGCTAACAAACACTTTAGTGTACCAGTGATGCTAACAAACACTTTAGCGTACCAGTGATGCTAACAAACACTTTAGCGTACCAGAGATGCTAACAAACACTTTAGTGTACCAGAGATGCTAACAAACACTTTAGCGTACCAGTGATGCTAACAAACACTTTAGCGTACCAGAGATGCTAACAAACACTTCAGCGTACCAGTGATGCTAACAAACACTTTAGCGTACCAGTGATGCTAACAAACACTTTAGCGTACCAGAGATGCTAACAAACACTTCAGCGTACCAGTGATGCTAACAAACACTTTAGCGTACCAGAGATGCTAACAAACACTTTAGTGTACCAGTGATGCTAACAAACACTTTAGCGTACCAGTGATGCTAACAAACACTTTAGCGTACCAGAGATGCTAACAAACACTTTAGTGTACCAGAGATGCTAACAAACACTTTAGCGTACCAGTGATGCTAACAAACACTTTAGTGTACCAGTGATGCTAACAAACACTTTAGCGTACCAGTGATGCTAACAAACACTTTAGCGTACCAGAGATGCTAACAAACACTTTAGCGTACCAGTGATGCTAACAAACACTTTAGCGTACCAGAGATGCTAACAAACACTTCAGCGTACCAGTGATGCTAACAAACACTTTAGCGTACCAGTGATGCTAACAAACACTTTAGCGTACCAGTGATGCAAAGACACAGGCGCCAATAATTTGAGTACATATCATAACGAACCCCACTGCATGAGCGCATCAACTATTCACGCGCGTTGAGAACACACGCACACATAGAAATAAAAGCTCAAAATCGCAATCCTGATTTGCAGCTTTTCTTTTGCGCTCCAGCGTGGCTGGAGTCAAGCTTCGCCAAAAATGTTAAAAAAATGATCGGCAAATGTTCTTCAAAATGTTGAACGTTAGCAGCTATCTTGTGACCACGCAGAAAGTAAAGGATTTATTCTCAGGTTAGATTAGATGTTAGTTTAAGCCCCCTAACCGCTACAAAGGCTATCCAAAAAGAGGAAGGAGGATGGCACCGTTTAGTATGGAGTTAAGGGAACGCGGAATCTATGCACAAGGTGCACAGAAAGTGAGTGGGTTCATTCCCAATAATTAGTTCATGTAATCTTATGGCGAACGCCCGGAAATGAAAATCATTGATCTCTACCACGGTGAAGGAAACAAGGTAGGGTCAAACCAGTCTTTTTTCATCGAATGTGTGGGCTTGCTGACGTCACGGCGACGAACCAATAGCAGCACTCATGTGGCATCTGGTAGCACTGCTACCCCCAAATCTGGCTCCACTATTGTTAAAATTGCTGTCAGGTTCTGACAGTACATATACTTTTCGTATCTGTGATACGAACGCCTTCACTAATTTACTATATTATTGTCCCTGGCAACCACCAGCTCTGTGGTGGCTGTGATATATATATATATATATATATATATGCTCAGGCCTATCCTCTATCCACCTTAAGAATGATCTTTTCAAATACGTACTTTCGCGTGAACCTTTCATATACTCGAAACTGTACTTTTTGAACACTCATGCTCGAAGCACACCCAACACAAGGAAGTAAGTACCACTAGTTACAGTGTGAGGATAACTACCACTAGTAACTAGATACAGCGAGGGAGTAACTACCACTAGTAACTAGTCACAGCGAGGAAGTAACTACCACTAGTAACTAGTTACAGCGAGGACTGCTAGTTACAGACACTACTGGCAAAGAGACGCAACTCCCTCTCCTCAAAAGCAAGGCACCGACGATCCGTTCGCTGCGGAATATCTACTTTCTTTGAAAGGTAACTGGACTTTGAAAAATTCTGAAAGTATTCTGAAGTTAGATTGGCGTCAAAAAAATTAAAAAATTCTGAAAGCAAGTTAGTATTCTGAAATTATGTAAGTAGAGCCTTTGAAAAATTCCGAAAGTAAGTAATGCCTGAAATACGTACTGTACATACTTGGAACTATCCTTTTTCCTTTGAAAGATAACTGACTTTGAGTCATGTGAAAAACTTCTGAGAATAAGTACCGGCTAAAAAAACATACATACTTGGTGATATCTTCTTTCTTTGAAAGAAGAATGGACTACGAGTCATATTTAAAAATTCTGTAAGTAATTAATGCCTGAAATGCAGAAGGGAATTGTCCAAAAAGAACATTAAAATTGTATTAGGAAAATCTACGTAAATGACATTTGAACATTAGTAGGAAATTACTAGAAAATAACTTTCGAAATGCGATTCAAAATCTCTGGAAAATAACAATTTATGACAGGAAATTCTGCGGAAATAACACTGAAATGTCGTCCAAAATAACACTCGAACTGTAGTAGAAAATTACCCCAAAACTAAAACTAAAACTGTACTAGGAAATTACCCCAAAAATAACACTAAAACTGTACTAGGAAATTACCCCAAAAAATAAAAATAAAACTGTACTAGGAAATTACCCCAAAAAATAACACTAAAACTGTAATAGGAAATTACCCTAAAAAATAACACTAAAACTGTACTAGAAAATTACCCCAAAAAAACACTAAAACTGTACTAGAAAATTATCCCAAAAAATAACACTAAAACTGTACTAGGAAATTACCCCAACAAATAACACTCGAACTGTAGTAGGAAATTACCCCATAAAATAACACACTAAATCGTATTTAGAAATCCTACGGAAAAAATACTTAAACTTAAGTAGAAAAATACCCACAAAAATAACACCGCAATGTATCAAGAAATTCTGCGGCAATAACACTCAAACTGAAGTAGGAAATTACCACAAAAGTAACACCGTATGTATCAAGAAATTCTATGGTAATAAAACTTAACCTAGAAGAAAACAACCCCAAGTTAAGACTAGACACCGAAACACAAAAGTACGGTCGAACAACACTATGTAGTATACGAAACTCCCCAGTCACGGCGGTGTTACAAAAGACAAGAAAACCAGTTTAAAAAAAATTAAAACCTAGTAATTGAAACCTGGCTATGTTGTGAGCAGACTTTTTTTTTCAGGGGCGGCGGGCACGGTAGAGGAAACAAGGTAGGTTCAAACCAGTCTTTTTTTCGTTGACGGCATGGTTTTGCTGATGTCACGGCAACGAACCAATAGCAGCGCTCATATTGCATCTGGTAGCACTGCTACCCCAAATCAGGCTTCACTATTGGCCTAACGACGTGGCGTTTTGGTGACGTCATGAAGTTCGTCTGAAATAAAGCCTTTCTATTGGCTAGCCGAACGAGAAGAGGTGTATTTTCTCCCATAGAAATGACCCTACCTTGTTTCCTCTACCGTGGCAGCGGGTAACCGACAAGAGCGAGTATTTCAACATTTCACAGGTGCATAGAGCAAGAGACCCCCCAGCTGCTTAGAAAATTACATTATAAGTTAAGCCTCCCTAGCCACAACGAAAGTGAGGGGCTGCTTAGACTTATGCGATGACGCAAACGCTCCACACAAAATCACCAGTTGTTGTGAAAGTGTTAAATGATGTACCAGCGGCTGAGAAGGTTACATTACCCAGTCTAACTTTTTCACCAGAGCATGCATGTTTTCCGCCGCCCAAGCGATTTAATTACTTGGGCGGCGAAAAACATGCATGCAGGCGGCGAAAAAGTTAGCCTCACAAAGTAAACGCAGCACAAGTCCCGTTGACATAAGCTGAGGTATTTTTGCTTAAGGAATCGTAATTATCAAACGCTCGAAAACGAGATACAGGCTTCATGCATTGCACCTTCAAAGTAACTTGCGGATTCATCTTAGGCAGCTACCACAATACCAGTTCCCTTTTCATATGCTGAGGCATATGACATCATTTAATCATTTAACTTGATTTGATTTTAATCATTAAATGATTCTAAAAAATACAAAGAATAGATTGGATGTTCATTTAAGCCTCCTTAACCGCAACAAAGGCTGTTCAAAGAGGGGAAGGACGAAGGCACCATTTATCTAAAAAGAAGAAAAGCCTCTAAAAATGACTACATATTAAGTTCGACAGCAAAATGCATCGAGCTTTTATTTATTGAAGTTCTGAGAGCGACATTTACTAGACTGCGCTGCTGAGTATATTAATGGCGTCAAGACTAAACGAGACCTCTGTTATTTACATAACCCTTCTGTTCTACGTTAAACTAATGCTTTAAAATAAATTCCAAGTTGGATTGTGTCTTCCTTAACAGAAAAAAGGCGTTCCCCAAAGTGGAGCACTCTGTGGAATGAAGAAAACTGGTAATCTATGCATAAGGTGTATCAGTGAAACTATCGAATGATTTTCACGAAAGACGACTATTCATTTCACTCCTGAATCTATGTGTGTATGAGGCGATGTGTATAGAAGGAGAGGAATCTCAGTACTACTGCTCACGACGTCTGTTATAAAAAAAATGCTCTAGGTATTGTGTATTTTGATGTTCACGGAAAATTGTGTCATCATTTTAAATTTCAATTGAGAACTCACGAAAATAGCTCTAAATAAAATGAAAAATGTGAGTATGATTAACAAGTTCCTCGTTTCAATTAATTTAGTCCAACGGACGCTCTTCTTTGATTAAATTCACGTAAAAATTTAGAAGCATTTTATGATGCAGAGAGTTTCACCATAAAGTTTAGGTGAAAAACGCAAAAGATTTCGTGATGCCAAAATTACTTTCAAGTTGAGGTGAAAATAAAAGGCATTTTGTGACGGAGAGTTGTATAAGTTCAGGTACAAAAACAGCGAAAAGTCTTTTAAAAGGGTAAAAAATTTGATTTTGATTGCCTAGCAAGCGCTGTTCATAAACTTAAATAGGCTCGGTACCTACTGGCACGACTATTGAGAAACGACAATTTTAACTACCTACCTACACGCTACCGTCATGGCACTCGTATTACTTTGCATCCTGTATGGTTCAGACTTGTAGATAATATTATTATTAGTTAGTTTAGGCCTCCCTATCCGCAAAAAAGCCGATCCAAAGAAAGGAAGGAGGAAAGCACCATTCAGTATGGAGTTAGTGGAATTTATGCAGAAAGGGCAAAGAAACAGTAAGTTAAGAAAGAAGTTCATGAAAAAAGATCAGAGTTGAAGAAGAGAGTAGTAGGTGCTGAAAAACAGGACAGCAGTGAACCGAACATAAGATGGTCCTTAACATTTCAAAAACATTTCATTTCAACAAAAAGAAGGCTTACCTAACTCTCAGCTCGGCCCTGACACAGTCCCCCTGGGAGCGCTAATTCCCATAGATACAATAGTTGTGTCCCCCTGAAGGGGTCAACAATAATAACTCTACAGAAACTTAACTCCACTATGGACCTCTCCAGCAGTAGCCGGATAAATCACAGTGATAACGACCAAGACCCACACTCATCAAATAAATTTCAACTAAAATTGCATCGATAGGTCTTTTGCCTATACAGATTTGGTTTTGAAATGCGTTCCAAAAAATGTCAATTTTTTGAAAAGGTTCCAAAGGTTCCATAAGGTCAAGCGTGTTCCAAAAAAGGTTAATTTCAGGGTCAAAGGTCTTCAAAAAGTTCCAAAAGGTCATATTTGTTCCAAAAAAAGTCCATGTTTCCGAGTGTCCGTCCCTTATGCGAAAATTTCGGTTTCAAAGCAAGCCAAACAGAATTAGGAAGAAGCCGAGCTGGACTCGCAAATATTTAAATGGATTTGAAAATTGAAGCCATTTCATTACATTAGAAAACTGGATTTGTGAAAAAGCTATATTGGATTTGCAAAAGCTATTCTGGATTTTTAAAAAGCTATGTATTGGATTTAAAAAAAACTATATATGTGCCGGATTTAAAAAAAAAGCTACACTGGACTTGAAAAAAGTTAAATTAAAAAAATTCACTGGACTCGGAAAAATTTAAATTAAAAAAAAATTCACTTAACTTGGAAAAAGTTAAATTAAAAAAAATTCACTGGACTTGGAAAAAGGTAAATTACAAAAAAATTCACTGCACTTGGAAAAAGTTGAATTAAAAAAAATCACTTGACGTGGAAAAAGTTAAACTGGATTTCAGTAGCCAAAAACTACACAATTTCGGGGCAAAAAAAGGGCCAATTTAGCAAGTCAGGCGTGACTTCATTATACAACACCAACAGAAGTCAAGCGTCTGACGAGCTTAGAAGTATCACTATAACCATATCTATATACCAATATACATATTCATATAAATTCATATTAATTTGAAGTTCCTTCACACGAAGGAGACGGAATATCATCAATGACCAACTCCAGCGTCCGGGCACATATTGGGCGAGTATTTTCTAAAATTTCTTTTCCAACTTTTTTATAACTTTGCGGAAATGTTGTAGTTCTACACGTGTTAAAATACAAAAAATCACTAATTTTGAATAAAAAAACAATTGAATTTTTTTCAGTAAAAATGATAAGTAATTATAATTCTTACCATTTTCAGTATTCTATTTTCGTCTGTAAAATGAAATTTGTGTCTCAAGCTAAGTGCAACTCATGAACGATACACAGAAATAATGCTCATGTTGACCCAACTTAGCGTTCGGCGAAAGATTTACGTGCTTCACACGCGCGTACATCGGCGTATTTGGACACGCTTTACGCGAAAATTCGCAGCCTACAACACGGGAACTATTAAAGATAAACACACATCGAGCCTTCATCTTTTTGGAGATGAGCTTCGCGACTTCAATTTGTGCAGGAAATACAGTAAAAAAAGATCGAGTTTCACTATGGCTGAATACAGTAAAACAAATGCAGTTTCACTGTGGCTGAGTATCACAAGTAAGAGATATCATCTACTTTTCTCCTGTTCTCCAGAATGGGCTAGGAACTAAACAATGCAAGTCTACTTATATGGCAGTGCATGATAGGTGAGAGATAGACGTTCGCATTCAACGTCTCACAAGTTGTGCCACCAAGGCTTGAAGTGTTCACACAACCTAAATCCTTACAATTACATATATTCTGAAATCTGGCAATTCAGTTCTTTATAAAAGACAACCCCACAAGTCTGTTACTCCACATTCAGTTTGCTGAGAAGACGTTCTTCAGTAGCGTAGATGTCCCTCAGTAGAGTTGACAGTAGACGTCCCTCAATGAACAGACCTCCCTCGGTTGAGTAAACAATAGACCTCCTTCAGTAAAGTAGATAGTAGACGTCCCGTTTCAGTAGAAGGAAAGTTTACAAGCGCGACATACCTAGTTACACGGCAGATATAATTGAACATACACCGAACACCAGCACAACACAAAGCACACACACCATCACTCCAGTGCAGTGGTTCTCAACCATTTTACCCCCACACCCCCTTAAGAATTGTCAAGGGAAATTGTGTGCAGATGGACTGGTAAATAAGAGCTCACAACAAAGAATATTGTAAATAGGTCCTCAAATATACTCAACAGTGAAAGTTTGCTCTTTTGAAGAAAACATTACTGGGGAAAACCAGGCTTTACTGCGGAGGCTCGCGCCCCCCAGGTTAAGAACCACAGATATTGACCATTCACAGTGACATTGACCAGAAATTTCAGATAACTCTTACTTTTATCGACAAACAAGCAATATTAACCAGAAATTTGAGATAACTCATGATTTTATCGGCATACAAGTGGTAGGTAAACCGATGAACGTATACTAAACGTGACATTTACAGTGATATTAATTAGAAATTTGTGATATCTCTTAATTTTATCGGCACACAAGCGGCAGGTGAACTGACGTGTACTAAACGTGACATTTACAGTGATATTAATTAGAAATTTGTGATATCTCTTAATTTTATCGGCACACAAGCGGCAGGTGAACTGACGTGTACTAAACGTGACATTTACAGTGATATTAATTAGAAATTTGTGATATCTCTTAATTTTATCGGCACACAAGCGGCAGGTGAACTGACGTGTACCAAACGTGACATTTACAGTGACATTAACCAGAGATTTGAGGTATCTACTGATAACTAAGTTTCTAGCGGTGTACATTGAAGGTTTAAAAATAACGATGGTTCTGACTATCTGCAGCAGAACGCAAGGCTACATAGGTGATCACACCCCTGGAGTACAATTCTTAAAGTAGAAATGATACGAAAACAAGCACATCATCCGTTTCAGATTGGTATGTTGTCCTTCTACATTGAATAAAAAAAGCTATCCACAGGCTCATCCAAATTTGACTATAGAAATGGTGATTTAATTTACATATGTTGTAAAATTCAATTAAGACGAACCTACCTACCTTCCTACACACCTACCAGATTCGACTTTTTTAGGCCGAAATCCTCCCCTAGTTCGGAGTTCTCCCAAATGTAACTCAGCATCTTCAGGCTAAATGTTACACAAAGAAACACTCAAAGCTACAGACGTTTGCTACGAAAAAGTGCAAAAATCACACCTTAGAATAACGTTGATGGTAAGGTGCCCTAGAAGTCTCTGAACTTATTCGGGCCCACAGGTAGCTATACTCAAATTTGACTTTTGTACTAGTCTTGAGAAACGATCTACTTTTGTATCGCTTGTGGTAAATAGATTGCTTTTAAAACTGCCGCAGCAGGCAAATAAATCTCCCCTTGCAGACAGCAATCAAGGTAATTCAGCTGTGAAGGCTACACAGCATGTGCAAGCCAATCTTCACTCAAGGGAACCAAAGAAGACGGAGACGTTGGCTATGAAAAGTGAAAACTGCTCCAGACAGCAACACAACGCACGGCACTAGGGTACCACCAGAAGAGCTACAACTTACTAACAATGATAATAACGATAATGAGGGGTGTTGATAAAAATCAACATTGAAGCACGGGCAGGGGTTTTTTACTGCTCTCCTTTACGCATGTCGTCTGCGACCGAAAGATTAATTTAACCGTTAATCTTTAATGGTAAGTTAAAGATCTAACTTGGCATCACCAGGGCACCAACTAAGCAGGCCTAACCACCATGCAAAATCTAGCTGGCATTAGATTTAATGTTATTTTATTTAACTCATTTATTATTATTATTATATAAGAAAGTTTTAGCCTCCCTTAACCACGACAAAGATGTTCCAAAAGAGGAAAAAGGAAGGCACCATTTAGTATGGAGTTGAGGGAACGCGGAATCCATGCACAAGGTGCACAGAAACAGTAAGCTAGGAAAGAAGTTCAAGAAGCAAGAAAAAAGTTGAAGAAGAAAGTAGTAGGTGCTGAAAAACAGGACAACAGTGAACCGAAAAAAGATGGTCCGAAACAAAACAAAAACCTATTTTATTACAACAAAAAGGAAGCCTACCTAACCTTTAGCTCGGGCCCACACATGGTTCCCCTTATTTAACTCATTAGACTTGTGTGTTACGCTGATTAGACTTTTAGATGTCGCCAAAACGCGTGTCTTGGGATCGCTAAAGGTGTTATACCTCAAAAGGTGGTACATAAGTGTAATGGCTTAAGAAGCGTTACGCATCAAGAATTGTTCCGTGAGCAGGTGCCGGTTGTTCATTACTCCATCGAAGCGTCGGGTGTTTATGCCCCTTTTAAATTGTTTTTAACCTAATGAAAAACATCCTTCAGTTGAACGCCATGCAATAGTTCCCAAGTGAACACAGAGCTATGTCATCTCGTTGAACTTCGCCAAAATGCGTCAAAATTAAACACTGCGCAATATTTTTAGACAGACCTAAGACCAATTTGATTGTTTGGACTCAAACGCAATATCTTGTAATAAACCTAAATGTAATTTTCTGTCATAAACAGAGCGCAATATGTTTGTAATAATGCCAAACGCAATATCTTGTAACAAACCCAACTGTAATGTCTTGATGTAGACCTTACAGTAATTTCACGCAATAAACAAAAACGTATTATCTTGTAATAAAGCCAAACGCGATTCAATTCAACAAACTCAAGCAAAATAACCCACACTAGATCCAAATGCAATATAATGTGATATACCCTAGCGTAGAGTTATTCAGTAATTTTTGCAAGAGAGCCCCTTCGGCTAAACGCATTGATTGAGAGAGCCGCAGCTACTGCAAGTTAGCGTATATTATATGAATTCTATATCAATTAATCAATTTATAACATTTTTTGAGAGCCGCGCAATGATTATTATTATTATTATTATTAAATAAGAAAGTTTTAGCCTCCCTTAACCACGACAAAGATGTTCCAAGACAGGAAAGAGGAAGGCCCAATTTAGTATGGAGTTGAGGGAACGCGGAATCTATGCACAAGGTGCACAGAAACAGGAAGCTAAGAAAGAAGTTCATGAAACAAGAAAAAGTTGAAGAAGAAAGTAGTAGGTGCTGAAAAACAGGACAGCAGTGAACCGAAAAAAGATGGTCCGTAACAAAACAAAAACCTATTCTATTTCAACAGAAGGAAGCCTACCTAACCTTTAGCTCAGGCCCTCACATAGTCCCCCTGGGAGCGCTTATTCCCATAGATACAATAGTTGTATCCCCCTGAGGGGAGCCGCGCAATGAATACCACTGGCATAGCGAAATATCGCAATATATAAGTTCTACCTGACGCAATGGCGAAATACACTGTCACCACAATACATCCCACGACAGAAAAACAAAAATTATAATTCCATGCACAACTCAGTCTAACTTTTTCGCCGCCTGCATGCATGTTTTTCGCCGCCCAAGTAATTAAATATTTTAGGCGGCGAAAAACATGCATGCTCCGGCGAAAAAGTTAAACTAGGTGCTGGCATCTCTCTGCTCCACAGAAATGTTCAGAGCTGAGTGGAGCGGCGGCAGCAGAGCAACTTATGGGAGTAGCGGCTCAAATGGTGCACAGTAGTGGAACTGGTACATTGGTAGGGGTAGAAATTGTACGTAAGTAGGGGTAGACATGGTGAAGTAGTAGCGGCTCAAATGGTGCACAGTAGTGGAACTGGTACATTGGTAGGGGTAGAAATTGTACGTAAGTAGGGGTAGACATGGTGAAGTAGTAGCGGCTCAAATGGTGCACAGTAGTGGAACTGGTACATTGGTAGGGGTAGAAATTGTACGTAAGTAGGGGTAGACATGGTTGAAGTAGTAGCGGCTCAAATGGTGCACAGTAGTGGAACTGGTACATTGGTAGGGGTAGAAATTGTACGTAAGTAGGGGTAGACATGGTGAAGTAGTAGCGGCTCAAATGGTGCACAGTAGTGGAACTGGTACATTGGTAGGGGTAGAAATTGTACGTAAGTAGGGGTAGACATGGTTGAAGTAGTAGCGGCTCAAATGGTGCACAGTAGTGGAACTGGTACATTGGTAGGGGTAGAAATTGTACGTAAGTAGGGGTAGACATGGTGAAGTAGTAGCGGCTCAAATGGTGCACAGTAGTGGAACTGGTACATTGGTAGGGGTAGAAATTGTACGTAAGTAGGGGTAGACATGGTGAAGTAGTAGCGGCTCAAATGGTGCACAGTAGTGGAACTGGTACATTGGTAGGGGTAGAAATTGTACGTAAGTAGGGGTAGACATGGTGAAGTAGTAGCGGCTCAAATGGTGCACAGTAGTGGAACTGGTACATTGGTAGGGGTAGAAATTGTACGTAAGTAGGGGTAGACATGGTTGAAGTAGTAGCGGCTCAAATGGTGCACAGTAGTAGAACTGGTACATTGGTAGGGGTAGAAATTGTACGTAAGTAGGGGTAGACATGGTTGAAGTAGTAGCGGCTCAAATGGTGCACAGTAGTGGAACTGGTACATTGGTAGGGGTAGAAATTGTACGTAAGTAGGGGTAGACATGGTGAAGTAGTAGCGGCTCAAATGGTGCACAGTAGTGGAACTGGTACATTGGTAGGGGTAGAAATTGTACGTAAGTAGGGGTAGACATGGTGAAGTAGTAGCGGCTCAAATGGTGCACAGTAGTGGAACTGGTACATTGGTAGGGGTAGAAATTGTACGTAAGTAGGGGTAGACATGGTTGAAGTAGTAGCGGCTCAAATGGTGCACAGTAGTGGAACTGGTACATTGGTAGGGGTAGAAATTGTACGTAAGTAGGGGTAGACATGGTTGAAGTAGTAGCGGCTCAAAGAGTAAAGTAGTAAAAATTGTACATCGTTAGGGGTAGAAATAATACGTAAGTAGGGGTAGACATGGTGAAGTAGTAGCAGCTGCTCAAATAGTAAAGTGGTACATTGGCAGGGGTAGAAATAGTACGTAAGTAGGGGTAGACATGGTGAAGTAGAAGCGGCTCAAATGGTACAGTAATAGAAGTGAGACATTAGTAGGGGTAGATATTATACACATTGTTAGGGGTAGAAATAATACGTAAGTAGAGGTAGTCACTGTGAAGTAGGAATGGCAGAGCCGATGAAATGCCTCTGTAGCATCTTCGCTGGTGAAACGCTGTATATAATACTAAGTAGTGGTAGAAAAAGTTAAGTAGTAATAACATAGTAATAGTGGCAGAAATGGTACAGTAATAGTGACAGAATGGTGTAGTGATAGTGGTGGAAATAGTAGAGTAATAGTGGTAGAAATAGTAGAGTAATAGTGGTAGAAATAGTAGAGTGTAGTGGTAGTAGCGGGGCCAGCTAGCACTGCAGAGGAAATATTTGCATCACACCGCAAGAATCTCTAAACATAGGCACCAGAATTGCACGTTGGGCTGTCTTTTTTTCATGGGGATGTATTCACCAATTGAACATTGTTCCCCCGAAGTCTTCAATTATTCATAACTAAACGGTTTGTTATCAATAATGACATTAAAGGCTAGGAGTACTGATGACTAGTTATCAGTTACGACGCTCAATTTGTGAACAGCTTGGCATCGTAAACGAGCAATTAATTCCAGTTCAAGTCATTCACGAAAAAAAGATCCCTCAACTTTTTTGTTGAAAGTTCTCAAAAAACGAAAAAGTTCCCTCAATTTTTCGTAATAATCTCAAAAAACGAAAAAGTTCTTCCAATTTTCCGTAAAACTTCTCAAAAAACGAAAAAGTTTTCTCAGCTGAGCAGAATTACGAAGACAAAACTTATTGTTAAACGTAAACTACTAATAGGTAAACGGTTTGAAAATAAAACTATTACGTCTAACAGAATGTTAGTAACATCAATGATAAAAACACAATACAAACAGAAAACAACAGTACATTAACATGTCGATTACAACTTTAGCGGTAATTCTGCACTAGAGCGTCCAGCTTCCAACCCGAGGATAGGAGGTTACATGGGATGGGTTAAACCCGAGGATGGGATGTGATAAACCCTATTTTAGGACCCCATTTACCAGGGTGGGGTCTAGCCATGCTCCTTTTAAAGACCCCAACATGGGGTTAACGTATGCTATTTCGAAGATCCCATACAATCCAGTAAGACCAAACCCTGCCTTTAAAGACCCCATACTACCCCAGTGGGGTCCTATCACGACCCTTTTAAGGACTTATTTCCCAAGGTGGGGTCCAATCACGACCCCTTAAAAGAACCTCGTTTCTCAAGGTGGGGTCTCATCACGACCCCTTAAGAGGACCCCATTTCCCATGTTGGAGTCCCATCTCGACCCTCACGTCTCGCATGCACCAGACGACGCCTCACATCACGCTGAGCCGCTTGGTCTGCAAGGAATAATTTCCGTTATACATCCTCTAATAAATTTTTTCCCTTACACATAAGTTTATGAAAGTCAAAGGGATAATTTCTGTTACACATCCTCTGATGTTTTTTTTCTAAATTAAATTCAATCCTCAAAAGCGCAACTCCACGTTCAAACCTTAACCAACGTTAATTAATGCCACAAAATGAAGATAACGATACGGGCGGTCCAACAGCCAGTGGAGTGGAACAGCCCACTAGCGTGACACGGAGCTATATCGCCACTTATCATTTCCTAAGTTTAGTGAAGCATAAAACTCTGTAATATAAATCTGAGCATACACGCTATACTTCAGGTAATACCTCTGCCAGGTACTATGGTTAATACTTTCCATTTTCAATGTAATGTCTGAAACGGACACAATATTTCGGGTACTGCTCTGATTAGCACTTATCATTTTTTATGCAGGGTGTCTAATACGGTGTTCTATTTTCAGTTTTGAGCGTAGCATTTCTATTGAAGAAACTTAATCTTTTTATTTTGTTATTCTTCCTCCTACACTCCGCTCTCCGGCCTCTCTTTTGCCACCCCGAGTGTGTACTTCAGTTTGATTCCAGCGAGACATAAAAGCTTCAGCTGGACTGCAACAAAAATAACAGTGTTCCAAGCAATACAAAACCTAATTCCGTATGAAGTACACAAAAATATCAGTTAGAGAACACAACATCCGTGTGAGACTGACTCGACCAGACGTCAAGGAGACCACGCAAACCTTGGCAGCGATGTGCACAACACAACATGTAGAATACAAGAAAAAACGCTATTTTCAGGTAACACACATGAAACAAATACACACCGTCGATTCTAGGAGTGTACGTTTTACGCGTACCTCAACTCATATGCATAGAAATTAGTTCCATTGCTCTTAACTAGAGTCAGCCATTTTATCAGTTGAATAATTTGGGCTGATTTGTGTCAGTATAAGGTGAATTCGGTCATAATCAGAACCAGCGTAAGTTGAGTTTGGCCATAACTAGAATCCGTATATGTTGAGTTTGGTCATAATTGGAATCCGTATATGTTGAGTTTGGTCATAATTAGAATCCATGGAAGTTGAATTCGGTGACAATTAGAATCTGTGTAGGTAGAGATCGCTCATAACTAAGATACATGTAAGTTGAATGCTTTCATAACTAGAATCTGTGTGTGGAATACTGGAATCTAGAATCGGTGTAAGTAGAGGTCGGTCATAACTAGGGTCAAGCATCACACTGATGCTACCAACACAAGTTCAGTACACATAAGCTGCATCACTCAAAGATCCACTGTAACTCCACCAAAAATTCGACGACAGCCAAATAGACACGCGCTTTGATAATGTAATTTCGTCCCAGCAGAACAGAGCCACAGAAATGCAGCGGCTAAAAACCTCAATAAAAGACGTCTAAATAATAGCGCAATAATCACCTAAAGCACACATGTGATGATCCAAATTATGTGAGCATTTCCGTCACTACACCTACTAGATCGATCAACGTTCATGGCTTCATGTAATGGAAGTCAAAATGATCGCAACAAAATCATCTTGCGATAATTTTGACTTCCATTACATGAAGCCAAGGACGTTGATCGCGTTAGTAGGTGTAGTGTAGCGAACACAAAACTAATTTGATTACTCGATACAAATTACAGTTATTGACCAAAAACAGCAGCGACGGGAAAACTAATTCGATTTTTCAACATGTGTTGAACAATTATTTACCAAAAACAACGGCGAACGGAAAACTAACTAATTTTATTTTTCAATACGCGTTACACAATTATTTACCAAAACCAACAGCGAATACAAAACCAATTCCTCAACACGAGTTATAGAGTTATCCAATGCAAGCAGCATAGTTCTAGAATACTTCAATAACTAGGGGTGCAGTACTTATGTCAGCGGATTATCATGAGATTGGCAGTATACAGACACGCTCAGCAGGCCAACATATCACAACTGCACACCGGTTCATTAGTAATAGTACTATCAGTAGTAATAGTACTATCAGTAGTAATAGTACTATCAGTAGAAATAGTACTACCAGTAGTAATAGTACTATCAGTAGTAATAGTACCATCAGTAGTAATAGTACCATCAGTAGTAATAGTACCATCAGTAGTAATAGTACCATCAGTAGTAATAGTACTATCAGTAGTAATAGTATTATCAGTAGTAATAGTACCATCAGTAGTAATAGTACTATCAGTAGTAATAGTATTATCAGTAGTAATAGTACTATCAGTAGTAATAGTACTATCAGTAGTAATAGTACTATCAGTAGTAATAGTACTATCAGTAGTAATAGTACTATCAGTAGTAATAGTACTATCAGTAGTAATAGTACCATCAGTAGTAATAGTACCATCAGTAGTAATAGTACCATCAGTAGTAATAGTACAATCAGTAGTAATAGTACAATCAGTAGTAATACAAAGGTTACTAGCGTTTTGACAACATAGGACATATCGCGTCGAGTTCAAAGTAGCAAACTTATCTCATAAGCTCACAATTACGTATTTAACACTTTGACTGCAACGTGAGCCACCGGTGGTCACAGAGGGGTTTTCATAAAGCTGCTGACCAACCAGTTGTCACAAACTCAATTTTCATAAATACTCGATCAAAAGATAAATGAAGGCACAATTCAGAAAATGTTTCCCATTTCCAAAACGGCCCGCTATAATTGACTTTAAATTTGTGTTGAATATTGAAATTCAGTTTTACCTGCCGCAGTCAAAGTGCCAAACATAACATTGTGCCAGACCCAGTCCATCGTGACAGCAACCGACGCCACCAGTTACGACAGTCACACACGGCACAGTTAATTTAATCAAAACGCAAGACAGAATTTTATCTTAAATGATACTGATTGAAGCTCTAAAATGATGATGTGGAGAGTGCTGAAATTATCATCAAAATATTGCTCGCAAAATTGAAGATATTACCCTCAAATATAACATATTACCCCTAAAATTGAAAATATTACCCTCATATATAAGATATTACCCCTAAAATTGAAAATATTACCCTCATATATAAGATATTACCCCTAAAATTGAAGATATTACCCTCATATATAAGATATTACCCCTAAAACTGAAGATATTACTTCAAAAATTGAAAATACTGACCTCCAGAATATAGATATTACCCTAAAGAATGAAGATATAACCTCAAAAATAAAGTTTGCCCTCATAAATGAAGTTTCCTCTCAAAAATGAAAAGTTTACCCTCAAAAATAATGAGTTTTCCCTCAAAAATGGAGAGTTTTCCCTCAAAAATGGAGAGTTTACCCTCACAAATGAAGACATCGCTCGCGAATAAGCAGGTCTCATATACTGTATGTAGAATGTGGATATTTGAGTCAAATCAGCTGATTTTCCTCCCAAATTCTCAAAGGAACAAATATTCCTCTCAATTAACCAGATTTTTTCGTCAGTAATCAGATTTTCCTGTCGTATAAGCAGATTTTCCTCTCGAATAATCAGATTTTCCTCTGCAATAATCAGATTTTCCTCTGCAATAAGCCAACATTCCATATAAAAGCCGGCATAGAAGAAGCACCCCGTACCTTGCAGGCTCCGTGAGAGATATAACATTCGATGCACTTACACTAATTTAAAATTGCGTAGGTCCTACATTAGATAATAATATATATCAAATGTGTGGATAAAAGTGAGGGTGGCTATACTAGAGCAGGGGGAGGGGAGGGGGCGGCAGCTCACACTGCAGCGGGGCGCGAGATGGGCACCGTCACGCCCGACATGCCCGGCAGCTTGTTCAGCATCTGAAATACAACGCAGTCTCAGTATTGTTGTTGTTATTATTATTATTATTATTATTATTAGTATTATTATTATTATTATTATTGCATAATTATTACATCTGAAATGCAACGCAGTCTCATTATTGTTAGTGGTATTATTATTGCATTAGTATTACATCTGAAATGCACCGCATTGTAGGCACCCCACTACCCCCATCACCTTCAAACCCCCAAAACCCACAACACCTACCACCTCCACCTTGCTGATATCGACGCCCATGAGGGCCTGGACGGTGGGGGGCAGCTCGGAGACGAGCTTCGTGACGCCGTTGGTCTCACCCACATAACTCCCACATTACCCAACACCCACCACCCACATAGTTTTAGTTTATTAGTTAGTTTAAGCCTCCCTATCCTCAACAATGAGATGTAAAGAGAGGAAGGAAGAAGGCACCATTTAGTATGGAGTTAAGGGAACGTGGAATCTATGCAGAAAGGGCACAGAAACAGATAGCTAAGAAAGAAGTTCATGAAAGTGATGAAACAAGAAAAAGTTGAAGAAGAAAGTGGTAGGCGGTGAAAAACAGGACAGCAGTGAACCGAAAAAAAAAAAAAAAGATGGTCCGTAACACAACAAAACCTATTCTATTTTAACAAAAGAAAGCCTACCTAACCTTTAGCTCAGGCCCTCACATTGTCCCCCTGGGAGCGCTAGTTCCCATAGATACAATAATTGTATCCCCCTGAGGGGACTACCCACATAACTCCCACATTACCCAACACCCACCACCCACATAACTCCCACAGCCCACACCACCACACACCTTGCTGATATCGACGCCCGTGAGGGCCTGGACGGTGGGGGGCAGCTCGGACACGAGCTTCGTGACGCCGTTGGTGATGCAGTCGTTGCTGCCGATCATGAGGATCTCGTCGGTCTTGGCGAGGGGAGCGGACACCTCGGCCGCGATCTGCGGCAGCGACTCGAGCACCATGGCCATGACGGCCGCGTCTCCGTACTGCTTGTACGCCTGGGCCTTCATCCGCAGCCGCTCCGCCTCCGCCTCGCCCACCAGCTGCACCGAGTATGCCTCCGCCTCGCCTATGCGCTTCATCCGCTCCGCCTCCGCCTTCGCTGTCTCCACCGTCTGTTGGGCGAGGTGTTTAGGGGAGGTTATGTGTAGTGGGTTCTCTGGGTGGTTATGGGATTTTTTGGGTGTTTATGGGAGGTTTCTGAGTGGTTATAGTGGGTTTCTGTGTGTTTATGGGAGGTTTTGCAGTCTCCACCGTCTGTTGGGTGGCGAGTTTGGGGGAGGTTATATGTAGTGGGTTTCTGGGGTATTTATGAGAGGTTTCTGGGGTGCTTATAGAAAGTTTCTGGGATGTTCATAGTAGGCTTCTGAGGTAAGTTTATAGCAGGTTTGTGGGAGAGGTTTTGCTGTCTCCCCCGCTTGTGTTGGCAGTTTTGAGTAGGGTTAGATTGTCGAGTCTCTGTCTCCATCGTCTGTGGGGGAGTTTGGGGCAAGTTTCTAATAGGTTTCTGAAGTAAGTTTCTAGTAGGTTTCTCTGTCTCCACCGTCTGTGTGGGTAGTTTATGGGAGGTTTAGAGTGTTCAGTCCCGGTCACTACCGTCTGCGTGAAAGGTTGGAGTTCATTCAGAGGTCTCTGCCTCTACCGTCTGAGCACTTCAGAGAGCTCAGTCGTAGTGAGATGTTAAATTTGAAATCAGGAGCTGAACCGTTTCATTACAAGCTCTGGAACGTTCAGGGCCTCGGGGAAATAAAGTGTCACGTTGGAATGTCAGTGTATTGTCAAATCAGAAACCCAGAATTTGAAATGGTTTTACTGGGCAATTACACAAAACTAGGGTAGCGTTCCAGCAAATTTTTCATGTTTAACAGTCCGTTGTAAATACACACACATCGACCAGGATCAGACACCTAAACACACACATCAAAACCACACACCTCAACACACAGCAAAATCTAAGCATCCGGACCCGCGCGTGCTCACTCTGCGCTATGGTCTCGATTTTTACACCAACACAAACCAAAACCAGACACATAAACACACAGAGACGAGACACCTTAACACACACACACACAACACACCCCAGAACCAGACACATAAACACACAGAGACAAGAAACCTTAACACACACACAACACACCTCAGAACCAGACACCTAAACACACAGAGACAAGACACCTTAACACACACACAACACACCCCAGAACCAGACACATAAACACACTGAGACAAGACACCTTAACACACACACAACACACCTCAGAACCAGACACCTAAACACACAGAGACAAGACACCTTAACACACACACACAACACACCCAAGAACCAGACACCTAAACACCTAAACACATACAGAAACAAGACACCTAAGCACAACATACACACACACACACACACACCAAAACCAGACACACAAACACACACAGAAACGAGACCTAAACATAACACACGCACCAAAACCAGACACACAAACACACACACAGACACAAGACACCTAAACATAACACACACGCACCAAAGCCAGACACACAAACACACACACAGAAACAAGACACCTAAACATAACACACACGCACCAAAACCAACACACACAGAAACAAGACAACTAAACACACGTGCATACATCCACCAAAAGGCAAATGCCCACCTGCGTGCGCTTGCCCTGGGCGATAGTCTCGAGTCTGTAGCTCTCAGCCTCAGCGGGCAGCTTGACAGTGGCCATGAGCTCCTTCTCCTTCCTGGCGATCTCCTGCTCCTCCACCTCGATCTGCTTCCGCCGCTCCACCACCTCGATCTGGATCTCCTCGTTCCTGATGCTCTGCTTCAGCTTCGCCGCCTGCAGCTCGAACGCTAGCGCCGCGTCTGCGTTCTGCAACAGAAACGTTCGACAATAAAACCGTTCTGCAACCCAAGCGTTCTCACATCAAGCTGTTTTGTAGTGAAACTGTTTAGCAATTAAGCTGTTCTGCAACAGAAACGTTTAAAAATAGAAACCTTCTAACTTCAAACCCTTCTGCAACAGAAACGTTCTGACATGAACCTGTCTAGTAATGAAACCATTTAGCAATGGAAAACTTTCCGCAATGGAAACTTTCACACCTCAAACTGTTTAGAAACAGACACGTTCTGCAATGAAACCGCGTACACATTCATTAAAATTTACAAACAAAGCTTCAGGTACACGTGAAGAAATGGAATCTACGGACAAGATGTTTTCCCACACAGGATACCGAGCGCAAAGGAACAGCATGTCAAGAAGTACCCTAGCACAACCCACACACTCAACACACACTGCAGCATTATCTGCGCCCTATGTAGTTTTTACATTCTCACCCCAACTTAGCAAACACACACAACGTTACCTGCGCCTTATGTATAGCTTAGACATCCTCACCCCAACACAACCTACACAACACACCTCAGAGTTGACTGAACACCGTGCTGGCTCAAAAAGAACGGTCAAATCCATGTGTTCTTTTTTGCGCCGCCCTTTACATCCTCAACCCCATCATAGTAAACCTACACAACACTCACCACATCCTCACTCCAATATAGCAAACTTCACCCTAACACAACAAACCTTCACAACTCTCACCCCCAACACTACTCAAGATTCACCATAGCGTTGACCTCGGTGTCAAACTGGGCTTTCTAGAGCTTGCACATCCTCACCCCCAACTCAACAATTTTACACAACACTCACCCCAACACAACAAACCTTCACATCACTCTCCCCAACACAACCCACACACACACAAGACTCACCCCAACACAACCCACACACACAACCCTCACCCCAACACAACAAACCTTTACATCACTCACCAACACAACCCACACACAACAAGACTCACCCCAACACAACCCACACACAGAAAACTCACCCCAACACAACACACACAAGACTCACCGCAGCGTTGACCTCGGTGTCGAACTGGGCCTTCTGGAGCTTGTACATCCTGGCGTTGTCCTCTATCTTGGTGTCGGTGGTGTACTTCACGTCCATCGCAGTCTTCTCGCACTCCGCCTCCTGCACCACAGCACAAAATCGGCTTGTGACCAGTGTGGGGAGTGTAAGACTCGAGTCGACTATGACTTGAGTGAAAATTAAATGCGTCCTAATATCTGACATTGACTTGAGTAAATATTAAATGGACATTCTTCTTCGCAAAATATTGCTAGACATATCACTCATAAAGTCAGTTGCAAGAGATTTTCTCAGAGAAACATTTGTAAAGTTGGAATGACGCGAATTATTCATGATGTCCTTCAGAAGATTAGATTTAGTTATAAGTTAGCTTAAAAGACGCTCTGAGTATACAAATTCTTATAGAGCTGCTCCTCTGAAATTTCTAGAAGCAGATATAGCCAGTAGACGGAAGAATGAGTAGAATTTATACCGATACCAGTGTGCACCCCTCACCCCAATGCCCCACTCACCAGGATGGTCGCAACCCTGTCGGCCATGGCCATCCCATGGCCATGGCCATGGCACACAGGGTTGCGGCCATCCCACTATTCCCCTCTCCTCGCCGCACCCGTCACCCCAATACCAGCACCCCTCACCCCGCCGCCCCCCTCACCCGGATGCCAGCATCCCTGTTGGCCATGGCGACGCCGATGTCAGCGTCGCGCTTTACGGCGGCCGTCTGCGAGCGTCCCAGCGACGTGAGGTACTCCACGCGGTCGTACACGTCCTGGCGGCAGCCGGCGCGTTAGGGGGCTAGGTCACACATAACTGAGAAGTATGTTGGGCTAGGCACTCTGTTCAACTGGCTTCTATTCAACAGGGCAAGCTGCCCAGTTGAGTAGAGTGGCCAGTTGAATATGGTGGACAGTTTAATATAGTGGACAGTTGAATATGGTGGACAGTTTAATATAGTGGACAGTTGAATATGGTGGACAGTTGAATATGGTGGACAGTTGAATATGGTGGACAGTTGAATATGGTGGACAGTTGAATATGGTGGACAGTTGAATATGGTGGACAGTTGAATATGGTGGACAGTTGAATATGGTGGCCAGTTGAATATGGTGGCCAGTTGAATATGGTGGCCAGTTGAATATGGTGGCCAGTTGAATATAGTGGCCAGTTGAATGGATTGAGAATGGACTGGGCATACGTTCAGCGAACTGTGCAATTTATTGGGTGGAGTTCAGCTTTGATTTGGGGAAATTTGTTGGACTGTACCGTTTATTGAAATGTGCAGTTCATTGACCGTGGAAGCTGTGGTTTGAATGGAGCTGTGGTTTAATTCGAGCTGTAGTTTAATTCGAGCTGTGGTTTAATTCGAGCTGAAATCATGTATAATTAAGATTATTATCAATCAGTTGTAATTAAGACAAAATCGCTCACCATGATCATAAAGCACAAGTGTAGTCATGAGTTCACCATAAAGCTAGGGGAGTATGCTCACCTAAACAATGAAGATGGGTAGTTTACGAGATTACTTCACTTTATACGCAGTAAAGTCAATTTTGACAGCTACACTACGTGATTAAAAACCAATATCACTAATAACATCATAATATTTCAGCACGTTTATTTGGGCAGGCTAGGGGAATTAGGCGCACTTCGACAGTAAAGGCCAAACTCTACTCACCCTGATGTTATAACCAGGTAATGGTATAGCTCATCTTGATGGTGAGCCTAAGCTCACCTTGATGGTGAGACTACGCTCACCTTGATGGTAAAGGACAAAACTCTACTCCCCGTGATGTCAGAACCAGGTATGGCAAAGGTCACCTTGATGGTAAAGGAGGAAACTCAGCCCACCTCGATGGTAAAGGAGGACACTCAGCCCACCTTGATGGTGAAGGATAGTATCTCGATGCCCATACGACCGACGTCCATGCCGGCGACGTCGCGCACGAGGGAGGCAAACTGGTCACGGTCGCGGTAGACCTCCTCGACGGTGAGGGTGGCCAGGATGGCGCGCAGGTGCCCCTCCAGCGTCATCAGGATCGTGCTCATCATCTCCTCCTGTGACATCCCCAGGAACTGCTCCGACGCGATCTTCAGCACCTGTAAACGCAACCCTTATTATTATTGCTACTACAATTATTATCGCTGGCAACTGCAAGGAATTAGGAATTATTAGGAACTGCTCCGACGCGATCTACAGCACCTGCGCACACAGTTGTTATTAGTATTGCTATTACAATTAGTAATGTTATCAAGTTATTACAAACTTCAGCACCTGCAAACACAGTTATTGTTACTATTACTACTATTGTTGTTGTTACGATCTTCAGCACCAGCAACTGCAACCCTTGTTATTGTTGGTACTACTATTGCTATTGTTATTATCCGACACGATCTTCGGCGCCTGTAACCACAACCCTTGTTAGTATTGGTACTACTATTATTGTTATTATTTGACGCGATCTTCAGCCCCTGCAACTAGTTACGAACTATGAGCAACTGCAGTAAGCTAGAAACTATTGTCAGTACCTGCATTGAGTTGGGAATTATTGATATCATTACCTGCACCGAGTTCTTCAAAGTTAAAAACCAGTACCTACACCGAAATGTTCAATATAACCATTATAAATGTTCAATAAAACCATTAACCATTATATAATATAACGATTATTCAATACAGACACATACATTTTCAATATAGATACAAGCCATTATTCAAAATAGATCAATAAATGTTCAATATTCAACATAAAACGGAAATTATCTGGCTAACCCATTTACATTTTAATCGTTGGAGCGTCTGCATTTAATTAGAAGGGATGCGAGGTAATTATTATTATTCAATGCGAGTTTATTATTCGCACAGGGCTGATACAAATGATAATTACTACCTTCACACGCACATCAAATTTTATCATCAACCGACAGCGAAGCGATAAAGCGTTCAAATACAGAAGGAATTAGTGGTCGTAAAGCGCTATCAATTGACGTGAAAAATGTAATTACCACAAGGTAAAAACTGAATAAATTAACGTGCAACATGAAACTAAAAACTTGACAGAATTGATCGACGTAAGTGCATGATCCAGGACGTACAAACGTAATTAATTAGACATGAAAATGTAAATGGAAAAGGCAAAAGTTAAATTTAAAAACGTAAAAAAAACAGAATTAATTGACGTTAAAATGGAATTGATGAATATTGAAAAAGACTAGTGGACGCAAAAACGCAATTAAATGAAAGGAAAAAAAAGTAATAATATGAGTGGCTTACATATAAAGAGTAACACATTTATATATCAAGTAAACCGACACACTGAACCATATGGTTGGTGCACCAGATTTCGGGAAACCACAAATGTTATCATAAGAGTGATTCAAATGTAAAGAGTATGGTATTCATACATTAAGTACGTAACATGAGGCTGGATAACATGGACGGTGCACCATGGACTGCTCACACAATTGTGGAGAATTTCTGATTCGCTTCGGCACGAAAGGGAGGCTGTTTGATTTTAGGGAATGAAAATGATACAAGAAACCGAGATGAGATGCGTATTGTTTTAGTTTGAGATGATGACCAATGCAGGCACCTAGGCCACATGAGGCACCTAGGCCATAAGATTTCTCTACGCCCTGCAGAAGAGGCACCTAGGCGCTCCATAAGAAGTATCTTCGCCATGCTCCCCTACACGCCCCGCACGGCAGGCACCTAAGCCACAGCAGGCACCTAGGCGCCACAAGAGTCCCCCCACACACCCCGCACAACACGGCCCCACCTAAGCACAACACAACACAAGACCCCCCCCACCTTCTCCTCCTTCATGATCTTGATCTGCGCGACGCCGGTGACTGTGACCTGCACACCCAGCGACGTCTCCACGTTCTCGCACCGCGGCTTGATGGTGATCACCTGCAGGTGAGGGGGGGTTAGGTTAGGGGGTGAGGTTAAGGTGTTAAGGGGGGGGTTAGCGGGGGTTAAGGAGAGGTTAGGTTAGGAGGCTAAGGAGGGGGGGGGTTAGGTTAGGGGGTGAGATTAGGGTATTTAAGGAGGGGGTTAGGGAGTTAAGGTGAGGTTAACTTAGGTGAAGGGGGGTTAGGTTAGGTGAAGGGGGGTTAGGTTAGGTGAAGGGGGGTTAGTTTAGGTGAAGGGGGGTTAGGTTAGGTGAAGGGGGGTTAGGTTAGGTGAAGGGGGTTAGGTTAGGTGAAGGGGGTTAGGTTAGGTGAAGGGGGTTAGGAGGTGGGGGGGAGTAGGTTAGGTGAAGGGGGTTAGGAGGGGTGAGGTGGGGGATATGTTAGAGGGTTGAGGGGAGGGAGGGTTAGGGGGCTTACAAGCACCACTCACTCATCACTATATGTCTTCATCACACTTTTTCATAACTCAACACATTCTCACAGTATATATTTTTATCAAGGAATTAAATCATTTCAACCATGGAATAACTAATAATACTTAATCAAATGACTTTAACAATAAAAACACTTGATAGAATCCTTCTAATTATGAAATAACTACAAAAATCCCAAATTGAATAACATCAAATAAAAAAGAAGAACAGAAAATCATTCTAGCCACATAATGGCTAAAAAATATCGAATAGGATCATTTTCCCTAGAAGAATCCTATGTAGAATTCTTCTGATCGTAAAATAAAATAAAAACATCAAATAAGACCATTTTCCCTAGAAGAACAGCATATAAAATAATTCGAACCATAAAAAATAGCAGACAAATATCAAATTGCAGAGATCCGTGAAAGTAATTCTTACACGGTATTTAAAAGAAATCTTGAGTCTCACTTCCTATCAGAATACTAGTCGTGTAAGTTCACCAAGTCAAATCTTGTCTCCTACATGACTGGTTCTAATAATGTAATTTGCCATGGTTAATATCGCCGATCTTCAGTCTGCTCTTAAATCGTTTATCGAATATACTGTTATATATAGCCGATTTGACCTATATTGCAAAATGCAGCATCAAATATCGAGTTAATTACCTCACTGATCAGTTTATTATTATTATTATTATATAAGAAAGTTTTAGCCTCCCTTAACCACGACAAAGATGTTCCAAGAGAGGAAAAAGGAAGGCACCATTTAGCATGGAGTTGAGGGAACGTGGAATCTATGCACAAGGTGTACAGAAACAGTAAGCTAGGAAAGAAGTTCATGAAACAAGAAAAAAGTTGAAGAAGAAAGTAGTAGGTGCTGAAAAACAGGACAGCAGTGAACCGAAAAAAGATGGTCCGTAACAAAACAAAAACCTATTTTATTACAACAAAAGGAAGCCTACCTAACCTTTAGCTCGGGCCCACACATGGTTCCCCTGGGAGCGCTAATTCCCATAGATACAATAGTTGTATCCCCCTGAGGGGACCTCACTGATCAGTCTAATGCGAAACTAGGTTAAACATTATTGTACACCTTAGAATAACGTGATGGTAGAATGCCCTAGAAGTCACTGAACTTGTTCAGGCCCACAGGTAGCTATATTCTTGACCATTGTACTACTTAAGAAACATTCTACCTCTGTATCAACTGTGGTAAATAAATTGTTTTTAAATTGTTTAACTTACACCATTTTTACTAGAAACCAAGACCAATGACATGAGGTCATCCAAAATAACAAAAACTATCAAATCATGTCATTTCCAGCAGAAACAAAAGCCGCTGTACGTCCGTCACTGACAACAACAAAAGAACAGAAAAATAACAAACTGAATCATTTCCACTAGAAGAACCGTACATAGAATGATTCTGACCGTAAACTAACACGAAAATACCAAATCATTCCAGTTTCATCGGAAACTAAGACCAGCGATAAAAAGAGGAAGCGTCAACTCGAGCGAGAAAACCCCTGTACGTCCGTCACTTATCACGAAAGAACACAAAAATATCAAATTATATCATTTTCACCATAAACAAAGACCAATGACAAGAGGTCATCCGTCCGTTACAGACCACAATAAAACACAGAAGTACTAAATTGGACCATTCCACCCGAAACCAAGACCAGGAGTCGTCACCTCGAGCGAGAGGCGCTGCACGTCCGTCACAAACCACCAGGCCCAGGCCCAGCCTCCCACAATAGTCTTCTTCGAGGTCGCCCCACAGCAGCCACCTGAGGGAAGAAGGAAAATGAATGTATTTACAATAGATTAGATTAATAGACAGTTTAAGCCTCCCTATTCGTAACAAACGTGATCCCAAGAGAGGAAGGAGGATGGCGTCATTTAGTATGGAGTTAAGGAAACGCGAAACCTATGCAGAAAGGGCATAGAAACAGTAAGTGGAAAAAGAAGTTCATTAAACAAGGTCAAAGTTGAAGAAGAAAGTAGTAGGTGCTGAAAAACAGGACAGCAGTGAACCGAATAAAGATGGTCCGTAACATAACAAAAACATTGTATTTCAACAAAAAGAAGGCCACCTAACTTACAGCTCGGGGTGTATTTACAATGAAGTCATGCAAAAATAAACATTGGGCCTTAAAACGTTTAAACATAAAAAACCCAAGTTCATGTATTACCCGCAACACATTGCTCTCATTAACCAAACGTCTTAACATTAAAGTCCTTAGATCATATATGTTACCCGCAACACTTCGCTCTTCCTAGCCCGCTGCACACGTGAGAATTTTAAATTATTGAGCCTATTCTAAACATTTCCACCCCACTCTATGTCTGCTAAGAAGTGCTGACTGCAGGCAACAGCCACAATAGTCAAAAAGTGCTGACAATCGTCAGTCAAAAAGTGCTGACAATCGCCAATCAAAAAGTGCTGACAATCGTCAGTCAAGAAATGCCGACATTTCTTAGTCAAGAAATGCTGACATTCCTTAGTCAAGAAATGACGACATTCCTTAGTCAAGAAATGCCGACATTCCTTAGTCAAGAAATGCCAATATTCCTCAGTTAAGAAATGCCGATATTCCTTAGTCAAGAAATGCCGACAATCCTCAAAGTGGACAAAGTGCAGAGTGCACGAAGACACAGTGCAGACTGCAGGAGAAGCACAACACGGCCACACCACCGCCGGCTGCTCACAACACTTCGGCCATGGGGCAGATTTTGGAGTAATTCGAACCAGAGCTGTCGGCAGTGAGAGTTGGTTCGGGGATCTGCTTAAAGCGACCCACATGTTGATTTTTTCTGCTTCAATTTGGATTCATTTTACGAGATCTTAACACCCAGCATTGGCAACCTCGTGTGGTTGCCGAATGTGCGAAATAGAATAAAATAGAGATGTCTCACAGCACTTTGAAGAGAGGAAGGAGGAAGGCACCACTTAGTATGAAGCTAAGGGAACGCAAAATCCAAACACAAAGTGCATGGAAATAGTATTTTGAGAAGGAAGTTCACGAAACAAGATGAAAGTTGGAAAGAAAGTAGTAGGTGCCGAAAAACAGGACGGCAGTGAAGCAAAAATATGGTCCGTAACAAAACAATAACCTATTCTATTTCAACAAAAACAAGGTCTACCTAACCTTTGGCTCGAGACCCCACATTTTCCTCCTGAGAACGCCAATTCCCATAGCTACGATAGTTGCATCACCTCGACAAAAGGAAGGCATTCCTTACCTTTAGGTCGGGACCTCTTCACATTTTCTTCCTGGGAGCGCTAATTCCCCGATTCGGGACCTCACATTACCTCGCACAGCTCGGGACCTCACATTACCTCGCACAGCTCGGGACCTCACATTACCTCGTACAGCTCGGGACCTCACATTACCTCGCACAGCTCGGGACCTCACATTACCTCGCACAGCTCGGGACCTCACCTTTTCCCCCGGGGGGAAGCCGGCCGTCGTGAAGCTTAGCTTACAACGGAGAGGAAAGCCCGCTACAGAGTCCTTACGAGTGAAATATCGACCACCTCGCTGTAGCAGCTCGCTTACAATGGCTAAGAAATGCACAGAGCTACACAAAAGATGAAGCGTCAGTTCTATATCGCACGCACTGCAACACGAGCAAGAAACGAAGATAGATAGATACAAAAGTCTAACTTTTGCGCCGCCTGCATGCATGTTTTTCGCCACCCAAGTAATTAAATCGCTTAGGCGGCGAAAAACATGCATGCTCCGGCGAAATAGTTTGACTGGGAAAGAAGAAGAAGAAGCGTTTGCGCTATGAAACAAGCATGAAACGCAAATGTCTTTACACGTTAACTGCCGATTTACCACTCCGTAAATTGCTCACTTACGTATCGGTGTGAATGAACAGCATTTTAATTATTCAACATCATTTTTGGAAGATATTTAAGCATGCATGGTGAAATCTCATCATGCTATTACATTTTCACACGTTCTAGGAATAATTTTTTTTCGAGCAGGAAAGTCTTTATTTTTAACTCTGATTCTCGCAACTTAACTTAACATGAGACCGCTGCGAACGTGTTAAAATAGGTTCTTACTTCTTTAGGACAGACAGGACTCGTTTGTTCGTGATATCCCATCTGAGGCCTGGCGTAGGTTACCCTCAGTCAGTGGAGTCGGCGAATAAACATCAACACTATCCCTGCGTTTCCGCGGCTGTCGACGGTTAGTTCGGCTAGGTTGAAAGTATCAAAACTGGGAAGTCGATTTTACTGCTCGAATGCATTTTAATCCTTCCTAATAACATTTCACCTCGTATGATAACAGTGTTTTAGTTTTAAAAGATAGCGAAACAGATGAAATATTTATCTATACCAGTCGGTAAATTGCTCATTCATGTACCGGTATAAATGAATGACACTCATGTAACTCATCATGCGAGGCGAACTGTTATCGTGCAATAGCGTTCTCGTATTTTATGAGGTTTAATAATGAACTCAAATTTAAAGTCAATTGTAGTGAGGAGTGTTAAAAATAAAAAACATTAACTGGATCGTGCCTTCATTTAGCTGTGATAAGTATTTATGAATATTGAGTTTGTGATTACAGGTCGGTCAGTAGCATTATGGAAATTTTCACCGTGTACCACCGGTGGCTCACGTCGCAGTCAAAATGTTAGAGCACACGCATCGCTTCCACTATGTGGAGCGTAAGTTCATGCGTTCTACAGCAGTGTCAATATTGCAGGCTCGGTTTTACTAATATTATTTCTCGTCATTCATCACCAATAAACTGACCAAACAATAATAAAGATATTATGCGCTAAATTTCATGATCGAACAGTGACTCAAAGAAGCTTCGCAATTACAAGTGAAGTCGCGAACATTCAATGTATTGATTGATCACAAATTAGGTTAGCCTTCCTTACCATAACGAAGACGTTCAAAAAGAGGAAGGATGAAGGCACCATTTAGCACGGAGTTAGAGAACGCGGAATCTATGTACAAGGTGTGTTCCCGCACAGGATCCCGTGCGTATAGAAACGGTAAACAGAGGAGGAAAGTAAAGAAACAAGATAAAAGTTGAAGTAGGAAGTCAGAGGTGCACAACAACCGGACAGCACTGAACCTAAAAAGATGGTTTAGCGTAACAAAACAAGAAACATTTTATTTCAACAAAAGAAGGCCTACCTAATTTTCAACTCGGTACCTCACTGTGAACCTTCAATTGCAATGATATTTCGACATTGACCTTCATAACATCTTCAACATGTAAATTACTACCTTTAGTAGCATGGATATTGGGATACCAACCTTCATAACATCGACAACATGGAAATTACTAAATTCAATTGAAAGGATATGTCGACATCAACCTTCATAACATCTTCAACATGGAAATTACTACCTTCCGTAGCATGGATATTGGGATACCAACCTTCATAACATCGACAACATGGAAATTACTAAATTCAATTGAAAGGATATGTCGACATCAACCTTCATAACATCTTCAACATGGAAATTACTACCTTCCGTAGCATGGATATTGGGATACCAACCTTCATAACATCGACAACATGGAAATTACTAAATTCAATTGAAAGGATATGTCGACATCAACATTAATAATATTTTCAACATGGAATTTACTACCAGGATGTTTGACATCAATGCTGTTTTACAAAAGTGTATTTGACATTCGAAGGTCTCACTGAATTTGACAGGCGAAGTACATTCAGCGAGACCCAAAGAAGCAACATGAGGTGCAATATACTTTGCGACTCGTATCAACCATAAAACTGCAGTCAAGTCGAGTGATGTCACAGCGGACTGATAGCGAGCTACAGATAAGCGAACTCGAAGACTACGCACAAGGAGTGTCTCTCGTACCCTGCGCATACGAACAGTAATGCTCTTACTGTAAGAAAGGATATAAATTGAAGGAAAAAGTATTAGGAGAAGGAAAAAATTGCACAGATCACCCGTAACAAAAAAAAACTTCCATCTTGAAGAACAGTGGGACTACTTAGTTTAAGGGGCACAAACAATATTGTACGATGTGTAAGGAAAGATAAAAATTGAAGAAAAAAGAAATGGGTGCTGAAAAAAAAGCCAACAGATTACCCTATTATCTCAACAAACAGATATCTTTCTTAACCTTCCCGCATATACAAAGAACAGTATTGTAAGATGTGTGAGAAAAGATACAAATTGAAGGAGAAAGTAGTAGGTGCAGGAAAAAACTGGAGACAGATTGGCCGTAACAAAACAAAAAAACTGTTCCATCTCACAAAACGGAAGGCTACATAAATTTTACCGTGAGATCTCATAGGGAGAGTAATTCTGAGACATAAAATAGTTTTTTATCCCCGAGAAATAAATGTAGCGGCACCATTACACGCTGCACGGGAAATTCATCGCTCTCACGACATCACGTAGACATCAAAAACATGAACAAAAACTTCAAAAATCATCAAGAACAAAAGTAAACATCAAAAATCAAGACAGGATGTTTACGTCAAAGAGTAGACAGGATGTCAACGTCAAAGAGTTGACAGGACGTCAACGTGAATTGCAAACAGGAGGTGGACGCCAAAACGCAAACAGAAGGTAGATGTCAAGAGTGCTGTCGGAAAATGTAGATCAGAAGTAGTCTGGAAAATGTCGATAAGAAATGTAGTCAGAAAATGTAGATGCCAAAATGTAGACAGAAGACAGATGCGAAAAAATTTAGACAGAAGGTGGACGCAAAAAACGTAGACAGGCGATAGACATCACAGGAGATACACGGAGTCGTCAACACCCGCTACATTTTTTGACGTTCAACTCCTGTCAACATTTTTCGACGTCCAACTCCTGACAACATTTTTCGACGTCCAACTCCTGACAACATTTTTCGACGTCCAACTCCTGACAACATTTTTCGACGTCCAACTCCTGACAACATTTTTCGACGTCCAACTCCTGTCAACATTTTTCGACGTCCAACTCCTGTCAACATTTTTCGACGTCAACCTCCTGTTAACATTTTTCGACGTCAACCTCCTGTCAACATTTTTTGACGTCCAACTCCTGTCAACATTTTTCGACGTCCAACTCCTGACAACATTTTTCGACGTCCAACTCCTGACAACATTTTTCGACGTCCAACTCCTGACAACATTTTTCGACGTCCAACTCCTGTCAACATTTTTCGACGTCCAACTCCTGTCAACATTTTTCGACGTCCAACTCCTGACAACATTTTTCGACGTCCAACTCCTGACAACATTTTTCGACGTCCAACTCCTGACAACATTTTTCGACGTCCAACTCCTGTCAACATTTTTCGACGTCCAACTCCTGACAACATTTTTCGACGTCCAACTCCTGTCAACATTTTTTGACGTCAACCTCATGTCAACGTTTTTCGACTTGAAAATATTTTGACGTTCAACTCCTGTCAACATTTTTCGACGTCCAACTCCGGTCAACATTTTTCGACGTCAACCTCCTGTTAACATTTTTCGACGTCAACCTCCTGTCATTTTTTGACGTCCAACTCCTATCAACATTTTTCGACGTCAACCTCCTGTTGACATTTTTCGACGTCAACCTCCTGTCAAAATTTTTTGACGTCCAACTCCCGTCAACATTTTTCAACGTCCAACTCCCGTCAACATTTTTCGACGTCAACCTCATGTCAACGTTTTTCGACTTGAAAATATTTTGACGTTCAACTCCCGTCAACATTTCTCGACGTGAACCTCCTGTCAACCCACTCTAAGGTCAACTCCCGTCAACAAGGCGACCAGAGAGAGGAGGGGCAGGGTAGCGTATCGACCACACAGCCGCAGCCGCGGCGCCAGCGCGGCCGGCACGCGGCGCCGTGGCAACCTAGCCTATATTCTTCCTCAAATTATCTAAAACGCTAGGAATTCATAAGTAAAAATTACCAAAATAAAATGCCTTATCCTTACGGAAATTATTCATCTAAAACGCTAGTGAATCATAAATAAAAGTAACGAAATAAAATGTCCTACCGTCGCTGAAGTTATCTACCTAAAACGCTGATAAATAATTAAGGTAAATCGACAAAATAAAATTTCTTATCCTCGGTGTATCTCTTTGTCTAAAATGCTAATGAATAAAATAATATAAAATAATAATTAGTAATTTATTCAATTTGGCCTTACACTGGCCAAAATTATTTAATTACGTCTCTTAAAATTTGACCACGACGTGACCCACCGGTGGTCCCGGAGAGGAATTTCATAACGCTGCTGACCGACAAGAAGACACTCAATTTTCAAAAATACTTAATGGAAACTAAATAAATGTACGATCAATTTAATGTACGTTATTTTCAAATTCTATTGCTAAAATTAACTCTAATTTGAGTTTAACTAGAATGTGGTCAAAGTGTCGAGGGAGGCAATGTCCGAAATTGAACACAAAACGTAAAATACAATGTATAAATTGAGAAATTTCACACATAAATAAGAATCAGGAAAAGGGCCACACAAAAAATACAATTCAGATGAGAAATACAAGAAAATCCACACAAAAATAAGACATGAGGAAAGGGGCCACACAAAAAGTGTAATTCCGATGATAAATTGAGAAATGCGAGAAACTTTACACACAAATAAGACATAAGGAAAAGGAGCACACAAAAAGAAGCGGCTGCCAGAACACGCCCCGGCAGCAATCCATTAGAGCGCTGCGCTCTATATATAGCGGGCCGACATACAGTATACGCCGCTTGTGTGGCACCTTTCTTCAATAGGGATAAAATTAGCGCTAAACAACGCGTCAAACTGTGCTTGTGAGGGACAGCATTAGCGCTAAATGAGACGTGAAGCTGTGCTTCCGCTGTCATTTGAAAGTTTGCACAGGACGAAATTAGCGCTGTGAAACTGTGCTTATCACGTCAATGAAACATTTACTTACGTCTACCAAACAGGTTGGCATTGCTGAAATATACGTGCGTGATTATGGTATAAGCAGTACGCTTAGGCAACGGCAGCAGCAGCAGCAAGATAAGCGCGACATGACAGAGCAGTGCTTCTCAGAGAGTTATCTCACAGCCGCAGAATCTGTGACACACACACTCCTGATAACGAGCACTGATACTCTACCTTCTAACGGTCACAAGCAAGGCTACCGTTTTCCATTCTTTAACCTGTGGATGCACGGTGGGGTCAAAATGATCAACCCCCCAACTGAATTTGACACTCAAATAACTGTAGGTTTCATCCATACTAGAGTACATGGACCATCAAAAAATGACAGGATTAGATAAAGGACCAACTGAGCTTCAACATGGCTTTCCCATGATTTGCCATGCTATTTTATGGCTTTCCAATACTTTCCAAAGTCTCAACCGCTGATATTCTATTCAACCTAATCTAACCTACCAATACACGTTGTATTCTATTCAACCTAATCTAACCTACCAATACACGTTGTATTCTATACAACCTAATCTAACCTACCAATACACGTTGTATTCTATACAACCTAATCTAACCTACCAATACACGTGATATTCTACATCATCTATTCTAACCTACCAATACACGTGATATTCTATGCAACCTTATCTAACCTACCAATACACGTTGTATTCTATAAAGCCTAATCTAACCTACCAATACACGTTGTATTCTATACAACCTAATCTAACCTACCAATACAGGTGATATTCTATGCAACCTTATCTAACCTACCAATACACGTGATATTCTATGCAACCTTATCTAACCTACCAATACACGTTGTATTCTATAAAGCCTAATCTAACCTACCAATACACGTTGTATTCTATACAACCTAATCTAACCTACCAATACAGGTGATATTCTATGCAACCTTATCTAACCTACCAATACACGTTGTATTCTATAAAGCCTAATCTAACCTACCAATACACGTTGTATTCTATACAACCTAATCTAACCTACCAATACACGTGATATTCTACATCATCTATTCTAACCTACCAATACACGTGATATTCTACACCATCTATTCTAACCTACCAATACACATGATATTCTACACAGCCTAATCTAACCTACCAATTCACGTGATATTCATTCTGACTGAATCTGCTGAGTTAACAGCGAAAATTGTGGAGTTGATGAAGCTTGTATCACAGATACGAAATTGTGGAGTTGATGAAGCTTGAATCACAGATACGAAATTGTGGAGTTGATGAAGTTTGTATCACAGATACGAAATTGTGGAGTTGATGAAGTTTGTATCACAGATACGCTCATCACACACTGCACGCTGGTGGGTGTGCCACACGGACAGGCAGAAGCGGCTCTAATGATAGTATAAATATGTATTTGACCATGGCTTTGGGATTTTTCCAAAATAACTGAAACTAGTTAACCTTTATGTGCTTTGTAACGTTAATGAAAAGGTTGTGGTCAAACTGGCCCGACGGTGCGAGCTTGTTTGAAATAATATCGGGCATCCATGGGTTATCTCATCCTCAAACAAGGCGATGGTTTTGCATCCTTCAACTCATCCTATTATGTATAGGTCTACAATAGGATCGTATTTAACACTAACTGCGACGTGAGCCACCGGGGGTACACGGAGGGAATTTTCATAACGCTGCTTATAGACCAGTAGTCAAAAACTCAATATTCATAAACACTTAATGAAAACTTAATGAACGAATGTTTGGTATTTTGAACATTAAGGCAATAGTTTCTAAAATTTAGTTGAATATAACCTTCAGTTTCACCTGCCGCCGTCAAAGTGTTAAATTATAAAGGTAAAACTCCCAAAGATTTGCTTTCCTTTGTAATTTACAAGGATAGTTGCACAGTGCACATCTGAGTACGTGGGCTCGACCACTCGAGCCCTCGGTATTTATGCTGCTGAGCATGCCGGCAGGAGTTTTATAGAACCGACCAGTTCCTTTCCACACCTTCCCATTCTTCAGTCCGCTCTCATGCATAGAAGTGCGATATTTCTGTTCGATTAGTATATTTTAAAGTAATATCTTCTGGATTTAATCAAATAAACCTCCACATTTTAAAATTTCTTCACATTTTAAAAGAAAAATCGGATTTAAAAGACATGCAATCAGCTTTCCCTTCACACCTGATGCAATGTTGAAACAATATTTCCACTTTCTTATTAGTGAGTTATTTCTTTAGTGTGTTTTTTGCTTTTCTCGTCCCATGATGGGTTTTTTACTTACATTTCACTAGCTTTCTCTTTTTTTCAGGTAAATAATGACCCAGCAGGTCGAAATATTCCTAATATTTTTAATCATTTACTTCCTTAAACAAGATAATCGTCTCACTTAAGACATGTTTTCTTGCACTTTTATGTACGATAAGGCTATTTATCCATTAAATAGAACTATGAGACTCTATCCATAAAATAGAACGATAAGACTATCCATAAAATAGAACGATAAGGCTATCCGTAAAATAGAACGATAAGACTATCCATAAAATAGAACGATAAGACTATCCATAAAATAGAACGATAAGGCTATCCGTAAAATAGAACGATAAGACTATCCATAAAATAGAACGATAAGACTATCCATAAAATAGAACGATAAGACTCTATCCATAAAATAGAACGATAAGACTCTATCCATAAAATAGAACGATAAGACTCTATCCATAAAATAGAGCGAAAACACTATCCATTGAACAGAGCGATAAGACTCTTTCAATTATATATAACGATAAAACTATACCATAAGATAGAACGATAGGACTCTCTCCACCATAGGACATAAGGATGACCATTTCCCAGAACATGAGGGCAGAATAAATCGCAGGCAACAAGCAATAACGGTTCGGTCTGGTAAGGGGAATAACAAAGGGCGATATTGGATGAGTGCCTTAATCTCATATCGGGTATTTAGACGTCCAAGTTCGTGAGGGAGCATTCGTGCAGACGTCTTCGTGTGTGAGGGAGCGTTCACTCAGACGTCTAGGTGTGTGAGGGAGCGTTCACTCAGACGTCTACGTGTGTGAGGGAGCGTTCACTCAGACGTCTACGTGTGTGGGGGAGCGTTCATTCAGACGTCTACGTGTGTGAGGGAGCGTTCACTCAGACGTCTACGTGTGTGAGGGAGCGTTCATTCAGACGTCTACGTGTGTGAGGGAGCGTTCACTCAGACGTCTACGTGTGTGAGGGAGCGTTCATTCAGACGTCTACGTGTGTGAGGGAGCGTTCACTCAGACGTCTACGTGTGTGAGGGAGCGTTCATTCAGACGTCTACGTGTGTGAGGGAGCGTTCATTCAGACGTCTACGTGTGTGAGGGAGCGTTCATTCAGACGTCTACGTGTGTGAGGGAGCGTTCATTCAGACGTCTACGTGTGTGAGGGAGCGTTCATTCAGACGTCTACGTGTGTGAGGGAGCGTTCACTCAGACGTCTACGTGTGTGGGGGAGCGTTCACTCAGACGTCTACGTGTGTGAGGGAGCGTTCATTCAGACGTCTACGTGTGTGAGGGAGCGTTCACTCAGACGTCTACGTGTGTGGGGGAGCGTTCACTCAGACGTCTACGTGTGTGAGGGAGCGTTCACTCAGACGTCTACGTGTGTGAGGGAGCGTTCACTCAGACGTCTACGTGTGTGGGGGAGCGTTCATTCAGACGTCTACGTGTGTGAGGGAGCGTTCACTCAGACGTCTACGTGTGTGAGGGAGCGTTCACTCAGACGTCTACGTGTGTGGGGGAGCGTTCATTCAGACGTCTACGTGTGTGAGGGAGCGTTCACTCAGACGTCTACGTGTGTGGGGGAGCGTTCACTCAGACGTCTACGTGTGTGAGGGAGCGTTCACTCAGACGTCTACGTGTGTGAGGGAGCGTTCACTCAGACGTCTACGTGTGTGAGGGAGCGTTCACTCAGACGTCTACGTGTGTGAGGGAGCGTTCACTCAGACGTCTACGTGTGTGAGGGAGCGTTCACTCAGACGTCTACGTGTGTGGGGGAGCGTTCACTCAGACGTCTACGTGAATAAGCATGTGAATATACGTAAAAATAGGTCTACTGTACAGAGGTCGGATTTTTATACACTTCACTAGGTCGTTGAAGTAAAGATGGTAACGTAATTCTACTTCTAAGTTGCCTTGAGCGGCCCATAGACGATCTATTTTATTGTCAATGTAATTGACAATAATGAATATTGACAATTTAACTGATCGTCTGTGGGTTTGGTTGATTGACTTAGCGGGCAAAAAAAATCCATTAATATATTGAGTGTATGATATTGACAATTAAATAGATCGCCGCTTTACGTACTCAGATGTGCCACTGCGCTGGCGCCACTTGCTGACAAATCAGGGAACTGGAGCTAGGCGCGTCGTATCGTGTGCACGGCCTGTGCGATATAAGGCAAGTTCTGAAACTCGTGGCATCGGTACGCAATTTTCTTTCGACAGAAAAATGGTCATTGGCGGGAAGATGCATCCCTAAGAAAGTACAGCCAATTGCGCGAAAGTTAGCTCTTTAAAAATAAAAGCCAATTGCGCGAAAGTTAGAAGCTCTTTAAAAATTACAGCCAATTGCGCGAAAGTTAGAAGCTCTTTAAAAATTACAGCCAATTGCGCGAGAGTTAGAAGCTTTTCAAAAATTACAGCCAATTGCGCGAAAGTTAGAAGCTTTTCAAAAATTACAGCCAATTGCGCGAAAGTTAGAAGCTCCTTAAAAATTACAGCCAATTGCGCGAAAGTTAGAAGCTTTTTAAAAATTACAGCCAATTGCGCGAGAGTTAGAAGCTTTTCAAAAATTACCGCCAATTGCGCGAAAGTTAGAAGCTTTTCAAAAATTACCGCCAATTGCGCGAGAGTTAGAAGCTTTTCAAAAATTACAGCCAATTGCGCGAAAGTTAGAAGCTTTTCAAAAATTACAGCCAATTGCGCGAAAGTTAGAAGCTTTTCAAAAATTACAGCCAATTGCGCGAAAGTTAGAAGCTTTTCAAAAATTACAGCCAATTGCGCGAAAGTTAGAAGCTTTTCAAAAATTACAGCCAATTGCGCGAAAGTTAGAAGCTTTTCAAAAATTACAGCCAATTGCGCGAAAGTTAGAAGCTTTTTAAAAATTACAGCCAATTGCGCGAGAGATAGAAGCTTTTAAAAAATTACCGCCAATTGCGCGAAAGTTAGAAGCTTTTCAAAAATTACCGCCAATTGCGCGAGAGTTAGAAGCTTTTCAAAAATTACAGCCAATTGCGCGAAAGTTAGAAGCTTTTCAAAAATTACAGCCAATTGCGCGAAAGTTAGAAGCTTTTCAAAAATTACAGCCAATTGCGCGAAAGTTAGAAGCTTTTCAAAAATTACAGCCAATTGCGCGAAAGTTAGAAGCTTTTCAAAAATTACAGCCAATTGCGCGAAAGTTAGAAGCTTTTCAAAAATTACAGCCAATTGCGCGAAAGTTAGAAGCTTTTCAAAAATTACAGCCAATTGCGCGAAAGTTAGAAGCTTTTCAAAAATTACAGCCAATTGCGCGAAAGTTAGAAGCTTTTCAAAAATTACAGCCAATTGCGCGAAAGTTAGCTTTTCAAAAATTACCGCCAATTGCGCGAGAGTTAGAAGCTTTTCAAAAATTACAGCCAATTGCGCGAAAGTTAGAAGCTTTTCAAAAATTACAGCCAATTGCGCGAAAGTTAGAAGCCTTTCAAAAATTACAGCCAATTGCGCGAAAGTTAGAAGCTTTTCAAAAATTACAGCCAATTGCGCGAGAGTTAGAAGCTCTTTAAAAATTACAGCCAATTGCGCGAAAGTTAGAAGCTTTTCAAAAATTACCGCCAATTGCGCGAAAGTTAGAAGCTTTTCAAAAATTACAGCCAATTGCGCGAGAGTTAGAAGCTCTTTAAAAATTACAGCCAATTGCGCGAGAGTTAGAAGCTTTTCAAAAATTACCGCCAATTGCGCGAAAGTTAGAAGCTCTTTAAAAATTACAGCCAATTGCGCGAAAGTTAGAAGCTCTTTAAAAATTACCGCCAATTGCGCGAAAGTTAGAAGCTTTTCAAAAATTACCGCCAATTGCGCGAGAGTTAGAAGCTCTTTAAAAATTACCGCCAATTGCGCGAAAGTTAGAAGCTTTTCAAAAATTACCGCCAATTGCGCGAAAGTTAGAAGCTTTTCAAAAATTACAGCCAATTGCGCGAGAGTTAGAAGCTCTTTAAAAATTACAGCCAATTGCGCGAGAGTTTGAAGCTTTTCAAAAATTACCGCCAATTGCGCGAAAGTTAGAAGCTCTTTAAAAATTACAGCCAATTGCGCGAAAGTTAGAAGCTCTTTAAAAATTACAGCCAATTGCGCGAAAGTTAGAAGCTTTTTAAAAATTACAGCCAATTGCGCGAAAGTTAGAAGCTTTTTAAAAATTACAGCCAATTGCGCGAAAGTATGAAGCTCTTTAAAAATTACAGCCAATTGCGCGAAAGTTAGAAGCTCTTTAAAAATTACAGCCAATTGCGCGAAAGTTAGAAGCTTTTCAAAAATTACCGCCAATTGCGCGAGAGTTAGAAGCTTTTCAAAAATTACAGCCAATTGCGCGAAAGTTAGAAGCTTTTCAAAAATTACCGCCAATTGCGCGAAAGTTAGAAGCTTTTCAAAAATTACAGCCAATTGCGCGAGAGTTAGAAGCTCTTTAAAAATTACAGCCAATTGCGCGAGAGTTAGAAGCTTTTCAAAAATTACCGCCAATTGCGCGAAAGTTAGAAGCTCTTTAAAAATTACAGCCAATTGCGCGAAAGTTAGAAGCTCTTTAAAAATTACAGCCAATTGCGCGAAAGTTAGAAGCTTTTTAAAAATTACAGCCAATTGCGCGAAAGTATGAAGCTCTTTAAAAATTACAGCCAATTGCGCGAAAGTTAGAAGCTCTTTAAAAATTACAGCCAATTGCGCGAAAGTTAGAAGCTTTATATTAAAAATTACAGCCAATTGCGCGAAAGTTAGAAATTCTTCGAGAATTACAGCCAATTGCACGAAAGTTAATAATCCTTTAAAAACTACAGCGAATTGAAGGAAGGTATGTGCCCCTCCAAATAAAAATGGGCACAAAATTTATAACATTCAAAACACGTATTTCATTTTGCTTCTATTTTGCTTCCCACCATCAAAATGATATTGTTCAGTTTAAGGCTACCTACCCATAAAATAAATGTCACTACAATGAACAGGAACCATATAGCAAAGTGTAAAAAACGGAGCAACATCAGAACGGTCTAATTTCTTGTAACACATTCCAAGTATAAACTTTTTTTGGAAATAAACGAGTTTTTTTTCATTTTTACGCCAACCACCGACGCCTATTTCGATCTCTTCCGTCGCTCAGCATCCTTCGCAGCAGCGCTCCAGGTGTCAACCAAATAACGTTCGGATGGCACACGCATAAGTCAGTGGAACAGATGCAATCATTGCGTTAATTTGACTGTCACTCCATGCAAGATGTTCTGAAGGCAAATTGGAATGGGAGTCCGTCATTGCAGAATTAATACACGGAAAATTGGGGAAGTGATGAAACCTGTATCATGGATACCCGCACCACACAATTGGGGGAGTGATGAAACCTGTTTCATTGATACAAGTATCACACAATAATTATTGGGGAGTGATAAAACCTGTATCATAGATACACGCATCACACAATTGGGAAGCAAAGAAACCTGTTCAATGGATACGTGTACACCCAATAGGGGAATTGATAAGACCTACATCATTGATACACTCATCACACAATTGTTCAGGTAATTAGAGTATTTACTGCTGTTACATACGAGGCCTGTCGAAAAAGTATCCGACCTTTGGCCAGAAAAAATACTTCAACAACCTGACGGGGTTGGGACCCTAATCCCCTTCAAAGTAGGCTCCTTGTGCTTCCACACACTTAGCCCACCGATCCTTCCACTGCCGGAAACACCTCTGGAAGTCTTCTTTTGGAATGGTGTTCAGCTCTGTCGTCGCGTTCCGCATTATCTCTTCTCTACTCTCAAAACGGGATCCTTTCAGTGGTGTCTTCAATTTTGGAAACAACCAGAAGTCGCAAGGAGCCAGGTCTGGAGAGTAGGGAGGTTGGCGAACGGTCGTAATTCCATGTTTGGCCAAGAAATTGCGGATCAAATGGGATGAATGTGCGGGCGCGTTGTCGTGATGCAAGTGCCAGTTGTTCGCAGTCCACATGTCTGGTCTTTTGCGCCGAACTGCATCACGAAGTCGCCGGAGAACATCCTGATAGTACTCCTTTGTCACTGTTTGTCCTTCCGGTGCGTATTCGTGATGCACAATTCCACGGACATCAAAGAAAACAGTCAGCATCGAAGGAGTCAAACAGGCAATGCGACGATGGAGCTGAACACCATTCTAAAAAAAAACTACCAGAGGTGTTTCCAGCAGTGGAAGGATCGGTGGGCTAAGTGTGTGCAAGCACAAGGGGCATACTTTGAAGGGGATTAGGGTCCCAACTCCGACAGGTATTCGAAATATTTTTTCTGGCCAAAGGTCGGATACTTTTTAGACAGGCCTCGTAGACATCGACCTAATTAAAACTCGCCTCATGTAATACAATAAGACTCCAAGAAACAGACCTTCAGCTGTCATTTTAATCATTAGCGCATTGACGATAGCTGCAAGCTTTCAAATGAAGATCTATACCCTGACACAAAAATTTTATATAACGTAGTTAATAATAGAACATATTCAAATAACTTCAGCGATCATTTTAAGCGGCGCCAGAGCACTGTTTGTACTTGAAATTTATGGTCCATGTTATAGAAATATAACGATATCATCTATCGTATGCTATTTTTAACATTGTACAGTACGAAAGCAGCATTTTTAAAACAATATACGTCATTAAAAACGTACGGCTAGCAGCAAAATTTAGTCCGCCGCTATGGCTATGCTCTGTTGGGCTTCTTCTTGCCAAAAACATAAAAAAATTCTAAAATTTCAAAATTTCATGTTCAGAAAAATGTTTAAATAATAAAAGTTAAGAATTTTAAGCACAAAAATTAACACGTAGAGTAACCAAAGCGTCAGGCAAACTTTCCCTGCCGGCTATACTGCCACGACAATATATATATATATATATATGCTTGAAAATTTGCACTAAAGTTTGATTTAACCGTTTTCTTGAGTAATTTTGCATAGCAACAGTGCAAAGAAAGCTACATAGCAAGTAAGATTTCAGCCACATACAATTTAAAATGAGCAATAAAACAAAATTTGTTTGCCATTCAAAGGTTTTGCTTCTTTTTAATAGCAGTGAAAATGAGCTGAACATGAGAGTTGGTCTCTCATTCAAAAGGCTTAGCTTGTGATATAAGTTCAGGCAGCATTGTGAAGAATACTTCCACAAATAATTCTATATATCTAGCTATGGTCACACTGCAAACTTGAAGCTACGATAGAGTTGACTGGAATAATTTATTTTTAATTTAAAATGTTACCCTAAAACTGCTTGTATGGGCACTACTTTTGTGTTGCAGTTCAAATAATTTCTCTAAATTCTCTTACATATTCATTACTTCATCTCAAAATGATTCGAGATTCCAATATGCTTTCCTAAAAACATTTGTATGGGTACTGCTTTTGTGTCTCTGTTCAAATAATTAGTCTAAATCATTTTACACTTTCACAACTGCATCTTTCACAACCGCATCTCTAAACGTTGACTTTCATATAATACCCTAAAAATTGGCAAATACTCTTATCTTTTTGAGATGATCATAGTGAGCTTTTTTCATTCAACCACTTCCATTCATCAGTTTTTAGATAAATCAATTAAATAAGAATATTTAGACACCCCTCACACATAAATGTTTTTTTTAATTACATTATCAGTGAATACAATTAGTATATAACCAACCCAACCCATTTTATTATTATTGTATACAATGTTTTACCACCAAAGATCCAACCTAATTCATAACTATTTCAACTTATACTTAATATGCCTCTGCCTCTCTCGCCTCCTAGTGACTAAGTGTGGTTATTGTGGCCTGCTGTCGGCTACCCTCCCATGGGGAGGATAAGCCCGGTATATGTATGTATGTATGTACTTAATATTGGATGCTCTAGTTTGAAACTTCTTCACCAACATTGCATGCATGTATTCAAAACAATTCAAAATCATTGAACAAAGTTGATATAGTAGTGAAGACACTAGCAGTGGAGATGAAACTAATCATGTGCCAGTGTAAATTGGAAGAAACAAACTTTTCTTACAATAACAAAAACACTGAGTTAAATGATATTTTCAATACTTACATGGTCATGGCTCTCTTAAGAAACATCCGATTTTAATGATGTTCATTAATTAATTAGTTTGCTCTTTTATGCTGCATCACACAGCATAACAAGCATTACATTTTAATGCATCTTGTTACTCAGCCTTTTATGCAGTAACATAACAAGCATATTATAATGCTGCTCATTACTTAGTTGCTGTTTTTATGCTGTACCACATAGGATCATTTTTAATGCTATTGTTATTTTGTCTTTTATGCTGCACCATATAGCATAAGAAACATCTAATTTTTAAGGCTGCTTAATAATTACTTAATTACTTTGTCTTTTATGCTGTCATATATCAGTATCACAAAATGGATTAATATTTTTTTCAGAACTTGGACCTTAACCCTTTAACGCCCAAGTGGACTGTACGGTCCTCCTTCAAAAATAACAATAATATATTGTATTTCATATTCAATTTTTTCACTAATGTGTCCTTTGAACTTCACTGCCGAGTGGCAGTTCCTTCCCCATCTTGATAACAGTGACTACCTAATGCCAGTGTCGGTTTAGTGATAGTGGTTATCATAAAGGTAATACGAGTATAAAAATGTGGGCGTTAAAGGGTCAAGTGTGCACAAAATTGGTATTGATTGTGGATGACTATGGTTGTATAGCCACTGGATATGCATGCAATCCTAGTTATAACCCAGAAAATTTTTTAGAGGCTACAATATATTAACTTAGTATTTTTTATGATAAATGTGTAGCGTTGGTCAGTAATTGATTTTCCACTTTTTGGTGCCTAGCATTAGGTACATTAGATCTAAATAAACAATTTCTCTTCTATGCACTTTTCGTCGGAAATGAGTATTTAACAAGTTATGGCGGTAGGTTTAGTTTTGTCTTTGATGAGGAATGCATTCGAATAAACAGCTACTCATTGATTTTTTTAATTTTTGTTTCTTGAATCATGTAATAACATAAAAATAAACAACTTTTCATCTATATACTTTTTTCATCAAATGAGTATTTAACGAGGTATAGCGGTAGGTTTGGTTTCGTCTTTGATGACGATCGGGCTGGAAGCGAGACTTCATTGCAGCGTTGCCATAGCACAGGATCGATGAATTTCTTTCCGCTTCAAACACTGGAATTGCGGTAAGTCATTTACCGCTATAACTTGTAAAATATTCATTTACGACGGAAAGTGCATAGATGAAAGCTTGTTTATTTCGATCTAATTAGGTACAATTAGACACCGAAAAGTGGAAAATTGATTACTGACCAACGCTACACATTTACCTTTTTTAGCATTAGTTTTAAAAAATTTAGGATTATCCTTGATATTTAAGATACCTAATTTATATAAATAAATCCTAATATTATTTAGAATATTACAAAAGAAAACAATTGTGGAATGTCAAACTGTTCAGATTTAGGAATTTAGGAACATCAAATACATTTTCCATGATTTATAAACTAAATCCTCTTATTTTTCAACATATAAAATAATCTAAAAACTTTCCCGGTCAATGTGAAGTTTAATGTAATCACAGAAATTAATAATTATATTCCAAACAATCACTAAAGGAACGTATTTAAGAATGTTTTACATGAACGACATTCTGCTCGCTGATGCTTTATTTTCGAATTATTGAACATTGAAGTTGGCCTTCCCGCGCCAAAGGAGGCGAGCGTAATTTAATTAAAAACGGAAGCTAACCCCCTTTTACAAACGTAAAGAGGTTGGGTCGTGAGGGGGAGGCACAGTTCTTCTAGTGAAAATTATAAATAAAGCTTCTAACCCACCCATTAGGGTGACGACCGCAATCTTGTTTACATCGGGTCTAACATGGCGACCACCATGGGCGCCGCCATTTTGGACCCGATGTCAACAAGATTGCGGTCATCACCCTAATGGGTGGGTTAGAAGCTTTATTTATAATTTTCACTAGAAGAACTGTGCCTCCCCCTCACGACCCAACCTCTTTACGTGTGTAATAGTTATTACCCTCCGTTATTAATTAAATTCCGTTTCACGCGCTCGCTTCCTTTGGCGCCAAGGCCAACTTCAAAGTTCAATTATTCAAAAATAACGCATCAGCGAGCAGAATGTCATTCTAGTAAAACGTTCTGAAATGTGTTCCTTTAGTCATTCCTGGGATCCGCATTATTATTTTCCGTGATTGCATTAAACTTCACATTGACCACTTTCCCTAATTACAAACATATGGATTTGTTCTATACAGTATTCGTACAAATTATTTAAATTGGTGTGGTGCATTATTTTATTATATTTCATTTAGAGTTACATAAAATTTTGTACATCAGGTCATGTCAAGATTGATGAACCAAAATGATAGAATAGTTTACCAAATCGAACGGTAAATGTGAAGGACTTGACCATAATTGATATTCGAATTTTTGATGCCTTAATAATGTTAATCACATGAAAATAAACAAGTTTTCTTCAATGCACTTTCTGGCGGAAATGAGTATTTTAAAAGTTATGGCGTTCAATGAGTTACCGGAACTCCATTGTACATCACCCTATTACAAACGTAAAGAGGTTGGGTCGTGAGGGGTAGCCACAGTTCTTTTAGTTTTATAATTTTCACTAAAAGAACTGTTGCTACCCCTCACGACCCAACTTCTTTACGTTTGTAATAGGGGGTTTGCTCTTCGTCGGCTTGGTTGGCGCGCGGGAACGCCTGTTTACTTTCACGTCGGACCGCGCGGTATATTTTTCCCCGCCTCAAACACTGGAGTTACGGTAACTCATTTAATGCCATAACTTTTAAAATACTCGTTTCCACCGGAAAGTCCATTGAAGAAAACTTGTTTATTTTCATGTGATTAACATTATTAAGGCATCGAAAATTTGAATATCAATTATGGTCAAGTCCTTTACATTTACCAATCAAACTATCAGTTATTAAAATAGTTCTATTTTAGTATTACATATAGTTCAAGAACATTTGGTATTACATATACTAGTTTTCAGCATATAGTATTACATATACTAATTCTAGAACATAAAGTATTACATGTACTAATTCTAAACCATTTAGCATTACGTATACTAATCCTAGAAATCTAGCACTAAACATAATAGTTCTTAGAATATTTAGTATTCCACACATTAGTTTTAGATTAAATCTAGCCTATATGAAGTTCACAATTTTAGTGTGCTCAGATGGTATGTTGCATTCAATCTACAATGCAAATATTGTTGACAGGTCGGTACCAAGTTTATTCATGTGTCTTACATGCTTGAGGTAAACAAATCGTTCGAACCAGAACACATTTCCACATTCTCCCTACCCTTACCAATCTGAACTGTTCCATCGGCATAACAAAAACAAGTTTCATGAAAACCAACTGCGTCAAAGCTTAGCGTTACTCACCTGACACAACGAGAGCTTCGTTGGGACCAACTGTGTAAATATTCCCCATTCTGACTAGCAACTGGCTATATTCGGCACAATAACAGAGGGTGAGTTAGGCTGGCTTAGCAGACGACGCCAATTCGCACTCAAATATCGGGTTTTTAAAAGTATTATAGGTTCAATACGTCTCTTCTTTCGAACAAGGCTAATCGCTTCGATTTGTCATCTAGACGGAAGTCGTACACATATTTTCGGTATAGCACAGAGAGATGAAAGCGGAAAAATCTGCCTCATGCGTCACCAACACAATCCGGCGCCACCCACCTCGCTGAACATTTCATACGCAACTGACTACTCCAGTGAGTGCTGCCTGCTGCAACTAAATAACAAGCTGCAGCAGTAACGAAGTTCAGCGACGACGAAACCAATGAAACCAGTGTTGCCAGCATATTTATAAGATCTCAAGATTTCTTAGAATGACTTCTACACACATGCATCTCGGTATGAAAACCCTTGTATACATTGTAAAACATATTTTCCCCTAAAAAATAACGGAAAAAACTAAATATGCTAAAAGTAATAAATTACAATTCTAATCATCATTTACTACGCTGTGTAAAAAACCAAGATCTTGGGAAAAAACTCAATTCTGGCATTGAGGGGCGGATGTTTAAAAGTCTGCAAGCGTACGCCATGGTATACCGTGGCGTACGCGCTACGCGTTTTGTGCATTATCGTGCGAAAAGAAGGAGCAGATGCCAACTCGTGTTTTCTCAGGAAATAAATAAAGCGAATTACGCCGCTGTTACCGCAAGTAATATCAATTTTATCAGGCTCGGTTATTTATAGTGAAATTAATTTTTGCTCGTTTTTGTATTTGACACAAGTACTGTGCAGAGTGATAGTGAAAACAAACAAATTACTGCTCATTTTCACCAATGATTCGCGAAGATTATTACTCAAGACTAATGCACTGGAAATTTATGAATATAACTATTTCTGGATCTACATAGATTCATTCAGCGACTTATTATGAGTGATCAAACTGTTATTCTAGCGCATGCAACACATACATATTTCCCTTCTACCTGTATTAAAATGCAGTATCAACGAAAGAATACCTTACCAGGGGGAATATATTTCCATGCTTTTTCCTCAATCATTTGTTCGACAAATGACATCGATAATAAGATACTCATGTACGTGGATTTTTATGTCAGCGCATTTTTAAAACAATATCTTTTGTATCTTCCTTAGAAACAAACTGTTTTTACCTTTTCTTTCCATCTTGCCGTGCATCACGCATGTGGAGACTTCATGGAACCTGTATCATCGATACAAGCATCCCACACTTTACGAAATGAAAACCTGTATCATCGATACACCCATTATACAATTGGGAAAGTGATGATACCTGTATCATCGATGCTTGAGAGAAAACCTATATCAGCATGATAGGCTGATCAATTAAAGGCTGACAAAAGTTCATGGATTGAATTTTCGATACTATTTTGAATAGGCTAAGAAAAATAAAATACATTTTAAAGCAGACGTAGCATCAACTATGTTTTAATAATAGACGTAGCGTCAAGTTCGTTTTACCATGGGCGTAGCATCAATTACGTGTTTACAATTATTGGCGTACAATTACGTTTTACAACAGGCGTAGCATCAATTTCACGCCAAATAAATTTCATTGATAATTATAATTTTTACTTAGAAATAGCTATTAGACAAACAACTGTTGTGACAGCTTGTATCACGAATACTGTGATATAAATAATTTTTTTTAGGATGAGAATTAAGCGCTACCTGCGTTTGTTACTATGTTTTATATTGAGTGAACTTGAGCAAGAAATGGTTCTAACAATTTTTTCATTCAATTTTTCATTCAATTCCTGAATCATTAATACGTTGAATTTAATATTCCCTCACAGACCAGGGGGAAATTTGAGGTTCCGAGCTGAAGATTAGGCAGGCCTTCTTTTTTTTTTGAAGTAGAATAGATTTTGTTCCGTAAGGGGAACATCTTTTCTATGTTCAGTGCTGTCCTGTTTTCAATCGCCTCTGACTTTATTCTACAGTTTGCATCGTTTTCCATATCCTTCCTTTTGAACCTACTGAAACAGTAGGCTCAGAAGGAAGGATATGGAAAACGAAAACTATAACTACGCACCATAACTATGAAAACTATAACTACGCACCATAACCATGAAAACTATAACTACGCACCATAACTATGAAAACTATAACTACGCACCATAACTATGAAAACTATAACTACGCACCATAGGTATGAAAACTATAACTACGCACCATAACTATGAAAACTATAACTACGCACCATAACCATGAAAACTATAACTACGCACCATAACTATGAAAACTATAACTACGCACCATAACTATGAAAACTATAACTACGCACCATAGGTATGAAAACTATAACTACGCACCATAACTATGAAAACTATAACTACGCACAATAACTATGAAAACTATAACTACGCACCATAACTATGAAAACTATAACTACGCACCATAACTATGAAAAATATAACTACGCACCATAACTATGAAAACTATAACTACGCACCATAACCATGAAAACTATAACTACGCACCATAACTATGAAAACTATAACTACGCACCATAACCATGAAAACTATAACTACGCACCATAACTATGAAAACTATAACTACGCACCATAACTATGAAAACTATAACTACGCACCATAACCATGAAAACTATAACTACGCACCATAACTATGAAAACTATAACTACGAACCATAACCATGAAAACTATAACTACGCACCATAACTATGAAAACTATAACTACGCACCATAACTATGAAAACTATAACTACGCACCATAACTATGAAAACTATAACTACGCACCATAACTATGAAAACTATAACTACGCACCATAACTATGAAAACTATAACTACGCCCCATAACCATGAAAACTATAACTACGCACCATAACTATGAAAACTATAACTACGCACCATAACTATGAAAACTATAACTACGCACACGGGACCTTGTGTAGGACCACACTTGAGCATAGATTCCACGTTCCCTTAACTTCACATCAAATGGTGCCTTCATCTCTTCTCTCTTTGAACATTGTTGTGGTTAGAGAGGCTGAAACTAACTTAAATCTTTATATAATATTCTCCCAATGCATACATCGTCAGTTTATTTGAGGCTGAGGACGATGATGCCAGTAATACATGCAAGGTTTTTTGTTCACTTATCGGTGTATTTGTACGATTGTTGATTAGTAAACGTAGGTTATTTGCATTAGTTATAAAGCATATTAAAGTTAATACTGCTTCGTCGATATTTATCGCATCAATGATGTTTGATATATTTTGTATCATCTTCATTGGAAATAATCTGTTTCTTTATTCTAATGATTTCCATTGAATGGATTAACTTCGCTGGTACAGCATTCGTTCGTGTCAAATATGAAAAGGCTGACAATAAAGAAACCTGACAAATGTTGCAATATATAGAAATTTATTAGAAAATATAGGTGTTTAAATCTCCCCAACTGTAACAAAGGCATTCCAAAGAGAGGAAGGAAGAAAGCACCATTTAGTACGGGCCGTGGCTCGCCCTTGCAGAAAAATAGGCGGAGTCACAACTATTAATAATAGGGTCTCATATAATATCCAGAAATTAATAGGTTACAATTACGTGGCAGATAATAGGTGGGGTCACAACTATAAAATATAGGTATGTTGGGTCACAACTCTATCTATTCGTGAGCTAATATTACAAATGATAGATGAATATTTACTTCTAATACAAATTGAACATCTCTACAAAGTTTCTAATAATTTTCGAATTTGTTTCATTACAATTAAAAAAATTACACAAAGAATAACCCAGAGTGTGACACACAGACAGACGCCAAGTATTGGTCAAGTGAGGTAAATGACAAAACTATATTTTTAAAATTTATTTCATCAAAAAATACTCGTCGATTTTCAATTCAAGTATGCACAGAGCAACACCTACCCATAGAATCACATAATCCCTAATTACAGCGTATTTGAATCATTCACATTATTATTATTATTATCATCACTACTAGACATTATTACGTTAATTCGAAACACGACACCCACTGGCGAAGTGTTGCCGCTGACGCGCGTCAACAGAACGAAAAACTCAAGGAAACGAACATTCGACACTCGAGATGAAGTCGGTCGCACGGAACGCTCATTTTCCCAGTGAATTTGACGGACAAAATAATGGTGGGCAGATGAAGAATAAGGGACGAGAGAATAACGGGTTAGATGAAGAGTAAGAAGTAGATGAAAAATAAAGTTTAGATGGAGAATAAAGGGACAAAAGAATAAAAAGTTTTTGAAGCATAAAAAGTAGATGAAGAATAAAACATTGATGAAAAATAAAAAGTTCATGAGAATAAAAAGTAGATGAAGAATAAAAAGTTCATGAAGAATAAAAAGTAGATGAAGAATAACGGGCAGATGAAGAATAAAAAGTTTATGAAGAATAAAAAATAGATAAAGAATAAAGAGCAAATGCGGCCTACCAAAATAAATTCACAGCTGCTCGCACCAAGTGTTGCCGTTTCTGCGACGAGTTACCACTGAGAAACGCTGCATTCTGACGAGGATGGACACTAAAGGATTAGGTTTAGTGTTAGTTTAAGCATCCCTAACCGCAAAAAAAAAGCGTTCCAAAGAGGGAAAGGAGGTAGGAACCATTTAGTATGTAGATAAGGGAATGCGGAATCTATGCAGAAAGGGCATAGAAACAGTGAGTTGAGAAAGAAGTTTACGAAATAAGATAGAAGTCGAAGAAGAAAGTAGTAGGTGCTGAAAAACATGACAGCAATGAACCGTAAAAAGGTGGTCCTTAAACATAAAAAATATTTTACTTGCACAAAAAGAAGGCCTACTTAACTCTCAGCTCGGACCCTCATCCCCCAGCGAGCTCCCATAGATGCAATGGGTGTTTCCTCCTGAGGGGTCTCAATATATCAAGGGAAATAATTAATATGCTCATGGAATCTCCATGCACTTTCTAAGTTCCCAATATATACTGGAGGAAGTTGTCATATCACAAAAGGAAATTTTTGATACAGTTTCCAGAAGACAGAAGGAATTTCCTAATACGACGAAATGAGTTATCAAATCACAAAAGGAAATTCCTAAAATGAAGTTCTCCACACACGGTGGTTGTAACGGCGGCAGTTGTAATCACGGCTATACCGAGTGTAAATAATGTAAATCGTCACGACTGCAAGTAAAAATAATTCAGAAGGTAAATCGTGAAGACTGCAAGAGAAAATAATTCAGAAGGGAAATCGTTGTTAAGACTGCATCCAACAATGTGTACAACTGGAGTGGCCGTCTTATTCGGTTGAACTGATTTTCTTTTGAAACTATTCGTACGAAACGATGTGCCGTACTTCTTTTTTAATGTCAAGGGCACAATAATTTCCAAAACATCGAGGAAGAACCTCTACAATTTTCACCCACTACAAAGTAAAATGAATGGCATGTCACATTGAAATCGACAAACAAATCTCAACATGCAAGAACAAAATCAATGTGTTTTAAAAGCGGCAGCAGCGGTAAACACCGAACGTCAAAGTTGAACCACGAACATAATAAATAGTAATATTATAATATTAAGAACTTCAACGCAAAGATCTGGGAGGTCACCCTAATACTCTTAACTTTATTTCGATAGTAATAAACTCAGTTAATGACAACTTCGGTCAAAAGCTATTTAGTTGTCGCTTTGGGTAATGGCACCAAAGTTGTCCTCCACTGTTGTTATGAGACGATTTTCTTACTGAACCCCACAGTAGTATACTCTAGATTGCTCTGCTTCCGAATTTCCCTTCTATAACTGTTTCCGATACATTTTCATTTACTTCCTCTCCAGACTTTCCCTGATTTTATCTCCCTTGCTCTACTCATTTTGAAATAAAAACAAGTAAAAAAAACAGCGCGTCACACCTAGACCAGCCGATCCGGAAAAAAGGTCATTCGTCAACGCTATAACGGCGAAAGTTTTAAGGTCTTGCTCGAAATATTACGAAATTTCCCGTAATTTATTTCAAATGAAACCCAGTAAATACAAACTTATCGTCGAAGCATTCACAAAATGTGGACTACTTGATCAATTTCCTTCCTAACGTCCTTCAGAAAAGACGGCGGTACAAAGTACCAGCAACATGAAGCAAAAAGTTGTCAAGACACGAAAAAATTACACGGATTAGATCAAGTTAAACTTAAAAATTTATTGAAAAGAACAAGTACTGAAAGGAACAAGAATAACATCAATGAAAACGCCGCTCATTAGAACACGGTGCCAATACCTACGTAAGTCCATAGAGAAAAAATTTCATCGAATAAAAATTCGTTCCTGCCATTTGATCTCGAATTTTACATTACATTATAAGCTCTACTCTTATCCTTTTGTTTTTTAACGAGTTCAACTTACACAGTAACGTTATTCTTTTAAACAAGTTCATCCTTGCTCATTTTTGATCAACAGCTTCCTCTTGAAATATAGGTTACCTACCGAAAAATTGTAAAGAATCCCATCATTTAAATAAGTTTTGTACTTCATTTCTGAAAAAAAAACAGCTTCCTATTGAAATAGGAGTACCTTCAATCCTCTTCATAATTAGCTCCGCCATTATTTATTAATTATTTACACTTCTATTCGCTGAAGGCCTCGCGGTCAACTCCGATAGTGAAATGACAAAATATTGGGACACTAAACACGGATTTCTCAATATGGGCTTGCAATTTTACCGGGTATTTTATAATAAATGCCGTAATTATTACTATTATTATTTTTTCACCCCGAGGGGGGGTTGGTGGTGGTGGTTGTTGAAATCACATATAAATGTCGCAAAGTAAACGAACAACATTAAAAGCACATAACATTCCCCACCCGTAAAAGAAACTTTTTGAAACAAAGCAACGTTGCTCTCAACATTGCCGAGTCGATTGTGTCAGAACTGATTGAATGGATGAGAGAGAAAGACAGGATATCAAATCAAGTCATGTTAAATAACGGGCATCCCGGTACAGGAAAAGGCGAGTCCTGTACGAGGGAATAATTAACATTCATGTCAAGCAGAAGCTTCAATTCTCATTCTTCCCAGTTTGAAGTGATAAATACATTTTATTTATCAACGGGTTTGCTCACGTGGAACACGCGTGAAAGGACCTCACGTCGTATCCCTTATTTACCTTTTTGACAAAAAAAAAATCACATGTAAAAAAAAACTATCATTTTCCCCAGTATGGACTTAGTTTTGCAGCTGAATCTCACAAAAACTATGTATAAGTTCATCAATGTTTCAAAATCCTAATTTTGTAACCAGACCAATTTCACATCATGAAAATTTCGAATAATTACTCTGGAATAGGCGATGCTTTCAACCTATGAATTTTTTACTTTTTTCATTACCCTCTACATAATGAAGCATAACTTCTTCAGACACTTCATCTCAATTAATACAGCAAAGATCTTTAATACAAGTCATACCTAACCAGCATTTCTTCAACGATTTTTAAAATCCATTAAGACATTTTTTGAACCCATTAAGATCATTTTTGAAACCAATTTTGAAACCCATTGAGATCAATTTCTGAAACTAATTTCGGATCCCGCTAAGACCTATTTTTGAGACCAATTTAGGGACCCGTTAAGACCCGTTTTGGAACCCAATTTTGGACCCATCAAGACCCATATTTTGGAACCTATTAGGACCCATTATTTGAAGCCAATGAGATTTATTTGTAACATTGAACAAGCAAACCTCTTACATAAATCCATCCATTCATCCGTCAAGTAATGCCAAGAACTCTGCCGTGTCGCAGGCAATAAACTCTAGACTTGAAGCAGTGACAAAAATTATGGAACTCACTTTACAGGGGCGAGTCAGGTACAGAGTTTACTTCATCTCTCGCTCCAATTCACATAATTCCTGATGATCAAACCACCTATACCATGAGGCCTCGAGAATGATACGATACCAAGCACCACTTACTACACAAACAAGCAATGTGTACTACTGTAAGTAATAATAATAAACTTTGTCCAATGACAACTTCGTTCAAATATGAGAAACTATTGACAAATGGAGTTATTACCCTATCTCCTAAATTTGTGATCATAGCCTACTCAGATATGCTGCAAGCAACGGTTATTTAGTTGTACGTAAAGCAGGGCAAATTGCCAGCGCTTCGCAGACAAGTTCACATCGCGCCGACAGTCACAGAGGAGGTTATTTGTGTGTGTGTTTCCGCTTCCCACGAAGTATTATATTCCAACAAACACAGCATTGAGTCACAAGCCAGCAGTAAAGTAGGGCTTGATAGCGCTTTGCAGACTAAATACATATCGCGCCGTGGGTCACAGGAATTGATATTTGCATACATTTTAATTGCTTATGGCGTTTATCACTTGAACACAGCAGTCACAACGAACCTGCTTACGCTAAGCACACCTCTGTGATCCCCAAACCTTGGTCTATAAACTTAGTCGTGGGTACAGAAAGACAGTCGCAAAAAAAATCGCATAACTCCACTGGTTGCTAAGATACATGGTTTTTAAAGTTACCAAACTTTCGAGCTGTTTTAAAATAATAATAAGTTTAGGGTTACGTTTCCACCAGGGTCGCCAGCAACTTGCAACTATGGACCCCGCTGTTTAAAAAAAAGTTTTCAAAATCGTCAAACTTCTAAGCCATTTTTAAGAACGGTTTTAACATTGCCTAACTTTTAAATTGTTTTTCAACATGGTTTCAAAGTCGCACAACTTTTAAGCCATTAATAAAACCGGTTTTAGCATTACCGAATTTAGATGCCTTTTTAAAAAAGCGTTAAACCTTGTCAAACGTTTCAGCTGTTTATAAAAAAATGCGCTTGGTACCGTATGATTCTAGAGGCCTCATATATTGGCAAGCCAACAGCATGGAAACAGCTATCGACAAATGGAATTATTACCTTAGATATAATGCGTAGCGTGTATCGCCTGAATTTGTGTACATAGCCTCATCAAGTAGCTACACGCTCCAAGCAATCACGCTTTGAAAAATAATTTTTGTCCAGAGATAGTTCATAAATACAAAGGTTAATACAATAATACCACGGGCCACACTGATTTAGGACGCCGAAGTTTATTTCCGACCGTGATGAAAGGTACAGCGGCAAAAATTAGATGCCTTAACACGTACCGGATGTCAGGAATAAAATCATGACGTTCAGTCGAGTTGCTCCACGAAAAATTACATCAAAGCTCTCTTTTTTTCCTTTTTCATTTTCTTTTCTAAGCTCAAATTGTAATCGAATAGTATAGTACACCTAAATCGCTGTTTTTTTTTCTTCGAATTCCTTGAGGATGTAGAAATTTTTATGTGTAACAGAGAAGGATGTGGAAACTTTCATGTGCAACAGAGAAGGATGTGGAAACTTTCATGTGCAACAGAGAAGGATGTGGAAACTTTCATGTGCAACAGAGAAGGATGTGGAAACTTTCATGTGCAACAGAGAAGGATGTGGAAACTTTCATGTGCAACAGAGAAGGATGTGGAAACTTTCATGTGCAACAGAGAAGGATGTGGAAACTTTCATGTGCAACAGAGAAGGATGTGGAAACTTTCATGTGCAACAGAGAAGGATGTGGAAACTTTCATGTGCAACAGAGAAGGATGTGGAAACTTTCATGTGCAACAGAGAAGGATGTGGAAACTTTCATGTGCAACAGAGAAGGATGTGGAAACTTTCATGTGCAACAGAGAAGCATGTGGAAACTTTCATGTGCAACAGAGAAGGATGTGGAAACTTTCATGTGCAACAGAGAAGGATGTGGAAACTTTCATGTGCAACAGAGAAGGATGTGGAAACTTTCATGTGCAACAGAGAAGGATGTGGAAACTTTCATGTGTAACAGAGAAGGATGTGGAAACTTTCATGTGCAACAGGGAAAGATGTGGAAACTTTCATGTGCAACAGGGAAAGATGTGGAAACTTTCATGTGCAACAGGGAAAGATGTGGAAACTTTCATGTGCAACAGGGAAAGATGTGGAAACTTTCATGTGCAACAGGGAAAGATGTGGAAACTTTCATGTGTAACAGGGAAAGATGTGGAAACTTTCATGTGTAACAGAGAAAGATGTGGAAACTTTCATGTGTAACAGGGAAAGATGTGGAAACTTTCATGTGTAACAGGGAAAGATGTGGAAACTTTCATGTGTAACAGGGAAAGATGTGGAAACTTTCATGTGTAACAGGGAAAGATGTGGAAACTTTCATGTGCAACAGGGAAAGATGTGGAAACTTTCATGTGCAACAGGGAAAGATGTGGAAACTTTCATGTGCAACAGGGAAAGATGTGGAAACTTTCATGTGCAACAGGGAAAGATGTGGAAATCAAGGACGTGGAAACTTTCATGTGAAAATCAAGGACATAGAAACTTTCATGTGTAACACAAAAATGTCTCTGTCTACCGTCGACTTTGGGCTGTAGCAACTGCCCCCAGAGGCAGTACAGGGAAAAATGTCTCTAATGTTGGCCTTGAACTGTAGCAACTGTCCTTGGAGGCAGCACTCGGCCTTGCTCCAGAGCACCTAGAGGAAGTACTCTGCCTTGGGCTTCTTACAAGGCAGTCCCCGGCTCTCCTGAGGAGCAGCTTCGAAGATCGTGAATTCCCTCGTCAAGTTCTCGTCCAGCTCCAAGATGGCGGCGATGTTACCGCACCTGAAACCAAAATATTATTAACAAGATGAAAGTTGAAAAACCTCACCTGTAGCAGCAACACGCCACACCACCTACCTACCTAACTCCTCAACTTACCGCACCACACCCCCAACCTACCGAAAAACCACCTTAACTTACTAAACAACCACCTTACCCTACCACACAACACAACCCCTCTAACCTCCCACACAACACAACCCCTCTAACCTCCCATACAACCCGCCTAACCTCCCACACAACCGCCTAACCTCCCACACAACCGCCTAACCTCCCACACAACCGCCTAACCTCCCACACAACCGCCTAACCTCCCACACAACCGCCTAACCTCCCACACAACCGCCTAACCTCCCACACAACCGCCTAACCTCCCACACAACCCCCTAACCTCCCACACAACCCCCTAACCTTCCACACAACCCCCCTAACCTTCCACACAACCCCCCTAACCTTCCACACAACCCCCCTAACCTTCCACACAACCCCCCTAACCTTCCACACAACCCCCCTAACCTTCCACACAACCCCTCTAACCTTCCACACAACCCCTCTAACCTACCACACAACCCCCCTAACCTACCACACAACACCACAACCCCCCAACCCACCACACAAGACCCCCACCTGTAGCAGTAGTTGGGAGCAGACCAGACGGTGAGAACGGTGTGGTTGAAGTGCCACTTGTAGCCCTCCATGACGAGCTGGTGAGCACGGCAGATCATGTCGAGGCCGTTGGTCTCGTTGAACTGCGCCACCACGTCGCTGCCGAACAGGTACCCGGCACCTCTGGGTGACACTCCCCAGCCTTGGGCGTCTGGGTAGATTAGGTTACATTAGATGTTGGTTTGAGCCTCCCTAACCGCAAAAAAGGGCGTCTGGGTGACGATGAGGACGTGAGCAAATCAATACTATGTAATAAAACGACGTCCCACCCATGGGTGTCAGGAAAGATTAGATTAGATGTTAGTTTGAGCCTCCCTAACCGCAAAAAAGGGCGTCTGGGTGACGATGAGGACGTGAGCAAATCAATACTATGTAATAAAACGACGTCCCACCCATGGATGTCCTTATAGATTAGATTAGATGTTAGTTTGAGGCTCCCTAACCGAAAAGAGGGCGTCTGGGCAGTGAATGGGGTGTGAGTAAATTAATACTACACAATACCCTACATTTCATGATTTAGTGAGAAATTTCTCCAAATCAAGAACTAGAATCATCAATCAATACTATATAATAAAACGCAAGTAGTAGTAGTAGTAATAACATCAATTTGCTAGCGCTTCAGTGCCTGCACTATGTCGCGCCGAAGGTCTCGCAATTCAGGTTGTCTCCACTTCTAAAATTTCGAGGTCTTACTGCCACAAACATCGCACCGCAAGTCACAGCAACTATTAAACAAACAAAGACGCGACAGCCACGAGCGTGATCTGAACAACACTTGATTTCATTGGTGACAGTAGTAGTAGCAGCGGCAGTAATAAAGCAGCTGCTAGTTCAATACCATACTCCTCATGCTTAGGGTTCAATCAGTTCATATAATCATCTTAAGGTACATGCACAGTTTGCACATTGAGCAACAAACAATAAAACGCAAGGCGTTTCATTAAATTTATAAAAGAATTTTTATATTTTGTGTAAGATTCCTCTTTATTATTACAGGGGGAATCTCATAGAACACATTAAATTGGTTGGTGCGGGAGTCTATGACGCTCAATGACCGCATCTGTGAAACGAGTTTCCCCACGCACAGAAGAGTATTTCAATAGCGGGTACTATAAGTGTCTAAAGAAAATATCAAACCCCGTCATTAAAAACGAGTTGTGTATTATTATTATTATTATACTGTATAAGAAAGTTTTAGCCTCCCATAACCACAACAAAGATGTGCCAAGAGAGGAAGGAGGAAGGCACCATTTAGTGTGGAGTTGAGGGAACAAGTCAAACTTTGCTACCGGGGTCGTCAGCCAACAGCTAATGTGGACGTCTTCGCAAAGCAATAGAAAAAAAGTAACATGGATTTAGACTGGGAGTGCAGCTGGTAAAGGTAACTCCTAGGTAAATCCTTAGGGAAAACCCCTAGGTAAATCTTTAGGGAAAACCCCTAGGTAAATCCTTAGGGAAAACCCCTAGGTAAATTCTAGGGGTATAAGTGATGGTTTTAGCCACTAAGTCTGAGGTGTGCACTGGTAAAGGCTAAGTGGGAGCTGTGATCAGGAGTGGCATCAACGATTTGTTATTCCGAATTTCGTCCTGAATCATGTTTACATAAAAGAGATGAGTCCTACCTGAACTGAATTGTTGCCTTCAAGAGCCAGCAGGAGTTGGCTACTTCCAAAAGCGCAATTCTTCTAAGAATGTTGATTCTCACAGAAAGTACTCTCAAGAAAGTTGATTCTCACAGAAAGTACTCTCAAGAAAATTGATTTTCAATCAAAGTACTCTCAATAAAGTTGATTCTCACAGAAAGTACTCTCAAGAAAGTTGATTTTCAATCAAAGTACTCTCAATAAAGTTGATTCTCACAGAAAGTACTCTCAAGAAAGTTGATTTTCAATCAAAGTACTCTCAAGAAAGCAAATTTTAAAAAAATTAACTTTCAGAAAAGAACCCCACCTGGAGAAGAACTTTTCCTCGAAGTGGATCTAAAACCATAGACCCTTTCAGTGAAACAGACCCACCATGAAAAGCATAGCCTCCCAAAGAAGCAGAGCCTTACAACTTTTCTAAATAAATTACAAATTTTCTTTGGATTAAGACCCTTCTAAAACTTAAAATACTCCCAAAAAATTAGTTCTTCCCAAAGAAATAGATCCTACCAAAAAACTAAACCCTGACGAAGAATAAGATCCCCCATAGAATTTTACCTTTCTACAGAATTAGACCCTCTTAAAAAATTGAGACCCTCAAAAAGGAATAGTCTCTCCTGAGAAGTAGACCCCAGTTAAGCATTAGACCCTCCTGAGAGGTAGACCCTGCCAAAGCATTAGTCCCCCCTGAGAATTGGACCCTGCCCAAGCGTTAGCACCTCCTGAGAAATAGACCCCAGTGAAACATTAGCCCCTGACCTTCAGGGTCAGACCAGAGCAGGTCGCACATGGGTCCGTCGTGAGGCACCTCCAGCTTGCGGTCAATGGTGCGGATCTGGTCGAGCGTCTGGATGCTGGGAGACAGGCCCCCGTGCACGCAGAATATCTGCAAGTGGCATCACCGTCAATGAATGCATTCCCTCATGAATCTAGTTTTCATCTCATTAACAATTATTTTCCTCATGATGTAACTTATGATATGCAACAGGGTACCCAAGTACTTGTGATATACACCTGTACAACACACATTCACTCAACGATCTAGTGTTTCTCTCATCAGCAATGAGTCAACTTACATTATTACGTATGAATTACAATAGCTTTGATCTCATTAGCAATGAATATCCTTATATTATCACTTATGAAATACAATAGTTTTCATCCCAACAGCAGCAATTTTCATCATGCTGTTACCTATGAAATATAATTTCATCTAATTAGCTATGAGTTTTCTTATATTATAACTTATGAAATATAATAGTTTTTATTTCATTAGAAATGATTTTCCTCGCATATCACTTATGAAATACAATACAGTACGCCAGTACTTTTGATGTACACCTGAGCAGCACATACCCCTATACTCTTTGACATGAAGAAGCACAAATTGTTTACTTAAAATATTTGAAAACAATGTAAGTGAGCAATTATCTCAAACAACTTTGTTTATAATTAAAATCAACCAGTACAAAAGCCTAAAATTTTACTTTGTCATCATTGTTGAAGCAATCAACAGCTCAAATTGCCATCATTGATAGCAAAGATGTAGCAACAGTGAAACAACTGACCTTGCCATCAATGATAGCAAAGCAGATGCAACAAACACGTTACCTTCAATAAAAACAAAGATATTGCCACACTGAAACAACTCACCTTGCCATCAATGATAGCTGAGATGTAGCAACAGTGAAACAACTCACCTTGCCATCAATGATAGCTGAGATGTAGCAACAGTGAAACAACTCACCTTGCCATCAATGATAGCTAAGATGTAGCAACAGTGAAACAACTCACCTTGCCATCAATGATAAAGCAGATGCAACAAACACGTTACCTTCAATAAAAACAAAGATATTGCCACACTGAAACAACTCACCTTGCCATCAATGATAGCAAAGATGTAGCAACAGTGAAACAACTCACCTTGCCATCAATGATAGCAAAGATGTAGCAACAGTGAAACAACTCACCTTGCCATCGATGATAGCAGAAAGACTGAGGTAGTCGAATATCTCGGTGCAGTACCTCCACACAGTACTAGAGCCATACTTGCGTAGACACTCATCGTAAAAGCCATAAACTTGGGTAATCTGACGGGACTCGTGATTGCCTCGGATGAGTGTGATGCGGTCTGGATACCTAACCTGCAAAACATTATGACATTAATATCTTTTTATAAAATTATTTCTTATTACTGAAAAATTAATTTCTAATTTTTGATGTGAGGTACCTACACTTTCGAATCATTTTAGGTTTCAAGAAGAGGGCTTGGATAACACCATCCTAGCATTTAGGGTAGAAGATTTCTGTCTAGTTTGAATTTACCACTGACATGCCCAGCCAAGCACCCAACTTGGTCTGGCTGTACTAACACTGGAAAAAGTAGAAAAATAGAACTCAAATTGATAGTGAATAATCCATAAATATTCTTACTATAGAATATTTTAATTGAGTCTTTTTTTGTGTTCACTTTCTCACAGGCATGACATACCTACCCTTAATTAATTTTAGTGACCTCAGTGACCACCCCTGGCACATGTTGTGGTCAAAATGTTAACCCTTAACGCTCTGAAGGACTTTTGGATTCACTTTTAAAAATAACCTCAATATATTGCATTTCATGCTAAATTTGATCCATAGTGTGTTCTTTGGAGTTCACTGCCAAGTGGCAGCTCCTTCCTCATTCAGTCACTATCTGGTGCCAAAGTAGGTCTAATGATGGTGGTTATAATAATTGTAATATCGGTAGATATGACAAATGGCAGCTCCTACCTCATTCTAATGTCAGTCACTACCTGATGCCATAGTAAGTCTAATGATGGTGGTTAAAATAACAGTTATACGGGTCTATAAATTCTGGCATTAGAGCATTAAGAGGAGGCTCACCTTGAGCGCTAGTAGCAACAGGAAGGTCTCCACGCTGTAGAAGCCTCTGTCCACAAAGTCCCCCATGAAGAGGTAGTTTGTGTAGGGAACATCTCCTCCAACTTTAAAAAGCTCCTTTAGGTCATAAAATTGCCCGTGAATATCACCACATACCTGTAATGAAAGTAGATCAATGGTTTAGGTAATAAGTACATATGTGAAGTTACAAGTAAAGAAACTTGAGAACACACAAAAAATCATCATACATTAATGCTACACAAAGAATTGTCTACAGTCATAACCATGTAGGGAATATCACTCCCAAACACTTAGCTAGAATTATTCATAGCAAAACAATTGATGTTGTATTATTATTTATTATCTAAGAAAGTTTTAGCCTCCCTTAACTGCACAACAAAGATGTTCTAAGAGAGGAAGGCACCATTTAGTATGGAGTTGAGGGAACGCGGAATCTATGCACAAGGTGCACAGAAACAGTAAGCTAGGAAAGAAGTTCATGAAACAAGAAAAAAGTTGAAGAAGAAAGTAGTAGGTGCTGAAAAACAGGACAGCAGTGAATCGAAAAAAAGATGGTCTGCAACAAAACAAAAATCTATTTTATTATAACAAAAAGGAAGCCTACCTAACCATTAGCTCGGGCCCTCACAAGGTCCCCCTGTAAGCGCTAATTCCCATAGATACAATAGTTGTGTCCCCCTGAGGGGAATTGATGTTGTAAGTTGAATCTGAATATAAATAAACAATTCAAACATTAGAATATGAAATGAGGCTATTCTAATTGAATTACAAATAAGGACACTTGTCATTACTTTAACACTTTGACTATGGCAGGTAAAACAAGTTGAACATTCAACTTAAATTTAAAGTAAATTTTAGTAAGCAATTGTAAAAATATCTAATGTTAACTGGATAATGTATTTATTTAGTTTTAATTATGTATTCATGACAATTAAGTTTGTTTGTGACTACTGTTCAGTCAGCAGCATTGTGAAAATCCCCTTTGAGGTCACCGGTGGCACATGTCACAGTCAAAGTGCTTACCCTGGTTTTAATAGAAATGCTCATCAACAGTAAGCTTTTCATCTACAACATGAAAAAATACTGAAGTTGGGATTGATATTATTCCTTGTTTTCAAAAACCTTGCATGTAAAAAGATGCAACGAATACCTAATGATACATTCTAAGTTCAAATGGTACGTACAAAATCTGAGCATTTCTTAAATATTCCAATTCCAATATTATAGAGTGCAATGGAGAGCTAATCAAATCATAAATATGACCAAGGCTCATATGCTCTTTGAACTTACTGTGACTGGACTGTCAACCCTTTGAACATTGCTTTCTTCGACTAAAATTTCGCGAGCTTTTGCACAAAGCGCCTTGACTTCATTTTCTTTGATAATTTCACACTTGCGTAGCTGCTCTATTTGTCTGTCGAGGTCACTGTTGGCACAGCCAATGCTGTTCCCTATGCTGCTGTTGCTCATGGCCCCATCTGCCGCAGAACTGCTGCTGATGCTGCTACTGCTGCTCGTGGTGGCAACTGTAGTGGTTGCTGTACTGTTGGTTTCACTCATAGCTTCAGAATCCTGCTCAAAAAAATACACAGTAGATTATGTTAGTTTGAGCCTCCCTAACTGCCACAAAAAAGATCATACCAAAGAGAGGAAAAAGAAAGCACCATTTAGTATGGAGATAAGGGAATGAGAAATCTATGCTGAAGGGGCATAGAAACAGTAAGTTGAGAAAGAAGTTTACAAAACCTGTTTAAAGTTATGGAGAAGAAAGTAGTAGATGCAGAAGAACAAGACAGCAGTGAACTAAAAAAAATGGTCCTTAACTGAAAAAATTTTTTTTTCAGCAAAAAGAAGGCCTAATTCACATAGATACAATAGTTGTATACCACAGAGGTTTTATAGAACAGCATTGGAACATGGGATATGAAAAGTTCCATAATGCTAGACACAATTAATAGGAGCTACTATTCTCATCTGAACTATAACTCAACAACGATGGATACGGTTGGGTTAGGTAATGTTAGGTTAGTTGAATATATTAACCTAAAACAACATAAATCAGTCTAAAATAGCTTAACTTGACTTACCCAAACCGACGCTGTTATTTTCCCACCAAAAAGTGAGCATGTCCCGCCAAAAAAGTGGGTGTGTTCTAAAAATGCGGCGCCTAAGCAACCAACTATATAATCCTATTCCTACCTGAACGTAATTAATATTATATCTTGAAAATGACGCATCAGCGAGCAAAATGTCATTTGTATAAAACAGTTTTAATAGTGCTCTTTTACCAATTTTTGGGGAAACAAATTTATAAATGCCATGAGTGCATTAAACTCAATATCAACCATAAAAGGTTTCTCACATTGTTCTTATATACTAATTAGTTGGAAATTTATGAAATATTCAATCCTATATTGACCATCATTTCTGATGGCAATGATCACTCATATCATTCTTATATTGCAAGCACTTGGAAGAAAAGTTTTCAATTTACTGGGTATTATGAATGATAATGAAGGGAAGATTAGCATAATATTTGGTTAATGAGCAAAATAATTTGGTCATTTAAGGGTTTACTAACTCTAACCCATCAATCCTGACATGGCATCATGATGGAAGACTTTTAAGAAATGCATGATGTAGTTTGATTTACTTCTTTTGCTTTCACATTATGCACAAACTTATACAATTCCAGTATCTAAACCATAGTTTAGGAATACATTTTCTCAAAACACAAACACCAATTTTACAATAAGATAGGGGATTTCAAGTCCTTTTAATGATTAACAGCAAAATATACATCCAATGAAGCTCTTCCGTACATGCATTTCAATGATTTACATTTTAACTGGATAAGTCACAAAAGAAAATTTACAAAAAACTCAACTTTAACTACATCGCTTTTGTACATGAATATATAACTATCAACTTTTCACTAGGCTATTGTTTAAAATTACAGAAAAAATGTTCTTCAAAGATATTCAACCGGTGTTTAAACTATGGAATGCTAAATCTAAAAATAATTTTGGTGTAAAATTGATTTTAAATGACTATGCTTTGACATTTGAAGTTTACAAATTCATGTTCAGAACATTAGGTGAATAATTTCTCACAAGAAAAGGAGAAACCTTCGAGTGGCGCAACTTTCATCGCCGACACAATTTTTTCAATATCCGGTAAAATTTATCTATATCAATGCAAAATCACAAACCACTTACTTTTTGTTTCGAATGTTCATTAACTTTATCCCAATCAAGAGCCATGAACAGAAATGAACACGAACATACACTGATCACCCAGACACCGTGAACTCTACCACGAATACACTTGAACTTGAACTTGAAATTGAGGGCCGACAGCGTCGGGGCCTTTGTAACGGCCTACAATTCCCTCCACAGTTATCACACAAAGAGTTCAGCGCCTGGTACCAGACTTGTCCACTAAACTACTCAGGATTTACCAATCCTTGTCACAAGCTGCCATTGGATGGCGTCACTGGGATAGCCAGTGCGTCAAAACACCATCCCCAGGCATATTGGGTCATTACTGACCATTCTACCTGACTGGCTCATTCCAGTCACTGTCTCTTACTCCAGGCACGCACAAGAAACAATTTCATAGCTTCAATGATACTCAAATTGCACTCCTGATCCAATCCAGCAAGACAGCTTATACCGCACTCATCTTCAGCACATCTGGCATACCACTCATTCTCTCCATACTGCTCAAGCACCACATTCATAAAACTTTCTCTCTCTTGCTCATACTTACTACATTCCAGCACAAAATGCTCAATTGTTTCCTCCACTCCACTAATACACTGCCGACATAATCTGTTATTATTCTCATTCCACCTCCATGTACGTCTGTTCACACTCAATGACTTACATCTCACAGCAAACAAGAGTTGACTTCCAAAACTACCATCATAGAACATCTCAAACTTAGGTGCTTCTTTTTTCATATACCAGTCAAGTGTAGGCTTCCGCACCATGCTAAGCCTCCACTTATTCAATCCATACTCTTTTGTTTTCCTCTCAATCTCTTTCTTCCACCTCTTGCAGTCCCACTCAGGCCCTACACCTCCAGGATTTATTAAACTCCAGTCATCCACAGGTCTCCCAATTCTAACATGAATAATCTTTTGCATACTAAGCTTCCTTGCATGCCCCCAACACACTTTCTCCCAATAGCTTACACTCAGATTCCATTCAAAAATTCGCTTTACCCATCTGCTATTCTGCATTCTTTCAATTCTCACCTTATAATTCAGCACCGCCTTCATCATTCTTTCTGAAAATAGGCTCCACCCAAGGTCACCTCTAATGGCTTCTGTAGCTGTCCATTTTGGAGCACCCAATGCTAACCGTCCTACCTTATTTTGTATTACATCCAGCTTTTCAAGATCACTTCCATTCCAGGCAAGAGCACTCATACCATACATGACACTAGGTACAGCAACATACTTCCACATTCCTCTCACACATTCATACTTGTTTGCTCTGTATCTGGCCACGCTACTTAATCGTCCACTCCACTGCATAGCTTTTGCCACTTTCTCACCCTTAGTTCTAGTGCATCCATCTTCACTTATCATACAACCTAGATATTTGTATTCTTTTGTTCTACCTATTCTGATTTCTCCAATATTCCACAGTCTGTCTCTATCAGTCTCATCACTATTTATAACCATAACCTTGCTTTTGTCGGCACCGAAGTTCAGCTTGAAATCTGTACTATATCCGTTCACAATGTCAAGCATCCTTTGCAGTTCATGTCCACATCCACTAACCACAACCACATCATCAGCATACAACAAACAGCTCAGTCTCTCATTACCAACTTTCAGTCCTAAGCCACTCCTTCTCAGTCGAACTGCTAATTCTTCTGTGTACAATCCAAACACGCTTAGTGTGTTCCTGCTAGAGCAGAGCTGCTTTTTACTTTTCTTCTTCTTCTTGGTCGGGGTGAGGCCTTGTTAAGGCCTCTTAAAGTCTCAGATCTTCACTGCTGGAAGACCGTTGGACCTGAGAACCTTTGGATGAAGCTAGTCCAATGGCGGTGACAGTCTTGCACAGTTGAGAATTGACACTGGCAGAGGGCAGCAGCAAGTTTCTGACATACACATACACATTTTGGTACATTGGAAGGAAAACATTTCAGATTCAATAGTGAAGATTCACAGACTTCATTGCTCATCAGAGTCTCATCTTTAGACAGAAGCTATACTTATAATGTTATCACATTGAATCTAGTCACTCAGATTAAATTGTTTTATAATATTCTATGTTCTATAGGGTTTGCACTCGACCAGTTGAACATAAAAAGCGTGCTAATGCGTACATGACTCTCCTTTCAATATAAACAGGATTTTCTCCACATCCCAAAACATTTCCTATGTCAAATGCAACATTCAGGCCATTACACAGGTCCTTAAACTTTTTACGAGGAACTATATATTTCTGGCACTCGAACAAGAAATGAAAGACTGACTCGGGGCAGTTGCAAGTTGTGCACAATGGGGTAGGACTCATCTTAAATCTATGCAGATGTGCCAGGACTCCAACGTGCCCCATTCTTAGTCGACTAACGACACATTCAAGCCGGCGAGAAGGGAGCATGAACCAAGGTCTGCTAATAGGTTTATTCAGCATATCTGACAAAAATTTCCCTTTGCCAGTTCTCTGCACATTAGACTTCCATTGAATTGTCCAGCATTCCAGAAATTTCCTCTTCAGAACAGATAGTGCCTCTTCATAATGGATGGAAGTCCAGACTGATTTTTCATTATTGTGGCCCATTTTTGCCGTTTGATCTGCGACCTCATTACCATGAATTCCACAATGTGCTGGGATCCACTGTAATCTGACCTGGCCTTGAAGGTCATTTATTAACTTTTGTATTTCATGGCAAAATTTCCTATAAGACGGCGTTAACACATTACTTATTATACTCAACGCTGAAAGAGAGTCACTTAGAATAACAGTTTTCCCCAACCATTGTCTATTCAGCCAAACATAATGCAAAGCTTGTAGTATAGCAAATAGCTCTGCTCCAACTACTGAGTGATTAGGATTCATTAGCCAAGCAGTTGCCTTGTTCTGAACAGGTAGGTACATAGCTGCTGCAACAGAACCATCTGTTTTGGACCCATCTGTATATATGACATTGAAATCAGGATATTTACAACCAAGAAAATCGGTAAACAGATCATTAACAGTTACAACAGAAGGGTACTTAAAACTAGGACAGCACAATGATATCAAATGAGATATGTCAACATTTGGACACACTAAAGGGATATATGGACTCCATGACAAATGCAAATGTTGGAGATTTAAGGCTCGCCATAGGTTTGAATATCTGTATGAATAAGTTTCAGATGGCCTGTTACTTGTGAGTGCCAAGGTTGAATTTAACTCTTTTGCATCTACAGGACCCCCAACAACACGCAAGCACCATTTCATATATAAGAACTGAAGATACAGCCTTAATGGCATCATAAATGCTTCCACCTCCATAGAACTGACAGGAGTTGTCCTGCGTGCTCCTAGCATATACCTCAAAGCCGCATTTTGTATAACATTAAATGATTTCATATGAGACTCTGGAAATTCAGGAAACACCACATGGCCATATACTAACTTGCTACGAATAAATGACACATATAAATTTCGCAAAACTTTACGAGATGATCCCCAAGAAACACCTGCCAGAGCTTTCATAATTTGTACTCTACGCATACATTCTGCTTTAGTGTGCTTTATATGTGGTTGCAGTGTTAATTTGGGTGCATCAAAGATCACTCCTAATACTCTTTGTTGGTTAGTACTCTTCAGCTGGTGGTTCAGCAATTTTAGACTAACATGTGGTATAAGTCTCTTTGAAGTAAAGACTTGGTATGAACATTTACAAGGGTTAATTGACAGTTTCCACTTTTGGAGCCACAAAGATAACACATTTAGATATTTTTGGAGTTTTCCCTGTACTTGAGCAAGTGATGATCCATAAGACAATAATGTTATATCATCTGCATATGAAATAACTCTCACTTCACTAGATTGGGGGATGTCACACAGCATCACGTTAAACAGGGTAGGGCTCAATACTGCTCCCTGCGGCAAGCCACACTCCAAACTTTTATCCGATGAATATTCATTGTTAACACGAACCCTCACGCTACGTCCTGTCAAATATGCCCTTAGCCATCTCACAGTGCGTACATCACATCCCAAATGTAACAATTTAAATAGCAATCCTGCATGCCAAACACAATCATAGGCACTTTCTATATCAAGATACACAGATACACAATACATCCTATTATATAGAGAATGAGATATAGATTGGTACATAAGAGCAAGAGCATCATTGGTTGATCTCCCCTTCCGAAATCCTGTTTGAAAACAGTTAAACACATGTCCGGACTCCAAGAAATGTTCCAGTCGGTTCTTAATGAGTCTTTCCATTAATTTACCAACACAGGGTAACAATGTGATTGGTCGGTAACCTTCAACAGTGGAATGATCCTTGTTTGGCTTCTTAATTGGGCAAATGATCCCAACTTTCCACTCATACGGGACAGATGCAGAGAAGAAACTTGTGTTGTACAGGTCAAGTAGCTCCTCCACATAATCTTCAGGGAGATGTTGCAAGAAGATATTTGGGATTTTATCATGTCCAGGACTGGTTTGCCTGAGGCTTCTAATTGCTTGAGCTATTTCTCCTTTTGTGAATGGTGAATTATATTTGGTTTCAATGATCTGTTCTGTCAACATACTGGAAACATTCTTCATTGTGAGTTGTGAGTTACTATCAGCTGTATCAATTTTATGTCTTGTAAAGTGCTCAAGCAGTTTTTCAGCCTTACTTGTAGCAGAATCGCTGATTTCTCCAACCGGTACTGAGGAGATTGTGCTATGACTTCCCTTCATAGAACGGATGGTCTGCCACACTCTTCCAACTGGGGTGTTGGCATCTAGAGAGTTGGTAAATTTTTGCCAACTTTCTACTTTCTTCTTCTTTATTACATTTTTTGCTATTGCTGTAGTACGACGATAGTTTATAAGATTTTCCAATGTTGGTGATTTTGCAAGGATATTTTGAGACTTTCGTCTCTTTGCTACTGCTTTTGAGCATTCGCCATCCCACCATGGAGTGCTCCTATGACACCTGATGGTGCCTGTGGTCTGCGGGATATGTTGACCTGATACAGCTAGTATTCTTGAGGCAAGTGAATCATACAATGATTCAGCAGAAGTAGGCTTGGTTCCATCATATTTAGATTTTTGTAGTGAGGTTTTCCACTCCAGCCAATTTGCTTCCTTGAGCTTCCAGCGCTGTTGACCTCTTACATCACATTTACAAATGGAAACACTAAAACAACATTCAATAGGAAAATGGTCACTACCCAAGTCCGGACCTCTAGTCAACTGGCCACAATTTAACAGATTCATTGAAACAAGGCACAAATCTAGAGTGGAAGTAGTCCCAACTCGTTTGTCAATATAGGTAGGCAAATCAGGGGGGTTTAAAACCCCAACTGGGCACTGATCCAATAAACCTAATAAACTCTGACCAGTTTGATTTAGTCTCATCCTATGATCCCACATAGGAGAGTGGGCATTGTAATCACCAATCATTATAAATTTACTATTCAATTGTGAAAAATAATGCAGAAATTCTGAGACCAATACATTACAGTTAGGATTATACAAATTAATCACATCAATACTACCTAATCTTGTACACACTTCTATTGCTAGCAGCTCAAGTTTACCCTGTTGACATGGATTCAAAGGTTTTACCCTAAAAGGTATATCGCCTCGTACCAAGATGCCAAGACCCCCTCTGTTCCCATTTTGTCGATGATGCCAAATGCATTGATATCCCACAAATTTAGGCTCATGAGAATAAATCCAAGTTTCGCATAGGCATACAACATCTGGTTTTTTGGTATATAAATATAACTTAAGCTCTGACAATTTATCACGTATTCCATTACAGTTGAATTGATATAATAGGAACTTTTTTTCTGATACAGTGTTTCTTTTCAATTTCTGATCCACAATTTTAAAAGGCCTATTTGCCATTTTTCTTCTTTGTTCTGCTAAATTGCTGCCTGTTTGAGAATACACTCTTGGATCCTGGACACTTGATTTTGGGATCTTGGTTCTTCATTGATGCTTCAAGGGGAGGATTAGTTTCCTTTGATTTTACGCCTTGTTTGCAGGTTTCAGGAGGATCACTTCTTTCCTTTGATGTTAGTGTTGGGTTTTCTTCCAAAGTTGACTCAGCAGCAATTGTTTCTCTTGAATGATATTCATTTAAGATTGTTTCTCCAGTTTTGAGGCCAAAGTGGTTTCTGATCATGCCCAGAATTAGTAGATCTTTTTCTCTTTTATTTTCTAGAGACAAGTTCACTGAAAAAATTTCCAAGAGAAATTTTCCTAATTTAAAGAGGATTTTTTCTAGCACATTATCAACATGCTTCTCACACTTTTCCATGATCTCTGCTTCCCGGAGAACTGGGTCTTGATTTTCAGAGTATTCCACAGCTACAGCCTGAGTGGCCTGATTGGCTGCCACACCAAGTGCTGAGGCATAAGTCCTAGGTTTATTTGGGACTCTTCTGGGTAAGTAATATGATCCTTGAGTTTGGTGAACTTCTGCTTCAACATCAAAGGTATTTGGTCCTGATTTGTCTGCAACTGATGTCTCCATTTCTGTTAGCTGATGCTGTGTTTGAGACTGCTTTGTGCTCTGCTGTGATATTTCGATGTTTCCCCGCCCGGTCTTCTGCAGTAATGCACTTCTTGCTTCATTGAAAGAGAAACCTTCTCTCATAAGTTGCTGTAGCCTTGAAGCATCTTGTACATATTTGCATTCACGTGAGCTAGCCACATGTGGGCCCAGGCAGTTTGCACACCTTGGGGACCCAGCATCACATTCCTCTTTTTGATGATTGCCACCACAGACCAGACATCTCTGAGTCGCTGCACATCCACTTGCAAGATGGCCTAGCCTCTGGCAACGGTAGCACCGTAGTGGAGGTGGCACAAAAGGCCTTACCTGAAATGACACAAGGTCAATTTTCAAAGCCTGAGGCAGGTATGGCCCAGCAAAGGCAACTTTGACTGAGAGTGATGGCTCTTTCTTACCACTGCTAAATTTGTTTAACCTATAGAGACGCAGAACAGTGTGGCCCACACATTTCACTGATGGAAGCAGCTCTTCAGGGTCTAACTCTGTATCAATTGGCCCAATGACCCCAAAGCTTACCTCTCCTACATCCATAGAAGGCTGATAGCACAGAACAGCAAACTTTCCAATGTGGTCCACTGATAAAAGGTCTCCAATACCGGCAGCATCCGCACTGAGAAACTCCACTGCAACAATGTTCCTCCGCTTATTCACTCTAACATCCTTAATTGTGGAATAGTCAAGAATGTCCTTCAGCCCTCTTGCTAGGTTCAGAGGATCCAGGGTTATTTTCTTCTCATCTGCTCCAAAATATGTTTCATTTGATGCTTGCGGTTGAGAAATAAGCACAGTTGTGCCAGCTCCCTGAGACACAAGAGTCTTGTTAGTAGGGAATGTTTTCTGCAAGTTTTGCCTCACCTTTTTTGTTACGTCCTCCGCTGTATCACTTACATCTGATTCCACTTTGCCTCTTGGTCTCTTGGAACGCCTGTTAGGCTCAAACCATGAGCCAGCTACGGCTAATTCGTTGGCGTCCATTTGTTCTGTGGAACTATCCTCGCTTGACGGTGGTTCTCGATCGTTGATCTCTAGCATTGCCGGCGTTATCACCGGCTCTTCTTCTGCAGTAAATAGATTGCTTCTATTTTTCACAGAAGCCATATTTTTGAATAAGTCTCCTCCTATGGAGGAAACTTACACTTGGATATGTTTTAATATCAGTCGCAGCCTTACGTCCCGACAACTCACCACAACCTCCGTTTGAATGTTGACCGGGAAGGTGATTGCTGCTTTTTACTGATATAGTTGTGTTTCTTACTTTTTTGACGGGAAACCCGCTACAGTCTTGAGAGCTTGGATCAAATGGGTATGCAACTAACACTGAAAAAACCTATCTTAACACAAAATTTTAAAATTGAGCATTTGTAAAACCCTTTTTTCATTAACATTGTAGTAATAGTGTAAAAAATTGCCGAGTTATGATTAGGCTAGTCTGCATTTCCTCATTTGCTTCTCACTATTCTGCGGAGGTTCATAGCCGCTGAATAAAATTACATGCGCAAAAAATCCCCGTTGGAAAATTGAAAAAATAATTTCTTCCTGCCATATTACAAAACAATTTAAAATGAAATTCAAATTCTTGAGCCCATTTTGCAACCGTTGCTATAGCAACGCATCATTGCGAAAATTCTTACTTGCGTGCGCTTGAGCTCTTACTTTTTTCCAATAATTTTAACCACTGATCTGTTTGATTTTTATATTGAAAAACTTATTGGAATAATTGAATGAATAACCTCATACTCTGAAATGTCTGACCAAGAACAGCTGCTGCTAACTGGAAGTAAAAGATCAGTGCTTGATTTACCAAAAGAGCTTCCATGTACTTCAGCAAACGATGCTACCCACGGTGTTCGTGGAACTAAGGCCTCTAAGAAACGTCCGCTTCAAAGTCCTAGAACTGATAAAAGCTCGCCAGTAACGACTTCTATATCCGGTAAACATGGAGATATCCAGGCCATTTCCAGTGGATCTCCTGCTCTTCAATCAGCAGCCAGTAAGGTGGCCACAATGTTATCGGGTGATGCAGCCTTTGGAAGAAAAAGGAACATGTCAATTTCTTCCTCAGTTTCAGCTTCTTCAATGATCACGACGTACACCCGCCTTCGTCAGCATAAGCCGACATCTAATCCTAGTTCAGAAGGCCGATTTAAGCTGAAAGAAACCAAGTAAGTGATGTATTTTCAGAAATTTTCTCATCTCTTTCCCCCGTATACGCTGAGCGTACAGTTAAAATTTTCAAAACTGCGAAAAATTAAAGTGAACATTGATATTATACCATTTCATAAAATATAAGTGTGGGTCTCTATGTGGTTTGGGGTACACATGGGCCGTTATCCACAAATATAAAAACCTTTTTTCTCTCTAGAGTTTTTCTCAACACTATGGAAACACTTCATTCAGCCAGAGATAACTAGTAGCAGGCACTGGGAAAAAGCTTACTCTATTGGAAGAAGAGATTGGTATGACTCACGCAGAAAACAATCTTATCGTAGAATTACTCACGACCTCCATACACTGACCACCGCACAGTCACGTAGCTTAATTCATTTTCTTTCACTACGATTCGCGACAATTTTTGTCCCTTAACAAACGTGAGTCCGGACTGAAAATTCCGACGATCCTCTTCACTATAAGTTCGGTGACCATTTAGCTCTAAATAATTAACAATAATTAACGAGGTATTTCAGTAAAAGAAATTAGTACACTGGATCACTGCAATAAAAATAAATTTATTGCTACCCAAGCGAGATTCATGCGCTGGTGGATCACATAATATAAATTAATGAATGAATGAAAAATAGGCGTAATATGCGCTTAGGATTTGATAGATCAATCACCTCACGTATTTTTCACTCATCGTATGGTGAACAAACACTAAAATTCATCTCTGCGCGTATTGTTATTCTGTAACTTATTCATTGGAATTTGGACGCCAATGTTGTGCAATGATTCATGCCGACTTTGTTTTACTAACTTTTTCTCATTTCTTGAAATCATTTAGAACGGTATTTTATTAAGTTCATTGATGTGTTTTTGCTCTTTTATTTTCTCCTACCAAATAACAAACTTCTTCCTAACCAATTTCCCAGCATATAGCAGACATTTTCGTAAACAATATAAATAGCAAACATTTTCTTGACTAATTTCCCAAGAAATAGCAGACATTTTCCTAAATAATTTCCTAACAAATAGCAAATATTTTCCAATTTACAATTTCGCAATTTACAAGTTACAAATTTTTCGGTTTCTTCAAGCAGAAGAAGAGGACTAAAAGTATAACTAGGCTGACTAGAATGGTTAGTTCTACTGTGGGTAAGTAAGTTAGGTAGTTAGTGAATTAGAATAGTTAGTTCTCTTCTGATAGTTTTCTGCAATCACCGCTGGAACTGCAACGAGGGAGCTGCTCTCTCTGGCGTAAAAACTGCGCAGTTTCAAGAGTGGTCTCGAACTGTGATTTTTTCTTTTAAAGAAGTATTCGGTTTTTGCATGACACGCTTCGCATTGATATTCAGCATCTTATGTAGGCATGAGCTACTCCGGAAAGCACATTGCCATTTTGCTATTATTTGTATTAGTAACACTAGTCCATCCTCCTTTATTTGAAATAAGAATGAAGGTAAAATGAAAGAAGGGGCGTAAAAAATATAAAAAAAATAAATCTCTCGAGAGTCAATGAGGCTGCGTGAACACGGCCCGTCAAAATATATAGGGCTGGAGCTTGTATCACAGATACCATGGATACGTATACCGTGACAGATACGCTCATCACTCACTGCAGGCTGGCTTCGGACAGACGGACGGACGGACGCGGCTCTTATTATAGTATAGATTGTTGTTTAATGTTGGTTTTGTTGAAGATTCCCAATCCTTATTTTCTTTTATTTTTTATTAAATCAAATTTTAATCTTTACTCTCAACTAATGCTACCATCACTAACCAAAGTCCAGCAATAATTTTCTGTTATTTTACAGGGAATATAACTCGGAAATAATTTCGTGCGGCTGGTCACCAGATGGCAGCACGATCGCAGTCGCACTTCGGGACGGCTCAGTGAGTGCATTATTATCTTCATCATTATTATCTTTATTAGCTTTTTCGAAATAAGAAACGAAATAAAAAAAGCCGCAAGATATGAAAAAATCAATTTCTCTAGAGGTTATGAGGCCGAGTGTACACGGCCTGTCATAAATGTACAATAATGTTTGACAAATCACACAACACGCGTTCCTTCTTCTTAACAATACACGTGATATTCATTCCGACTCCCAATCTGCTGGGTTAAGGCACCGAAAATTATGAAGTTGATGAAGCTTGTATCACAGATACGCTCATCACGAGCGAGCCTCCGCAGTAAATCCTGACTTTCCCCAGTATTTTTTTTTGACATAAGAGCAAACTTTCACTGTTGAATTTGCTTGAGGACCTCATAACAATATTCTTTGTTGTGAGCTCATATTTACCAGTCCATAGGCACACAATATCCCCAGACAATTCTTAAGGGGGCGTGGGAGTAAAAGGGTTAAGAACCCCTGGTGTAGATGATATAACGCGAACAGGGACCGTCAAGGAATCAAGGATCCATAATGAAGGCAGAATTTGAAACTTTCCAACGCTGGAGAGCTACAAAAATACATGAATTTGGCAAACAGGGCGATATGCAAAGGTAAATTCAAGAGGAGTGATCACGCAACCCCTCTCTTAAATGAACTGGGCTGGACTCCCATTCAAAAAAGTTTCCTAACTCGTAAAGGCCAATAAACAATTTAAACAATTTAAATTTGAACAATTTATTTACCACAAGTGATACAGAGGTAGATTGTTTCTTAAGTCTAATACAATGGTCAAATTTGAGTATAGCTACCTGTGGGCCCGAATAAGTTCAGCGACTTCTAGGGCATCCTACCATCAACGTTATTCTAGGGTGTACAATAACGTTTAATCTAATTCCCTTAACCTAGATATGCATTAGACTGATCAATGAAGTCGTTAACTCGACGTTCGATGCTTCATTTTACAAAATAGTTCATATGGACTAGATGTTAACAGTATATCCCACAAACGATTTAAGAATACGTATTTTCCTTTTTCCTCTTTATATCTCCCTCAGATTAATGCTGATAATGGGAAATTCCCCTCGCCACTGTAACCAACCCAAAGCCGAATTGAAAAAATAACGTCTTAGTCTATTACATTAGATAGAAAGCTCTGTCAATATCAGGCGCCTTACTGTGGAACAAACTTCCTCAGAGTATCAAAATCCCTCATACATTTAAATTGTTTAAAACCAAACCATCGCGTTATTTTGCGTCCAAACAATAATTGTATGCTGCAGTACATACTGAAAAAGTATTTACGAATTTCTTTCGCTCGTTATCCTTTTCTTCAATATATTTTACTGCATTACACCACATTTTTACAGTGTGCGTGTGCGATGTGATTGCTTGAATGCAAGTATTTCGGTACATGTACAGCGTGTCCCACAAAACCCGATCTGAGTATTTATTTTCCGGTATCAGTAATACCATCATAAGAATACCATAAGCATTTAATTTCAGAAAAAAAATTATGATGGTATTACTGACAAGGGAAAATAAATACTCGGTTCGAGTTTTTGTGGTACATGCTCTTCAATAGATTTTGAATTATTTAAAAAACACAATATGAATTAAAAAGTTTCAACACACGATTGATTGGAATCCTTTATCTTTTATCCCTTATCATCCTTTCTCATAAATAAAAAAAATCGTTTGTTTACAATAAAAATAATGGTTGTAATGCCTTTCAACTATGATTTTATTTTAAACAAACGGTTTTAATTTTTTTAAATCTAATGGGTTGTAATACATTTCAAGTACCAACTCTTTGAGAAACAAACGGTTGCATCTCGTATGGTGTGCCTATCATTAATTAATTAAGGTCCTTTGTATTGAGTAATTTTTAAAATCCAATGAGTTGTAATACATCTGACGTATCAACTTTTTTGGAAAGTAGCTGTTTTTCTTTCTTTCTTCTTTTATTTCTCTCTTTCTTTTCTTTGCTACCGACCAGATAGCGCTGAGAGGCTGGTCGGACGCTGGACTTGCGCAGGAGAGTGTGCGGGCACCCCACGAAGGGGAAATTGCATCCCCTACGAGCCTCAGTTGGCTGCCAGACACGGCGGGGGGAGGGTCGCAGCTCCTCGTCGCCTGTGAGAATTTATAAAGTATATGTAATATAATACGATTATATATGAATAGCATACTACAGATCATTGCTGTTCTTCATCGCTAGTGAGAAATAATGAATTGTATATGTGTGGCATACTACTCGTATATATTATCGCTGTTCTTAATTGCTAGTAAAAAATAATAGGCCTAAGGTTTACAAGGCATATTAATAAATATGTATAGTATAATATAAACCCTTTTAAAATGAAATACGCTTTTGGTATACGTAAAGTGCTTCCAAATACGGAAATAGTAGTGCGTCCGTTGCAGCATAGCCGTTTGTGCACGGTTCAATACTTTTCTTCGGTAACTTTAAATAGAAGTTGTAGGACTTAGAACAGGGTTCAAGTTATTCTATAAGTATATAAAAGGTAGAAAAATCCTTATTGATTGTTCTATTTTCACAATCAAACAGTAGTTACGATTTTTCTGATTTTTTGACCTGATGGAGAGGGCGAGAAGTGCAAGTTCACTGATGACGAGAAGGGTTTGCTACGTGACCCTCCTGCTCGTTTTCTATAGTCACCGTAGAGGCTGCACTCTCTGGCGTAAATACAGTCCAGTTTCGAGAAAAGAAAGAAAGAAAGATAAAGTGAGTTCTCTCAAACCATAACATTTCATAGTATTTCAATAATATTTCGTGATATTTAATAATATTTTCATAATATTCAATAATATTTTCATAACATTCACTAATATTTTCATAATATTTAATAATATTTTCATATTTTTTTTATTTTTCACGATATTTCACAATATTTAATAATATTTAATAATTTTCCAGAAAATTTCCCAAACATATCAATAATATTTCATGTATGACATCCTGGTTTTTTTCGTCTTTCATATTTTTTTTCATGTATTCAAACGAAAAAAATGCAAAACTTTGAATGAAAGTAAGGTACTTCCAAACTTATATCAGAAACGTTGCCTCTCACTTCTTTTTGAGATCCTTATTCTTGTTGCGTAAATAATAAAATACGATAGCTTATTATCAGAGAGTAACATCGCATTTTTGACGAATTGAGTAGGTCGCGTGACTAGCAGTTAGCAACTTCTAAATAAAGTAACGATTATTTTCGAAACTATACGTCTACGCAACCTCAAAACAAAGCAATAATTATGTTTCAAATTATATTCAAAACTATATTCGCAACCTCAAAATAAGGCAACAATTAAATTTGAAACTATATTTGAAATTTTTAAAAGCCGATATGCTGGCATGTCTCACGTGTCAACTTTTCTGGAAATAAACGTTTTTTCTTATTTTCTTTCTTTCTTTATAAACTCAAAATGAAGCAATAATTCTGTTCGAAACTATACAGGCAATAATTAAATTCGAAACTATACTTACAACCTTAAAATAAAACAATAATTCTAGTCAGTAATGTTATGGTTATCTGCACTCCGCAATCCAAAGCTTGTTTTCTCTACCGAACGGTCAAGATCACAAGCTCGTTACTTCTCAACCGGTTCGGTTTTTTAATGTAGAAACGTTGCGCAATTTTCCACAGCCAATTACTTATCTGACAGCCGATGCCATTTTAACGGCTTGTGAACAATAACAACAACACACGCTCTGTACACACAGACAGCTACTGGCTTGTCAACATTAATAAATTTATTGACCATTAACAAAAACAAAAAACGACATGTAAACAACAACAACAACAACAAACGACATGTAAACAATAACAACACACGTCCTATAAACAACAACAAACGACATGTAGACAATAACAACAATAACAAAAATAACAACAAAAACAAACGATATGTAAACATCAATAACGACATGTAAACAATAACAACAATAACAAAAACAACAGAAACAGAAAACGGTTTATTCCCAATAGAGATGGTACAAAAGTACCATCATTGGTTTTTAAAATATCTTAAAATTAATACACTTAGATGATACACACACACGAGTATTGAAAAACTCGTGTCACTAGTCAAAAGAAATGATTGAGGGCAATGAACTCCTAATCTAGCTTAGTCTACATTTGATAATACATGTAATGATAATTGTAAGAGATAACACAATTTCATGGACGATGCATTTTCATTGTGGGGTGAAAACACTTTTGACAGTTTACATGTACATGACATAAAACTTCGCAATTCTTGACGCCAGGAAATAATATATGAAATCGCTTGTTTCGGTCAATGTTCACAAGTGTCATTTTAAGGAAGCATGAAAAAAAGAAAAATATATATATAAATATATATCCATATACACACATATGTACACATACGTATGCATGTGTGTATATATCCATACACACTCACACACACACACATACACACACACACACACATATATACATATGTGTACATATAAGCATGAGGACCAAGAAGATTATAGGTTTTGTATTTCTGATTCAACAATTTTAACATAACGGTCATTAGTTAACAAGCATTTTATTTAAATATAAATGGATGATCGCACAACAAATGTATAGTTTTTACATGAATGCTTTACAATACTAAAGATATGACGAGTTAGGTAATGTTACAAGTTGAGAGTGCACAGAAAAAAGACCATTATCTCTAGTAAAATGCTAGTTGTCAGTCTAGTACACACATATGTGCACGTATACATGTAAATATTTACACATACACATGCACACATATACCCACGCACATATTTACACCTAACTCGTAAGCATACACAAATGCATTTCTATGCATCGAGGCAATACATACGCATTCTACAGAGTGTCATACGCATAGCGTGGACACGTACACATTTACACAAGTAAGCATGTGCGCAAATATCAGCGTAAACTAGTCAGTATAAACCAGAATTCCAATCAAGGGAAACGGAGAAAATATCTTTTATTATAGCATGAATTTTATAAAATTTCGTACTAAAAATAGTGGCACAAAACAGTCTACTTAAGTCAGAAACATGAAAACGATTGTGGGACGTGAATAAGAAAGAAAACATTAATGTCCTATAAAGCTTTCATATTAGAAAAAAAAATCACATTATCTTTGAAATATGGCGCAAATTGTCGTCAATTGATAAACAAACATAGGTATCACATTATTATAAGCATATAACTATAAGCCGAATAAGTATATTACTGCAGTATAAATGGATGATCACACAACGAATTTATTTTTTTTACATGGATGCTTTACAATTTCATATTTTAAAAAATACATTATCTTTGTAATATGGTGCAGAATGTCTGTAATTGATCAACACACACACACATAGGTACCATGACGGTCTAGTTTGATGCTTGCACAGAAACGGAGAGGAATGACATAAAATGCACCTTCGACTGGTTCATCTACTCTAGTGCACACAGTTGTACGTGCACATATACACACCCATATGCGCACACACACCTATATACGTACACACATATACAAGTAAGCATGTCCGCAAATGACAACGTATAGGTGGTCAAATCATAATACCTACGCATACTTCAAAACTGTTGTTTGATGTCTTGAATTATAAAACAATGAGCGAGGGAGATTGTTCAGCAATGGAGATACCAGGTAAATGAGATTCGTCAGTACTCATTCAGTATGTTCTGTAACTAAGGATTATTATTGAGACACAAGATGACGAGTTATTTTGGCTTTAAATTCTCTCGGTCTTTGAGGGACTTTAATACTCAGGGGAAGTTTGTTTCACAGTAAGGCGCCTGATATGGACAGAGCCTTCTGCCCTAAGTGAGATGAACGATAGTTGACTAAGACATTATTGTTTCTGTTCGGTTTTTGATTGGTTACAGTGGGTGGATGGAAACGCACTATCTCAGCACTGCTCTGAGGAAGATATAACGAGGAGAATAAGTATTGGGCCTTCTGCATGAGGAGCCTTTCTTGGATAGGGATCCAGCCGAGTTTATTGAGGAGAGGGGTTACGTGATCACTTCTTTTGAAATTACCGTTGCATACCACCTTGGCTGCAAAATTCATGCATTTTTTTAAGTCCCTTTGAAGGTATTGAGGTAAGTCTCCCCATACTAGGCTGCAGTAGTCAAAGCGCGATAACACAAGGGATTGAATGGCTAATAATCTGGATTTTTCGTCTAGCATACGTTTTATACGATGAAAAAACATTAAAGTTCCGTAGATTTTGTTGCAAGTAGTCTCAACGGGAGATTTGAAGGACATATTTCTATCGAACCAGATACCTAGATTTTTAACTTATTCTGATGCATTAATTTTATCATTTCCAACTGCAAGAGTAAGATCTGAAGTTTTTTTAATTGCATCTTTGGATCCAAAAATAATGCATTGTGTTTTATTAGCATTTAATTTGAGATCATTTCGGTCGTACCATGATTTCAGGCTAGTCAGTAAAGTTTCGGCTTTAATTTGCGTCTGTGGTATTTCCGATACAGAACTTGTTATTGCAATTTGAACATCATCTGCATACATTGAGATCCGTGTGTTAGAAGGCATTGGAGGGAAATCATTAATGAAAATAGAAAACAGTAGCGGACCAAGAATGGATCCTTGGGGAACACCAAAATTGTTTTGAATGAATGGGGACAATTTATTTTCTATGCGGACTGCATGAGATCGATTTGACAAGTAACTTTCAAACCATTGCGTGTCTATTCCCAAGTTCAGTATTTTACGTAGAAGTCTTTCATGTTGGACGCTATCGAACGCCTTAGAGAGATCGAGTAGTAGCAAGAGTGTTACATTCTTTTGATCGATGTCACTGTATATTTTTTAAGATATATTGAGCAGAGCGTCTTGAGTGCTAGTATTTCTTCTATAGGCATATTGATTTTGGTGGAGTAAACAACAACAACAAACGATATGTAAACATCAATAACGACATGTAAGCAATAACAACAATAATAAAAATAACAACAATAACAACAATAACAAAATAGCAACAACAACCAACGATATGTAAACATCAATAACGACATGTAAGCAAGAACAACACTAACAAAAATAACAAAAATAACAACAATAACAAAATATCAACAACAACAAGCGATATGTAAACAACAACAAGACCACCAACAAGCGACACACAACACCCAGACAGCGGCGGGCGGCTGGTGCTGTGGGGGAACCACACGGAGGTGGCCAAGGAGGTGCTGGAGGCAGACGCGGAGGACCTGCGGGTGGCCACCCTCTGCTGCGGGACGGTCGTCACCTTCGCTGGGGGCGTGGTGCACGTCAGAGACCCTCTGTCTCTCAGGACGGTCACCACCTTCACCACACGGTGGGGGCTCGTTCTTGTTGTTTTTTCACCACCTACACCACACGGCGGGGGCTCGTTTTTATTTTTTTGTGTATTCCAGGTCACCACCTTCTCCACCCGGTGGGGGGCTCGTTCTGGTTCTTTTTTGTTCTGTGCATTTCCGGTGGTTCTTCTTTTTGTGGTGCTTTTCAAGTGGTTAGGTGGTTCTTATTTTTGGGCCTTTCAAGTTGGTTCTGAAAATAATCGACGCACGGATTATGTTATTGATGGTGCTATGCTAATTAATTTATTGAGTATTCTAATTTGAGTATTCTAATTTGTATATATCTATACATATAAATACATTCGTTATTACGCACTGCAGTGTTAACTAAAATCTTTAAATAAGCCAGAAGTACATATATGCATACAAATTCGTTAATCGAATTATTTTTTTTTCGTATGCATTAGGCATTTAAATTATGTTCAAATTTTAATTATTTATATTATGCCTTAAAGATAACCCGTCCACTTTCGAACACGACAGTGCCCCCTCTCACACGTTAGGCACGAAACCAAATATGGTCAGGACCACTTTGTTATTGAATGGTGCATGGCCCCTCTTTATCACCTGATCTCAACCCAATTGTTGTTTTGGTTAGGCTATCCTGGATTGTGAACAGTCTAACATCAATTATTGCATCACTTTCCATTCTATTAATGCAATATTTGCATCACTTACCATTCCATTAATGCAATATTTGCATTACTTGCCATTCTATTAATGCAATATCTGCATCACTTGCCATTCTATTAATGCAATATCTGCATCACTTGCCATTCTATTAATGCAATATTTGCATCACTTGCCATTCTATTAATGCAATATTTGCATCACTTGCCATTCTATTAATACAATATTTGCATCACTTGCCGTTCTATTAATACAATATTTGCATCACTTGCCATTCTATTATACAATATTTGCATCACTTGCCGTTCTATTAATACAATATATGCATCACTTGCCGTTCTATTAATACAATATTTGCATCACTTGCCATTCTATTAATACGATATTTGCATCACTTGCCATTCTATAAATGCAATATTTGCATCACTTGCCGTTCTATTAATACAATATTTGCATCACTTGCCATTCTATTAATACAATATTTGCATCACTTGCCATTCTACTAATGCAATATTTGCATCACTTGCCATTCAATTAATGCAATATTTGCATTACTTGCCATTCAATTGATACAATATTTGCATCACTTGTCATTCTATTAATACAATATTTGCATCACTTGCCATTCAATTAATACGATATTTGCATCACTTGCCGTTCTATTAATACGATATTTGCATCACTTGCCATTCTATTAATACAATATTTGCATCACTTACCGTTCTATTAATACGATATTTGCATCACTTGCCATTCAATTAATACAATATTTGCATCACTTGCCGTTCTATTAATACGATATTTGCATCACTTGCCATTCAATTAATACAATATTTGCATCGCTTGCCGTTCTATTAATACGATATTTGCATCACTTGCCATTCTATTAATACAATATTTGCATCACTTGCCGTTCTATTAATACGATATTTGCATCACTTGCCATTCAATTAATACAATATTTGCATCACTTGCCGTTCTATTAATTCGATATTTGCATCACTTGCCATTCTATTAATACAATATTTGCATCACTTGTCGTTCTATTAATACGATATTTGCATCACTTGCCATTCTATTAATACGATATTTGCATCACTTGCCATTCTATTAATACAATATTTGCATCACTTGCCGTTCTATTATTATGATATTTGCATCACTTGCCATTCAATTAATACAATATTTGCATCACTTGCCGTTCTATTAATACGATATTTGCATCACTTGCCATTCTATTTTATACAATATTTGCATTACTAGCCGTTCTATTAATACGATATTTGCATCACTTGCCATTCTATTAATACAATATTTGCATCACTAGCCGTTCTATTAATACAATATTTGCATCACTTGCCGTTCTATTAATACGATATTTGCATCACTTGCCATTCAATTAATGCAATATTTGCATTACTTGCCATTCAATTGATACAATATTTGCATCACTTGTCATTCTATTAATACAATATTTGCATCACTTGCCATTCAATTAATACGATATTTGCATCACTTGCCGTTCTATTAATACGATATTTGCATCACTTGCCATTCTATTAATACAATATTTGCATCACTTACCGTTCTATTAATACGATATTTGCATCACTTGCCATTCAATTAATACAATATTTGCATCACTTGCCGTTCTATTAATACGATATTTGCATCACTTGCCATTCAATTAATACAATATTTGCATCGCTTGCCGTTCTATTAATACGATATTTGCATCACTTGCCATTCTATTAATACAATATTTGCATCACTTGCCGTTCTATTAATACGATATTTGCATCACTTGCCATTCAATTAATACAATATTTGCATCACTTGCCGTTCTATTAATTCGATATTTGCATCACTTGCCATTCTATTAATACAATATTTGCATCACTTGTCGTTCTATTAATACGATATTTGCATCACTTGCCATTCTATTAATACGATATTTGCATCACTTGCCATTCTATTAATACAATATTTGCATCACTTGCCGTTCTATTATTATGATATTTGCATCACTTGCCATTCAATTAATACAATATTTGCATCACTTGCCGTTCTATTAATACGATATTTGCATCACTTGCCATTCTATTTTATACAATATTTGCATTACTAGCCGTTCTATTAATACGATATTTGCATCACTTGCCATTCTATTAATACAATATTTGCATCACTAGCCGTTCTATTAATACAATATTTGCATCACTTGCCATTCTATTAATACAATATTTGCATCACTTGCCATTCTATTAATGTAATATTTGCATCACTTGCCATTCTATTAATGCAATATTTGCACCACTTGCCATTCTATTAATTCGAAGATTTGCATGAAATTACGAGTTTTCGTATCAATTACCGTTCAATTAATACAATTTATGCACCAAATTACGAATTTTGACTTAATTTACTGCTCAATTAATGCGATATTTGAATAAAATTCTTAATTTTTGCACCATTTACTGTTCAATTAATACGATATTTACGACAAATTACGAGTTTTTGCAACATTTGTGGTTCAGTTAATAAGATTTTTGCATCAAATTACGAGCGATGGCGGCCAGTTTCAATCAGTATGAGTTGAGGCTCAAGTTAGATAAAATATACCTCGAGTATGCATTGTTTCAACCACCGATATCATTTCTAAACTATGGAACTGAACATCATTGAACATACATACATACATACATACCTACATTCCATTTCAGTTTTAACACTGTGAACTTCTTTGGTTTTTGGACTTTTTTGGTTTTTGCCATCGTTAAAGTTGCTTACAGCAGAATTCAACATTCCAGTGAACCTAGAGGCCAGATTATTTCTGAACTGAAGAACTGAACATCACTGAATACACCAACATTGTTTAGGCCTAATATTAATTAATATTTCTGACCGATATTTATTGTGAATTACAGAACTGATAATTATCGAACATCCTAACATTTTTTAGGAATAGAGGGCAGTTCCTGGAGGCCTACGGAGACGTGCACGCAGTAGACGGCAACATCCCGAGCGTGGTGGGGGGTGGGGGGGCGGTGGTGTGGTGGGACACCCGGACGGGGGGGCGGGTCCGGGCAGTGGGGGGAGCGGGGGTGCGCGGGGATGCCCTGAGGCTCAGCCCCGGCCTCGACAAGGTGAACAAAGGATGCTTTTATTTTAAATAATCAATCCTGACACATAAAAAATTCTAATAATTAAATATTAATACATAAATAAAATACAATAAATCAATACTGATCCGTAATAAAATACAGTTAATCAGTTAGTCAAGCCTGATACATAACGAAAATACCGTTCATCAAGCCTGAAAATACAATTAATTAAGCCTGATCTGTAAAAACGTACAATTAATCAAGCCTGATACATAAACAAAATAATATTCATCAAGCCTGATACACAAAGAAAATACAATTATTCGAGCCTGAAACACAAAGAAAATACAATTATTCGAGCCTGAAACACAAAGGAAAGAAAGAAAAAAGAAATGGCACTTTATTTCCAACACAAAGTTGATACATCAAATATAAAGCACTGCAAGTGTCGTGCAACTAAACAATCTTTGACCAATTTGTTGATGATGCGATAACGCCACTGAAGTGTATCTGTGCTACCGTATCAATGTTAAACATATGCTAATCTGATTCAGTACAATATACAATATTAATTATTATGCTAATCAGATTCTGCGCTCAATTTTTGCATAATACATATGTATATAATAACAACGATTAATTTAATTGCTAATTTGGATCAATTTATGTATAATACATATATAACAACTAATAATAATTCATTTTCTCGTTTGATTCAAGATCTGTATAATACATTTATAATAACAAAGATTAATTTAATTCCGGATTCAATTCGTTTCCTGCATAACGTATACTTAAAAATAAAATATAATTTAATTCAGTTGTATTATATAATCAACATATTAAATAATATTAACATGATTGACTTCCTGTATAATACATGTTTAATAACAGAATATAATTTAATTCGTGTTTATAGATACTTTGCTTATATTTGAAACATCTTTGTTGTAGTAAGAGAAACATAAACCAATCTATAATTATTTATGTAGTTATTTAATTTTCAGTTAATGAATAATTATAATAAATAATTAGATATTAATCAATATATTATTAATTATATATTACCCAATGTATATTTTAATATATGATTGATATATATTAACAATTATACCAATATAATAATTATATAATGTATACTAAATATTCATAATATACTAATCCTATATAATATAAAAGAGTATTCATAATTTTTTCTTCCTGCATCCCCAGCACCATACTTCACCATTCTACTATGTTCTTTTCTATTTTATTCTGCAATGTTATCGCACATTACACTATTTTATTCTAACTTTAAATTGTTCTCGATATTAAATTATTTTATTCGACTTTTTAACTATTCTTTACGATGATATTAACACACAGTAAAACTATTTTAGTCAACTTTTTAAATAATTTTTACGATGATATTAACACACATTAATACCATTTTAAAACTTTTTAACTATTCTTTACGATGATATTAACATACATTTAACTATGGTATTATACCCTTTCCAACTATTTTTTTACTTTAATATTAAAGTACATTCAACCATTCAATTCTACCCTTTACAAATAATTTATTCCTCTGATATTAACGCACACTCAACTATTTTATTATGCCATTCTCAACCATTTTGTTCTTTAATATTAACGCGCATTTAACTGTTCCTTCCCAGCTACATTAATATTAATCTTAATATTAAAGTAATAAAAACAGGAATAGTAACAAATATACATTAACTTTTTATCTTCACCTACCCCCCAGCTGCTGGTGGGGGGCTGGGGTGGGGGAGGGGGGCGGGTGGGGGTGTGGGAGGCTGCCACAGGCCGCCCCCTCCTGCCCCCCCTGCACGCCCCCGCTGCCGACACCTGCGTGAGTCGTGGTGCCGAACTGGCCAATGTCTGGAGTTAGAGTTACAAAGTTATATTGTATATATAGGGAGTGTATTGAGTTAGAGTTACAAAGTTATATTGTATATATAGGGAGTGTATTGAGTTAGAGTTACAAAGTTATATTGTGTATATAGGGAGTGTATTGAGTTAGAGTTACAAAGTTATATTGTATATATAGGGAGTGTATTGAGTTAGAGTTACAAAGTTATATTGTGTATATAGGGAGTGTATTGAGTTAGAGTTACAAAGTTATATTGTATATATAGGGAGTGTATTGAGTTAGAGTTACAAAGTTATATTGTGTATATAGGGAGTGTATTGAGTTAGAGTTACAAAGTTATATTGTATATATAGGGAGTGTATTGAGTTAGAGTTACAAAGTTATATTGTGTATATAGGGAGTGTATTGAGTTAGAGTTACAAAGTTATATTGTATATATAGGGAGTGTATTGAGTTAGAGTTACAAAGTTATATTGTGTATATAGGGAGTGTATTGAGTTAGAGTTACAAAGTTATATTGTATATATAGGGAGTGTATTGAGTTAGAGTTACAAAGTTATATTGTGTATATAGGGAGTGTATTGAGTTAGAGTTACAAAGTTATATTGTATATATAGGGAGTGTATTGAGTTAGAGTTACAAAGTTATATTGTGTATATAGGGAGTGTATTGAGTTAGAGTTACAAAGTTATTTATATACTGTGTGCCTGGGAAGTGTATTGAGTTATGGTTGGAAGGTTATACTGCCTAACTGGGGAATGCCTTGAGTTGCGGCTGGAATGTTATATGAAGGTTATAATTGGAAAGTTGAAATATGTAACTCGGAAGTGAATTAATTTGTAGTTGGAAGGTTATACTGCCTAACTGGGCAGTATAACCGGGAATATTATACTGTGTGCTAAAGTGCGCGCTAACAGCCTGCCCAAGAAGTTAGATTTTACTCGTTGGCTGCGTCGTAAGCGTTTCCCTACGGGAATCTAAAATTATTTCAGGCAAGAATTTCTCTAAAATTAAGTAGTTTTGAGGTTTTTGTCACTCATGAAAATCGTTTTTTTGTTTATGGTTAAAAATGTGTGCATCGAACTACTCCCTGAAAGCACCCTGTATATATAAATTTGAATATGAGCTGATGTACGTCAGAACATGAGCATTGATATGCTATGCGTCCTCTTACGATGGTCTCCCAGGGGGAATATGTGAGGCCCCGAGGTGAAGGTTAGGTAGGCCTTCTTTTTGTTGGAATTCAATAGGTTTTTTTTATCTTTAAGGACTATCTTTTTTTCACGTCATTCTGTATAATCTCTTAGCAGCATTCCATGTCATTTGGGCCAATTATTTATTGTCGTTGCGCATATTTTTTGTAGGCCTAAAAACATCTGCATACAGTAGTGAAGGTTGGTGTTGTTGTAAATGTTGATGTAGGTGAAAACCTGAATTTTAGTCCACGCTAATGTAATATTGAATTAGCGCATAGATATTATTGTATTAGTTAGTGGAAGAGGTATTGATGTGTGTCTTTGTTAATGTGTGCTAGGATGTGTAAGGTGTATGCACTCTACATATCTGAAGAAACCCTTTTTATTAATGGATAACATCAATATCCATTGCAGCAAAATAACATCAATATCCATTGCAAAATAACATCAATAACATCATTATCCATTGCAAAATAACATCTATAACATCAATATCCATTGCAAAATAACATCAATAACATCGATATAAATTGCAAAATAGCATCAATAATATCAATAGACACAACAGATTTTGCATCAATAACTGCCCGGTATCGTCTGAACGAAACCATCAAATTCACTTACTTTTTTTGAACGCGTCGCTTTTCTGTGCGTTTCAAAAATGAGAAGGAACTAAACTATCTAAGATGGATCAATAGCAAACATTTTCACATCCATGACCCTTCTCTTTTAGCAACATGCAATGAGAATTAATCAACAGAGGTGAACGCAAAGTTTGCTGTAACCCCAACTAACAGAATGCTGAACGTGTTCAGTACTGAATTCATATGGGTGATATGTTGATTATTAGAGAACTTCAGTTCGAGGGCTTACACACAATGCATGGGAGCATGAGTACCTGAATATAGTGTTTGAAAATGTTATGATATTCGGATTTTGAGGGTAGACGGTCCCCTTAAATTGTAGCGTTTTCGGAGGATGAAGACCATATAAATTGCTAACAATGATTAAAATGATGACAATAATAATATTAATAAAAGCAATGCTAATTTAAGAACTAAGTGAGATGTATGTCTCAAAAATTTTCATTATTTTAAATATTTTTCAGATAAATACTAAGGAATACTACTTAATACTTTAATCTCCCATGTGGTCTAGTGGCTAGGATACCTGGCTTTCACCCAGGAGGCCCGGGTTCGATTCCCGGCATGGGAAGACCGTTTTACCTGAAATTACGGAGAAAGTATATGCTTTCTTGTCCACTAAATTCGTAACCTTAGAGCTGTGAGGAGGATGCAAGGACAAAATTTTGCACTCAACTAACTAATAGAAGTAAGTTTTTGTAACTATTCCCCAGTCTAATTCGAACCGCCAGGCGTCGTCAGAACGAAACCATCAAGTCCCCTTACTTTTTTTGAATGCGTCGCTTCTCTGTGCGATTTCAAAAATGATAAGGAGCTAAACTATGTGAGCTAGAACATTTTGAAAGCATTTTCACCTCCGTGGCCCTTTTCTTAAAGCAACATACAAAGAGAATCAAAAGACAACGCAAAGTTAGCTGTAAGCCAAACTAACAAAATGCTGAATGCGTTCAATAAACAATTTGTACGAGTGCTGTGCTTGATGAAGGGAAGAACCTCAGTTCAGAGGCTTACACACACTGCGCGGGAGCATATTGTTACCTAAATTTTGTGTTTGGAAAATTAATGTTTTTTGAATTTTTAATGCAGACGGTCCCCTTAAAATGTAGCATTTTCGCGGATGAGGGCCATATAAAATGATATCAATTGAACGAATGATAAAATAAATTTTGGTTATAATAATAATTTTAGCAATTGAATATGATGTATTTGTCAAAACTTTCCAATATTTGAAATATTTTTTTTTATATAAATACTATAGAATGTGATTTAGCTAAAATATCCCATGTGGTCTAGTGGCTAGGATACCTGGCTTTCACCCAGGAGGCCCGGGTTCGATTCCCGGCATGGGAAGACCCTTTTGCGTAACATTTCGCCAAGTATATGCTTTCTTGAGGTTGAGAAAGAAAGCTGACACCAAGCTCACAGCCTTAAACTGTAAATTTCACTTAAAACAAGCTTCCCATGCCGGGAATCGAACCCGGGCCTCCTGGGTGAAAGCCAGGTATCCTAGCCACTAGACCACATGGGATACAAGGTAATACTTGGTATTCCTTAGTATTTAAATAAAGTTATTTCAAATAATGAAACATCACTAAGTTGCTAAGTTCGAAGCTTTAAAGTCTGTAAATTTGAAGAAAATACAAGGATAAAGTTCTAGAATTTATTGCTCATGAAAATTAGTCATTGTTACTGTATTCTACGTTCTAATTCGCGCCATACTGCTTCTGTTTGTTGTCAAACAGTGCTATTTCTTTATATTTTTACAATATTTGAGAAATTAGAGACAAAATCGCAATTTACTGCCGTTAAACTCTGAGACTAAACAAGTTTGATATTACATAATCGCGACATGCAAGTCCGTTTTATTTTATTTATTTGTTTTGGGATTTATCATATTTCCCTTCATCATATCAGCGAAATTTTAAGATGTATTTTGCAAAAGTAGTATCTTTTATATTTATTCATATATATATATATAAAAAGGCATGGAATGTCATCGCGCCCTTGTAGAGGGAGAGAGAGAGAGAGAGGAAAATATGAGATGTTGAAATTCAATCGTATATTACGGGGTTGAAAATATTATCATTATAACTAAATCCAGGGTGCTGTGGTGTCCGAGTGGTTAAGGAGATGGACTTGAAATCCATTGGGCTCTGCCCGCACAGGTTCGAACCCTGTCCGCAGCGAAGTGCATTTTGAAATTATGAATAAACTAGTGTACACGGCATGCAAAATTGCTGGTCTAGAGCCAATATTTTGATAAAATATCTTGCCGATATGAATGACAAACAAATATATCCACCCCAACAGTACACGCCATTAAAATATGCTTGTATTTGTGCACTGGTGAAACTCGTATCACAGATACGGTCATTGAGCGTCCTGGTGAGCGTCACAGACACGCGCAACAAGCGGAATCCAGACTAGTCTGCACTAGTTCGTATGTTCATATTTTAATGAAAGAGCGCACTATCGAGAGTGTTTTCAACAATGCGTCACTTGGATTATGTTTTTTTAGTTACTTGTATTTATATGCATTACTTGGAGTGTTTATATGTTTGTTTGGTGTCCGCTTCTTCCGTCTCTCTGTGACGCTCACCAGGACGCTCAATGACCGTATCTGTGATACGAGTTTCACCAGCGCACAAGTACAAGAATATTTTAATGGCGGGTACTGTTGGGATGGATATATTTGTTGGGCATCCACGTCTGCAAGATTTATTTAATGGCGGGTACTGTTGGGATGGATATATTTGTTGGGCATCCACGTCTGCAAGATTTATTTAATGGCGGGTACTGTTGGGATGGATATGTTTGTTGGGCATCCACGTCTGCAAGATTTATTTAATGGTGGGTACTGTTGGGATGGATATATTTGTTGGGCATCCACGTCTGCAAGATTTATTTAATGGCGGGTACTGTTGGGATGGATATATTTGTTGGGCATCCACGTCTGCAAGATTTATTTAATGGCGGGTACTGTTGGGATGGATATATTTGTTGGGCATCCACGTCTGCAAGATTTATTTAATGGCGAGTACTGTTGGGATGGATATATTTGTTGGGCATCCACGTCTGCAAGATTTATTTAATGGCGGGTACTGTTGGGATGGATATATTTGTTGGGCATCCACGTCTGCAAGATTTATTTAATGGCGGGTACTGTTGGGATGGATATATTTGTTGGGCATCCACGTCTGCAAGATTTATTTAATGGCGAGTACTGTTGGGATGGATATATTTGTTGGGCATCCACGTCTGCAAGATTTATTTAATGGCGGGTACTGTTGGGATGGATATATTTGTAGGTCATCCATGCTGCAAGATGTATTTGAGCAAAATATCCAATCCCCTCATTTTTGACGGGCCGTGTGCACTAGTGGTAGTAACTATAATTTCATGAAGTGAGATCGATTTACCAATTAGCGAATAAAAAACTTAGAGTCGTCTATAAGAACAGAAACGTAGCATTACACCACTAGTCGATGCAGTTCTTAGATTATGGGTTTATTGATGTTAAGCAAATTGTTGATGATAATCATTGCGTGGATTTATGATAAATTGATGATAATCATTGCCTGGATTAATGATAAATTGATGATAATCATTGCCTGGGTTAATGATAAATTGATGATAATCATTGCGTGGATTGAACTTGGATATATAAAGCGCCTGTGGATTGGAAAAAATATCCGATCTAGAAATAAAATGTTCATTTTTTGAGGAAATACAGAATAAATGTCAGTTATGTATGTTCAAATAATCTTTGCACTGCTGTGCATCAGCTCCTCATTCAGCGACAGGTTATAATGAACTTCTGTCTACGGTTTAAAATAATCAACTCGGATGCAGTGTTGAATGTTTGTTACTGATTGATGATAGCGCTTTTGAATTTTTGCCGTCTCCGACACCTACTCTACAGGTCACATTAATTGTATGTTGATTTAGAAGTAAAAATATTACTGCAAGAGGATTTATGGTATATTTAGTTAATTACAACGCAACCAAGTAAAGAAGATTGTGCCAGTGTTGGCCGCATGCCAAGGACGAATTAGGCAACCTTGGGCAGCTGTGGCGTCCTTAATTAACGAAGGCTTTCTTCAAACATTTGTTATTTGATTTGGTCACGATAGTGACGGAACTGACAAAACTGTTCACCCGCTGAGGACAGGGTTCGAACCTGTGCGGGCAGAGCCCAATGGATTTCAAGTCCATCTCCTTAACCACTCGGACACCTCAGCATGACATTTAACTATAATTACACTGATATTATTTTAACTATATTATGGAAGTAATACTAAAATCATCAAGTAAGAGTTGTGAAAGCTGCAAACCTCAGTAAGGCAAATTGCACTAATATTATTTTAACCTACATAATAATTCAAATAACATTTAAATCATCATATAATTATTGTATAGGCAGTTAAATTAACATGTTATTACGATATATTAAAAATGGTTGTTGACTGTAATACCAACGCGAAAAGCTTGAGACTGGTCACGATTCACTGAATAAACATCACTCGAAAAACTGCAATGAAATAACGAACTGCTGGAGAACGTGTCAAAGTTCTGAAAGAATAAAATGCACACACAGAAAATTGACTGAGAACAAAAGAAGAAGAAATTGAAGGTTAAAAATTAAGGAGCACACAAACAAGTTTAGGAAAAAAGATGGTGGCATTTGGGTGTCACTGTTGATAAGTATATGAACAGTATTGTGACATAAACTTTGTAAAACCAATATCAACCCATATATATATATATGTATTTATATATGCGTTTATACGCAACTAACATGAACGTGACTAACGTATCTTTACGGTCGGTATACTGCAGCATCAGAGGGCTGCTTCAAATTCAAGGATTTTTGGACATTCTGTAATTAAAAAAAATAGAAACAAACACTTCATTCCACTGATTTGCCTTTATTTTTAAAAAATTTAACAAATTGACGGTAATATTCCCTTTATAGAAATAAAAAAATCACCAAATTTTCTGAATGTTCAACAAAATTTATTGTAATTATTCTATTTATACATAAAAATCCCCCGATTTCATAAAAGTTATAAGTGATTGATAACACCTTGTCAAAAATGCGCTCCAAACTCGTTAATTCTGCTTCAAATGATGCCTTCCTCCTCTCTCTCTCGAGGACACCTACTAAGGTGTAACCAAGAAAGAAAAGAGGAGGGTACCATTTGACAAAGAATCCAGAGAACGGAGTGTGTCCCCACACCCATGGCATAGAGACTGCAAGATCAAACAAAGTTTATGAAATAAGGTATAAGTTGAAAATGAAAGTAACTGCCGCTAAAAAAATGGCAAACGTTAATCGAAGCAAGATGGTCCGCAATAAAACAAACACCTTATTCTATTTCAAAAGAAGGAAGGCCTACCTAATCCTCAGCTCGGGAACTCGCATCTTCTCCCTAGGAGCGTTAATTGAGTCTCATAGATACCATAGCTAACATTGTTAACTTTTTGGTGTTGAGTCAAATTTTGTTTTTCACTAATAGCAATGTAAAACTCCATTAAAATCGCTTAAATCTTCTGGCAAATGTCTTAAATTTCACACATTTCTCTAGTAAATGTTTTTAAAATTGCCACATGTTGTGTGTTATTTTGAAATTTTCCGCATGTTTTTGGTAAATTTTTAAATTTCCCACTAGTCTCTCGATAATCTTTTAGGTCTTTTAAATTAGATACTTATTTCTCGAAATTTTTCAAATTTCTCACTAATTGCTTGAAATTTTTTAAAATTTGTCTAATTTCCCAGTTATCGCTCGAAAATCTTTCAAATATTTCAAACTCCCAATTCTCTACCTACAATTTCAAGTCTTTCAAGCACCTCACTAGTCTCCCGAAAATCTTTCAAACTCCCTACTTGTTTCCTAAAAATCTTTGAAACTTCCAACTTGTTTCCTGAAAATTTTTGAAACTAGTCTTTGAAAAATCTGAAAATCTTTGAAACTCCCAACTTGTCACTTGAAAATCTTACAAATTTTTCCCAGGTGACGGCAGCCACGTGGCTCACTAAGGACGTGGTTGCCTACGCCGGCTCACAGGACAACCTCATCAGAGCCAGCACACTCGCCAACCAGGTGTGTAGTTATGAGGTTAATGCAAAAAACTGTTGACTGTTTCAGTGTTAAACACAGTTAAACAACAGTAGGTGCCGGTGTAATATGATATCTACCTTCGGTTTTAATATCTACAAACCTTTTTTCCCATGTATTTCTTGTTCTGAATTTCTTTTCCTATAATAATTGTAAAGTACCTACGATACGATGTTGTACATAGTGCATAAAATTGAAATTATGCTTCCTAAAAATATGTCTCAAAAATAAAATGACACCATGCATGCAAGAGATTTTTACAAAGTAATTTCCAGTGAAAATTCATTTATCTTTTCTTTAAGAAATCACAATCCCCTTGACAACGTTGAAAATATGGGTCTATAATGCAGGAAGAAAGCAAAAGGAACCACAAAGGAGAAATGAAGCAATTTTTGAGATGTCCAAGAAAAGGATACCAAACATATTCAGTTCGACATGGAAACAAGTTTTTTCACTATATGGACTTGAATGGGAAAATAAACAGCAAAATAAACTTGTCAGAAATTTTGGAATTGGTTTACGATTTTGTAAATATCACGGTAGATATCATACTATACCAGAAGGCCGATGGTAGATATCATACTATACCGGCACCCTACAGTTTTAGCTGTTTCATCTCACCAGTAAGAAAAAATCCCTAATAAGAAAAATACTGTTAGGTGTTATCTTTAATTCCATGTCTCACTTATTAAAAAATACTGTTAGTTTTTATGTTCAATTTTGCGTCTCTCTAATAAGAAAAATACTGTTAGATGTTATCTTTAATTCCATGTCTCACTTATTAAAAAATACTGTTAGTTTTTATGTTCAATTTTGCATCTCACTAATAAGAAAAATACTGTTGCGTGTTTCAGAAGAAAATACTTCTTGTTTTGTTAGCTTGAAAGATTGCTTAATACGTTGTATGATATTTACTGTGAGGCACAATTACAAATATTTTTATATTCATCTCTTTGGCAGGTAATTATCTTAGCATCAATTATAAGAGCAGTTCAGCTCTCAAAATGAATTTCAAAAAACATAACAGGATCTTCAAAAATTTGTAGGTTTTTTGGGATATTTTCAAGCTTAAGGAAAATTCAGTCTGCGTTGATGGAAATGCATATTTCCATACGTCTAAGCGTACAGGTAAATATATATATAAGTATAAATATATATATATATATATATATAGTAAGATTACAGACATGTTATTAGGAAAAGCCGTTCATTAAATTTATAGAAATTTTGCGGGAGCGTAATATGCACGGCAGCATCGAACTTACGAATTCTGCAGTACATACAACAATTGTCCCAAAAGAAACTCAGCATAATAAGTATTGTGCTCTGGAAAATGCAGCATATAAAAACCAATTGTGTCAGTGAAATTGACGCCTATTCACCAATAAAGTGTAAATAAAAGTACACCATGGTAGGATATAACCTGTTATCATTTTATAACACTTCTTCTGTCTAACATTACGAATTACATCTCTGCCATAGCTATATTTCTCACAATTTATAAAATAAAATACCGACCTAAAATAATTTCAGAACCCGAACGAAAAAAATCAAGACCATTTTTGCCCAGCAATTATTCCTATCAACATCCGAATAAATTTTGAATTATCCTGGTGTAATTTCTCGGTGAATCTCTGGTTACATTTACAGATTTACAGCTGATGATAAGTCATGGCGCGAAACGTTCGTTTAAGTATTGACCATAAACAATTTTAACGTTGTGAACTTCTTTGGTTTTCACCCTTAAACTTTTTACCTCCAAATGCATTTTGTAATAAACCTATTGACACATTTTTGCGATACGACCGATCGATGGGTCGTGCTTAGTTCTTCCTGCTGCGAAACCGCTCAGCGATGGGTCATTGGGAAAATTTTACGTCTTCATTAAAGTAAGGGTGTTCAATAGACCAAGTTAATGTTTAGTTTTCGTAAAATAGTCAACCACTCTTGAATTTAAATTTGAGTTTGGTATTTATAAAACTGTTCACAACTTTTGACTTTAAATTTGAGTTTGGTATTCATACATTTGTTAACAACTTTTTACTTTAAATTTGAGTTGAACATTCAATATCAGTTAAGCCCATCGCAGTGAACGTGTTAAACTTGTCTTATTGCAGACAGTGGGGGTGGTGAGGGGGCTGAAGTACCCTGTATGGAGCCTCAAAGCTGCTCCGACGCGTGGAACAACACAAGGGAAATTGGTGGCAGCGGTGGGATGCTACCTGCACTTGTTGGAGCTTACCAAATAAAGCGTTGTGATGCGTTATCTTTTTTTAAATGCCAGAACTTGTTCCCATGTCAGCGCTATTTGTATAGTTGCAACAATATTTGCCGGTGAAAACATTGACTGTAGCAATAACATCCTTGTTAGCTTTCTTTCGTCATATTTATCTAGAAAAGATCGCGAAAATAGGTATTTCTTGAATAAAATCTATTGTTATTACATTTATTGTATTTTTATTGTTTCTGTTTTATGGAAGTAATTTTTAAAAATTTTAAAATTTAAGAATTATCAAGATATTTGAAAATTTGAGCATATAAAAATTTTCAGACCTCTAAAACTGCAAGATTTTAGAATTTTAGAGTTTTTAGAATTTTTATAATTTTTAGAATTTTAAGGGCTTGTAGAATTTCAACAATTTTTAGAATTTTAAAATTTTTAGAACTTTAGAATTTAAGAAAGTGCGCTCCGATCGCTGAAAATTCATCACGGATACAATCTTCATCTTGATTCTACTTAAAACAAAATAAATTTGGTTTCACGTCCGTGATATCCCCCAATTAAATTGAAACAATTGTCAATATTGCTATAAAACTTGTGTCTCATTTCTTAATTCAATTCTGGTTCGTTGAAATTTTTTGCTAACATGAAAAAGTGAAATCACAAATAAAATTTTTGAGCGAAACATTATTGCGTTTTAAAATACGATTATTTTATTATGATTTAGAAACACATCTAGAAAGTAACTTGCAGATTGCATTTCACTAATAGAATTCATTATAACGCAATATTTAATTCTATTTTAGTTCCCTTCGATACAATTTTAGGGATAAATTTTTCCCATATGTGGGATTTTATCCATTTTCTACCATATATAAGCGATTATGACTAATTTGTTTCATTGAGGCTCCTCAAGTAGTCAAAAAACAATTTTTATTTCGAGGAAATTGTGTTCCTTTTTACTTCTTTCACACGAGTGAGGGAATCTCTCAGAAATACGAGTGAAATATCCCTTAATTCATCATTCCGATTCGAAATATTAAACAAATATCCTATTTCGCTACAATTAACAATCTTATATCTCCTCCGACAAAGGGAATATAATTCTTGTTGCTTTTTCAAAATTATAATCTGGAATTATTTGTTGGTAATAAAATCCGGCAAAATAATCTTGTCCTTGCACCTCACGGATGCTACACACAGGTGGGCAACCGCATCCGCAGTCCGCGAGAGCTCAGTGTTCATTGAACTTTTGTGGCATGAGGGTATGCGGTGCTGCGTGCTCAAAATTCCTGGACTAACGTGAGGAAATAAGCGTCTTCCAATGGGCTGATACCCAGTGCAATAAAATACGTGTAAAAAATACCAGCTTTAGGCTTTCTTAACAACAAAGCCTGGTACGATGTCAAGAAATACGTCGTATTTCGTAAAGTATTATGGACGCAGCTTGATTGTATAATTATGGTTGACGGTGCCTTAATTGGACCGCAGGTGACTTCACCTGTGCCTCAGGTAAGTACCTCGCTTTGTGCTGCCCCTTTGTATTGTAGCTGTGAAGTGCAAGTACCAAAGTTAAACTATTTTTTTCAGGGTAGGCCAGAAAAAATTGTCGCTCTTAATACCGGATGTAACTGTTTTATGTTATTAAGTGGTTATTATTCATCGAATTATTTTGGCACGCTTGATGTTATTGGTAGGAAACGTGTATATACAATGAATACCATTAACAGAGCCAATTAATGTCAAAGTTAGGGCTTGTGAAACACAGGTGTTTAACATTTTGACAGCGGCGTGCGCCACCGGTGGTCACGGAGGGAGTTGGTCAATATTGAATATAATGTTGTCAACGAATTTTATAATTTCGTAGGTATAGATGAGTAATATAGTCGATTTTAAGACGTTTTACACGAATGACAATGTGCCCGGAAATGCCTAGTTTTCGAGTTATTTAAGTTTGAAGTTATACAAACGGCGCTCCTGAATGGCCCTTTTAACGCAAAAACAGTCATTGTTTTAGCAATGAAAATGGAAGCTAACCCCTATTACAAACGTAAAGAGGTTGGGTCGTGAGGGGTAGCAACAGTTCTTTTAGTGATAATTATAAATAAAGTTTTCTAGTGACGTTTGTTTACATCGACTCAAAGATGGCTGCCGCCATGTTCAGCCGGTTGGCGCCATAGCGGCAGCCACCTTGGCGTCGATGTAAACAAACGTCACTCGAAACCTTTATTTATAATTTTCACTAAAAGAACTGTGCCTACCCCTCACGACCAAACCTCTTTACGTTTTTGATAGGGGGTTAGCTTCCGTTATTAATTTAATTACGCTAGCCCCGCGTGCTTCCATGGCGCGCACAAGCCAGCTTCAAAGTTGAATAATTCGAAAATAACGCATCGCCGGGTAGAATGTCATTCATGTAAAACGTCTTATAATCGACTATATTACCCATCTATACCTACGAAATTATAAAATTCGTTGACAACATTAAATTTAATATTGACCAGGGAGTTTTCATAATGCTGCTGACCGACCAGTAGTCATAAATTCAACTTAAATAAAATGGTCAATGTGAAGTTTAATGCGACCACGGACAATAATAATTCCGATCCCAGGAATCACTAAAGGAACACATTTCAGAACGTTTTACATGAATGACATTCTGCTCGCTGATGCGTTATTTTCGAATTATTAAACTTCGAAGTTGGCATTTGTGCGCAAAAGGAAGCGACTGCGCCCTCAGAATTTAATTAATAACAGAAGCTAACACCCTGTTACAAACGTAAAGAGGTTGGGTCGTGAATGGGGCCACAGTTCTTCTAGTGAAAATTATAAATAAAGGTTCAAACCCACCCATTAGGGTGACGTCAATGTTTACATCAGTTCCAAGAAGGCAGCCGCCATCTTGGGTACCGGGGGGCTGCCATTGGCGATGAGGTAAACGGACGCCGCTAGAAACCGTTATTTATAATTTTCACTAGAAGAACTGTGGCTCCCCCTCACGACCCAACCTCTTTACGTTTGTAATAGGGTGTTGCTTCTGTTATTAATTAAATTCTGAGGGCGCAGTCGCTTCCTTTTGCGCACGAAAGCCAACTTCAAAGTTTAATAATTCGAAAATAACGCATCAGCGAGCAGAATGTCATTCATGTAAAACTTTTTTAATGGGTTCTATAAGTGATTCTTTGGAATCAAATAATTATTTTCCGTGATTGCATTAAACTTCACATTGACCGAAAAAATACTCAATAAAGGCTAAATAAAAGCACGATTTAGTTATTGTTTGTTATTTTAAATTTCTTTTTTATTTCATTTTGAATTTAAGTTGAATATTGAACTTCAGTTCAACCCGAGACCCGTTAGATCAGAGAAAAAGAAAGAAAAACACATTATTTCCATTTTGGTTATGGGACCAGAGAGCTGATATCACTCTTAATTTCTGTATTACTGATATCACGGTGGGAAAAGTGTCAAATTAATTACTGATGTCATGATAAAAAATGACGTCAGATTAGTGAAGTCAAGATGATAGGTAAAATTCTAGTATCACGCCAACTCTAAAGTAGGTTCGAATGTCGCGTACAGCTTCTAGTTTTGCGACGGCGATCGGAAAAGCGTCGAATTTGAAGAAACTACGCAATTTTTTTATGGCGTCTGGAGGCTACAGATGGATGCAGTCCGCCCTTAATTTAAAACGTTTCCTACGACGTGACCCACCGGTGGTCACCAAGGGGATTTTCGCAATGCTGTTGACCGACCTGCGGTCCCTAACTCGATTTTTAGAAATTCTCAATGGAAACTTTTTGAAGACTCGGTCTAGTAAATGGTAACTGTTTTCAGAAATGCTTGCTACAATTGGCTTGAGTTTATATGGAATATTGAACTTCAGTTTAACCTATCGCAGTTAACGTGTTAGTTATACGTGTCAACACTTGGACTGCGACGACTAAATATTAAGTTCAATGCCAAACTCAAGTTTAAAGTCAATTGTAGTGAACTATTTTGAGAATACCAAACATGAACTGGATCGTGCCTTAATTTAGCTTTGATTATGTATTTGTGAAAACGTAATATGCGACTACTGGCTAGTCAGCAGCGTTGTGAAAATTACATCCGTGTACCACCGGTGGCCCACGTCGCAGTCAAAGTGTTAAAAACGTGTTAGTTAAAACGTTTACGACGTATTGGTACATTTGTGCAGCACCTGGTATATGACTCATTTACTTACCAGTATCAATGAATAACATTCCAATTATTTCCCTACATCTATGCAAATGGGACAATGGCAGACATGTTGAAATTTTACCGAGTAATTAAATTTTTTCAGCTTCTTAGAAAGAATAAAAATGCAACCAAGCAGTAAAAAAGGCTTTTCAGTTCTGCTGCTTCCAACCAAACCGACGGTAGCGACCGCAGGCAGCATGTCAAGTTCACGGCGGTTGTTAACGGTTCACTACGTAACATTTCAAACCACTGTGCGACTTAAAACCAATGTATCGAAAATGTTTTTCCGGTGTATCGACATTTCATGTTTGTACTCTATTTGAAATGAAAAATGTTTTTCTTGAAGGAATTTTGGCGTACGAGGAAATTATTAATGTGTAGTTATGTTTTGTGCGTACCTTACAAAGGCTGGAAGCTTATTCGAGCAGGTGAGTTGATTTTCTCAGCCTGTTTTTTTACAACCAAACCAAGTCAACCTCACGACCCGCACATTCGTTGTGGACATTTTAATTTTTGGTTTGGTCAGGTTGTAGGTAGCAGAATACTTACTTTTTTAGAGTACGGCGCGTCACCCGATGCTAGTATTGGCGCCCAATGGTAGCAGAATAGGGAAACCGATTTTACTGTTCCGACACATTTTATCTTCCTGAAGAAATATGAGAAATACAGTCGTACAATAACTCTCCCCGCATAAAAGTTATTTTTTAAATAACTTTAAATAACAATAACTGTTACGGCAGAACTGCATAACAGGTCACAATCCCGAATTCTTAAAATCTTCCAACAAAGATAAAGAATGCTTAGAGCAAGGCAACTTCTGCGGGCGCACTCTAGCTAGCGTGTTCCTATCTAGCGTGTTCCTATCTAGCGTGTTCCTATCTAGCGTGTTCCTATCTAGCGTGTTCCTATCTAGCGTGTTCCTATCTAGCGTGTTCCTATCTAGCGTGTTCCTATCTAGCGTGTTCCTATCTAGCGTGCTCCTATCTAGCGTGTTCCTATCTAGCGTGTTCCTATCTAGCGTGTTCCTATCTAGCGTGTTCCTATCTAGCGTGTTCCTATCTAGCGTGTTCCTATCTAGCGTGTTCCTATCTAGCGTGTTCCTATCTAGCGTGTTCCTATCTAGCGTGTTCCTATCTAGCGTGTTCCTATCTAGCGTGTTCCTATCTAGCGTGTTCCTATCTAGCGTGTTCCTATCTAGCGTGTTCCTATCTAGCGTGTTCCTATCTAGCGTGTTCCTATCTAGCGTGTTCCTATCTAGCGTGTTCCTATCTAGCGTGTTCCTATCTAGCGTGTTCCTATCTAGCGTGTTCCTATCTAGCGTGTTCCTATCTAGCGTGTTCCTATCTAGCGTGTTCCTATCTAGCGTGTTCCTATCTAGCGTGTTCCTATCTAGCGTGTTCCTATCTAGCGTGTTCCTATCTAGCGTGTTCCTATCTAGCGTGTTCATACCGAGCTTGCTCCTAACTACAATGTAAAGCGGAAGTATGTAAACATGGTTAGAAATAACATTAACTTTAGTATGAATTTTTCTAATGAAATCAGCATTGTATATCTATCTAGTAATTTTCTATTTATTCTTGTGCAGAATCTATCAATAATTACAACATTATTTTGTTTATATTCATCTTGCCGATGGAACTAAATAAAGCAAAATTCTGTAATCGATTATTGATTCCCGGAAAATTTATTATTTTTCACAATAACTCTCCCCGCATAAAAGTTATTTTTAAAAAGGTCGCGAAACAGTTAAAATCCCATTCATTTACTTTGGTACGTGAATGAGCAATTTATCCTATTGGTACACATATGGCTTCATATGCAGGTAAAGTGATCAGCTAGGCCTGTTTTATTTCGCCGTGTAAAAATTTAGGCCTATACAATTGGCAGTTTTGAGTCTAAATTTCCATTCGTGCTGTCAACAAAATTTTTTCGAAACTTATTCTACTCCTAAATAGGCATTGTGTGTTTAAATGTTACTTCATATGAAAACTTGTATAATGTATCATTTTATTGGCTATGTATGTACTTCCGTGCTGCAACAAGAGCATATTGCACATGGCCTTCATCTTTATATTCCATCCGTCAATGTTCTACTCCATTTTATTTACTCAACCCCTCTCTTAATTTTGAATCGCTTAGTTTTTTACTTCCTCTTCCTTCCTCTTTTTTACATCTCCCCTGCTTAATCCCTTCCTCTCTGCTTTTAACACCTTTCTTTTTAAGCCCCTCCCTCCATTTTCATCCCCATTTTACTATCCCTCCCTCTCCCCCCATGTCTTTCAGCCGCCCCTCCCCCCCCAACACACACAAGTCCACGGCAGATCATCCGCCCGATTTGGCAGTTTTTGGCCGCCGCATCTGCCGCGCCTCCGTCGTTTGTCAAAGTCCGGACGCTGATCCGCCGTGTTCCGATCTCAGGAGGAGTAAAAGATCTGGCTACTTTTTGTTAATAAATTCTCTACTCATATGTAATAAATAGATTCTCTAGTTATACGTTATGAATAGATTCCTTCCTACTATGCTTTGCATAGATTCTCTGCCTTTATGCTATACATACATTTTACGCCTTTATGTTACACATACATTTTATGCCTTTATGTTATACATAGATTTGAGGATCACCATAGTATTTCAATTCTTCTAGTAGGAATTCAATATACGAGTAAAATCGTCAGTAATATTCCAGTATCTTACTTTGGAAGTACCGAAAAATTGCTTATATTTTCCAACCCCGATTTTCTATCTAGAAAATTACCGGACATAGCTATAGTAATCACCTGTCATAAATTCCTACTTCAAAAATATTGAAAAATTTATTACATTTTTCAATCCCAATTTCCTACGTTGAAAAATACTGGAAAATTCCTAACATTTTCCCAACCCAAATTCCTACTCAGTAAATTTTTTGATATTTTTTAATCCAACTTTTTTTACAAAAATACCGGAAAATTACCGCCATTTTCCGTTTTTTTGACAATGGAAACTATTCGTGAAACAACCAAGAAATTTTCCCTGAGTTCCCAGCAGCCAGAGTTTTTTGAACTCGTGTGAATTTCAAGCAGAATTTTGTGAGTGCTTTGCCTCTAGGCCTAAGCGCATCATTGGGAATCGATACGTAGGCCTAGACCTGCTGCAGAGCCCTTCTGGGGCCCCTCATGTCGATTTATGGGTTTTAAATCATCTCTTTTTTATGGGCGCAGTCTTTATTTATTTTTGTTTAGGGTAATGGATTAACTTTACCGTATAAATAATTTAAATGGGGTTTTAAATCACCTTCTTTTTTATGGGCACAGTCTTTATTTATTTTTGTTTAGGGTAATGGGTTAACTTTACCGTATAAATAATTTAAATAGGGTTTTAAATCACATCTTTTTTTATTGGCACAGTCTTTATTTATTTTTGTTTAGGGTAATGGATTAACTTTACCGTATAAATAATTTAAATAGGGTTTTAAATCACCTCTTTTTTATGGGCACAGTCTTTATTTATTTTTGTTTAGGCTAATGGATTTACTTTACCATTTAACACGAGGTGTTTTTTAAAACAGGACTAAAAAAATCCCTAATTATTTTTTCTACAATTAACGGATTTTTGGAAACAAAACAGCAGTGGAATCTTGAGATTAATATCTTTTATTTGGTACCTGCGTATTCATGATATAACAGTTAGAATAAGAATCAGAGGGCACACTAAACTTCATCCGGCTTTGAAACTGCCGCCAAGATGACGAACAGGACAAAGGAACAATTAGCTTTCATAAGCACTGCATACATCTCTAATATAAAAAGTATTGTCCTAGCACAGCGAAGTTTCCAGAGAGAGTACAACCTGTACTCTCTCTAGGTTAGTACAATCAATTAGAGAAGTATGCTGTGCAGTGGAAGCTCATTGTTCCTTTGTCTAGTTCGTCATCTTGGCAGCGATTTCAAAGATGGATGAATTTACTCTTTCCTCTGATTCATATTTTGACTGTTGTAACATAAATACGTAAATACCAAACAAAAGATCTAAATTTCAGGATTCTTCAGCCGTTTTGTTTTAAAAATCCGTTCTTTGTATCAAAAGTTATTGAAGATATTATTGGGTTCCGGATTAAATAAACACTAATTTTCTTTGTTTACCTATTATTTTTGTTTTTCGATGTACATGGTTATGTATATTTATTCATTTATTCATCGTATAAGTTATTTGAAATTCTTATTTGATCGTTTTGAACTGGACTTGTAATGATTTTTTCTATGTTTTATATTTCTTTTCAAGTCCAGAAATTTTCTGAGAAATTTTATAAAGTAATTTTTTTGAGAGCAATTTTACGTTTGTGTAGATATTTTTAAATTTGCAATCGGTGCACTGAATGTTGATATATTCTTTCAAGCTTATATTTACTTTTTGTTACGATTAACAAATTGTTCTAAATTAAGCTTTTAAAAGGTCTGTGACTTATTTTACTTGGTTTTATATTCATCTTTAGAAGCGATTTGTACCTTATTTTAAATATTTTTATACCCATCTTTTAATGCAAAGTCTTAATTTTCTTATTCAAGTCTTTACATTTGTCTTTCAATCCAATTTTTAACTTTTAGACTAATATATTCAATATTTATATATATATATACTTATATATATATATTATATATATATATTATATATATATTATTTATATATATATATACTTTATATATTTTTATAAACTGATAATATTCAATATTTTTTATTTTTTATAAAGGGTTTTAGCTATATTCCCATGCAATGTTTTATTTCTGAATTTATTTATATTTTTATTGTTTGCGACATCACTCAGGAGGGACACAATTATCGCATTTATGGAAATAAGCACGCCCAGGGGAAAATGTGACGTCCCGAGTAGAGAGTTGCGTAGGCATTCTTTTTGCTGAAATAACATTTTTTTTTTGTAATGGTGAACACAATTTTCTTCGGTTCACTGCTGTCCTGTTTTTGAGCCCCTACTACTTTCTTCTCCAACTTTGATTTTGTTAGATGAACTTCTTTCTCAAGTTTCTATGGACCTTGTGCATAAATTCCGCATTCCCTTAACTCCATAATAAATGAAATCTTCCTCCATCCTCTCTTTGAAACCGTCTTAGCTGCGGTTAGGGAGGCTTAAAATGACTTGGAATCTAACATTTAAAGTTAGTCTTTTTACGTCATTCTTCATATAGATCCGTCCTCTCTCCGCATTGTCTTTCTTTCCATACCAACTTTATTTTGTGATGAAAAGCGTCCAGGGTCGGTACAGCTTAATTTGTCTGCCAAGAGCGCTTTTATATAAGTTTTAGTTTCTGTAGCCATGTCCATGTAGCCACGTTATGTAGCCAGGTTGACCTTCATGTTATCTTGTCCATGTAGCCGTGTACGTGTTTATAAAACGCACACGTACACACACACACACACGCACACAGCACGTGGGCGCTACAGCCGCTACGACGCGCGTAGGCGTCGTGTAGAGTGGCGACGGTGTGTCTGAACGTACACACCTGCCGTACGTACACATCTGCTGAACGTACACACCTGCTGTACGTTCACACCTACCGTACGTACACACCTGCTGTACGTACACACCTGCCGTACGTACACATCTGCTGAACGTACACACCTGCTGTACGTTCACACCTACCGTACGTACACACCTGCTGTACGTACACACCTGCCGTACGTACACATCTGCTGAACGTACACACCTGCTGTACGTTCACACCTACCGTACGTACACACCTGCTGTACGTACACACCTGCCGTACGTACACACCTGCTGTACGTACACACCTGCCGTACGTACACACCTGCCGTACTTACACACCTGCTGTACGTACACACTTTCCGTACGTACAAACCTGCTGTACGTACACACCTGCTGTACGTACACACCTGCCGTACGTACACACCTGCTGTACGTACACACCTGCCGTACGTACACACCTGCTGTACGTACACACCTGCCGTACGTACACACCTACCGTACGTACACACCTGCTGTACGTACACACCTGTCTTACGTACACACCTGTCTTACGTACACACCTGCCGTACGTACACACCTGCCGTACGTACACACCTGCCGTACGTACACACCTGCCGTACGTACACACCTGCCGTACGTACACACCTGCCGTACGTACACACCTGCCGTACGTACACACCTGCCGTACGTACACACCTGCCGTACGTACACACCTGCCGTACGTACACACCTGCCGTACGTACACACCTGCCGTACGTACACACCTGCCGTACGTACACACCTGCCGTACGTACACACCTGCCGTACGTACACACCTGCCGTACGTACACACCTGCCGTACGTACACACCTGCCGTACGTACACACCTGCCGTACGTACACACCTGCCGTACGTACACACCTGTCGTACGTACACACCTGTCGTACGTACACACCTGCCGTACGTACACACCTGCCGTACGTACACACCTGTCGTACGTACACACCTGCCGTACGTACACACCTGCCGTACGTACACACCTGCCGTACGTACACACCTGCTGTACGTACACACCTGCCGTACGTACACACCTGCTGTACGTACACACCTGCCGTACGTACACACCTACCGTACGTACACACCTGCTGTACGTACACACCTGCTGTACGTACACACCTGTCTTACGTACACACCTGCCGTACGTACACACCTGCTGTACGTACACACCTGCCGTACGTACATACCTGCTGTACGTACACACCTGCTGTACGTACACACCTGTCTTACGTACACACCTGTCTTACGTACACACCTGCCGTACGTACACACCTGCCGTACGTACACACCTGCCGTACGTACACACCTGCTGTACGTACACACCTGCCGTACGTACACACCTGCCGTACGTACACACCTGCCGTACGTACACACCTGCCGTACGTACACACCTGCCGTACGTACACACCTGCCGTACGTACACACCTGCCGTACGTACACACCTGCCGTACGTACACACCTGCCGTACGTACACACCTGCCGTACGTACACACCTGCCGTACGTACACACCTGCCGTACGTACACACCTGCCGTACGTACACACCTGCCGTACGTACACACCTGCCGTACGCACACACCTGCCGTACGTACACACCTGCCGTACGTACACACCTGCCGTACGTACACACCTGCCGTACGTACACACCTGCCGTACGTACACACCTGCCGTACGTACACACCTGCCGTACGTACACACCTGCCGTACGTACACACCTGCCGTACGTACACACCTGCCGTGCGTACACACCTGCCGTGCGTACACACCTGCCGTACGTACACACCTGCCGTACGTACACACCTGCCGTACGTACACACCTGCCGTACGTACACACCTGCCGTACGTACACACCTGCCGTACGTACACACCTGCCGTACGTACACACCTGCCGTACGTACACACCTGCCGTACGTACACACCTGCCGTACGTACACACCTGCCGTACGTACACACCTGCCGTACGTACACACCTGCCGTACGTACACACCTGCCGTACGTACACACCTGCCGTACGTACACACCTGCCGTACGTACACACCTGCCGTACGTACACACCTGCCGTACGTACACACCTGCCGTACGTACACACCTGCCGTACGTACACACCTGCCGTACGTACACACCTGCCGTACGTACACACCTGCCGTACGTACACACCTGCCGTACGTACACACCTGCCGTACGTACACACCTGCCGTACGTACACACCTGCCGTACGTACACACCTGCCGTACGTACACACCTGCCGTACGTACACACCTGCCGTGCGTACACACCTGCCGTACGTACACACCTCACGTGACAGCAATAACAATAAGGGACTGAATGCTCCGCCCGTGGGATCAGATCCTCTTATTCTCCAATGACAATAAACGCCGCGTCTGAGGCAACACCACGGCAGTTAAAGTGTAACTAGAGCTAATGTAAACAGTCTAAAACTTCTGCCCATATGTTCTAACTATGTTCGACAGGTTGAGTTGTTCATTTTTGTATTCACTGTATAATTAATTTAATGAATATTTTTGATGATTTAAGTGCATTGATGATCATTTTTTTTTGTTTACTGTATAGTTAAATTAATTAACGTGTATTTGATATTAATTTAAGAGCATTGATGATTATTTATTTCATTTACTAAAAAATGTATTCGATGAGAAGATTTTTCGCGATGAATATTCAAGTACTTTCATTGTACGTATTTTCGATAGACTCACTCTTAATGAAAATTTTTTGTTTATATATTTATCAAATAATTTGATGTAAATGTTATAAAGAATGCGTTGTTGGCGCATTCTTTGCATTTGCTGATATTTTTGGCAAGTTTTTACCAATTTTTTTCTGTATTTTTCGTTGAGTTGTGACATTTAGAGGAAGCAACCGAATACTTGTATTGTTGTCTATAAATGAGTCGAAGGGTATCGTTCATAATTCCAAAATCCTGTTCGTAGTGATTGCCCGTGTATAAGCCGCCGGTATGATCCATAAAAACTTCCACGGAGATTGTCCATAACTCCATAAGTACCCTGCATATGGTAAATACCTCGTTTTCTACTGTCTACCAAGAGGTAGGAGTTTTCTACCGAGAGGTAGGAGTTTTCTATCAAGAGGTAGAAGTTTTCTACCAAGAGGTAAGAGTTTTCTACCAAGAGGTAGGAGTTTTCTACCAAGAGGTAGGAGTTTTCTACCAAGAGGTAGGAGTTTTCTACCAAGAGGTAGGAGTTTTCTACCAAGAGGTAGGAGTTTTCTACCAAGAGGTAGGAGTTTTCTACCAAGAGGTAGGAGTTTTCTACCAAGAGGTAGGAGTTTTCTACCAAGAGGTAGAAGGAGCTTTCTACCAAGAGGTAGAAGGAGCTTTCTACCAAGAGGTAGAAGGAGTTTTCTACCAAGAGGTAGGAGTTTTCTAACAAGAGGTAGGAGTTTTCTACCAAGAGGTAGGAGTTTTCTACCAAGAGGTAGGAGTTTTCTACCAAGAGGTAGGAGTTTTCTACCAAGAGGTAGGAGTTTTCTACCAAGAGGTAGGAGTTTTCTACCAAGAGGTAGAAGGAGCTTTCTACCAAGAGGTAGAAGGAGCTTTCTACCAAGAGGTAGAAGGAGCTTTCTACCAAGAGGTAGAAGGAGCTTTCTACCAAGAGGTAGAAGGAGTTTTCTACCAAGAGGTAGGAGTTTTCTACCAAGAGGTTGAAGGAGTTTTCTACCAAGAGGTTGAAGGAGTTTTCTACCAAGAGGTTGAAGGAGTTTTCTACCAAGAGGTAGAAGGAGCTTTCTACCAAGAGGTAGAAGGAGTTTTCTACCAAGAGGTAGGAGTTTTCTACCAAGAGGTTGAAGGAGTTTTCTACCAAGAGGTTGAAGGAGTTTTCTACCAAGAGGTAGAAGGAGTTTTCTACCAAGAGGTTGAAGGAGCTTTCTACCAAGAGGTAGAAGGAGCTTTCTACCAAGAGGTAGAAGGAGTTTTCTACCAAGAGGTAGGAGTTTTCTACCAAGAGGTAGGAGTTTTCTACCAAGAGGTTGAAGGAGTTTTCTACCAAGAGGTTGAAGGAGTTTTCTACCAAGAGGTAGAAGGAGTTTTCTACCAAGAGGTAGAAGGAGCTTTCTACCAAGAGGTAGAAGGAGCTTTCTACCAAGAGGTAGAAGGAGTTTTCTACCAAGAGGTAGGAGTTTTCTACCAAGAGGTAGGAGTTTTCTACCAAGAGGTAGAAGGAGTTTTCTACCAAGAGGTTGAAGGAGTTTTCTACCAAGAGGTAGAAGGAGTTTTCTACCAAGAGGTTGAAGGAGTTTTCTACCAAGAGGTTGAAGGAGTTTTCTACCAAGAGGTAGAAGGAGTTTTCTACCAAGAGGTTGAAGGAGTTTTCTACCAAGAGGTAGAAGGAGTTTTCTACCAAGAGGTAGAAGGAGTTTTCTACCAAGAGGTAGAAGGAGCTTTCTACCAAGAGGTAGAAGGAGCTTTCTACCAAGAGGTAGAAGGAGCTTTCTACCAAGAGGTAGAAGGAGCTTTCTACCAAGAGGTAGAAGGAGCTTTCTACCAAGAGGTAGGAGTTTTCTACCAAGAGGTAGAAGGAGTTTTCTACCAAGAGGTAGGAGGAGTTTTCTACCGAGAGGTAGAAGGAGTTTTCTACCGAGAGGTAGACGAAGTTTTCTACCGAGAGGTAGACGAAGTTTTCTACCGAGAGGTAGACGAAGTTTTCTACCGAGAGGTAGACGAAGTTTTCTACCGAGAGGTAGACGAAGTTTTCTACCGAGAGGTAGAAGGAGTTTTCTACCAAGAGGTAGAAGGAGCTTTCTACCAAGAGGTAGAAGGAGTTTTCTACCGAGAGGTAGAAGAAGTTTTCTACCGAGAGGTAGAAGAAGTTTTCTACCGAGAGGTAGAAGAAGTTTTCTACCGAGAGGTAGAAGAAGTTTTCTACCGAGAGGTAGAAGAAGTTTTCTACCGAGAGGTAGAATGAAGTTTTCTACCGAGAGGTAGAATGAAGTTTTCTACCGAGAGGTAGAATGAAGTTTTCTACCAAGAAAATCTCGTTTTCTGCCACAGCGAAAGAAAACGAAGAGCGCGAACTTGTTTTGACCAATCCTGCCCTCGATAAAAAAGTCCTCTTTAAATTCAAGGAACATTTCAACCAAGTCTGATCGCGAAACCTCCCCACAGTGTGGGGATGTGCTGACGCGGGGCGGGGCTGGGGAGGCCGTGCGTAGGCCGATTTACCGGCGAGGGGCCGACCTTAAACTGCCTCTGTGGCCGTCGAGGTCGAAACAAAAGTGTAAAGTTTGCTTGTTAAAAATGATGATGCGAGTGTTGGGGAGCGTGGGGTGAGGAGAGAGGGGGAGGTGGGATTTTGATTAGGGGAGCGTGGGGTGAGGGGAGAGGGGGAGTTGGGATTTTGATTAGGGGAGCATGGGGTGGGAAGGGGTTTTAGTGGGAATTGGAGTTTTGATTGGGAGTGTTGGGTGAGGATGGGTTTTGGTGGAAGAGAGTTGGAGTGAAACTTTAGGAATCAGCGTTCACGTGTGGAAAATGTGAGGCCCCGAGCTGAAGGTTTGTTGAGTCTTCCTGCTGTTAACTTGAGTACTGTCTATCCTACGCTATGGGGACTGGCGTCCCCGGGAGAGATACTGTTAGGTCCCCTCAGCTATGAATAAAATAAACAAAATTTTAAATGTCTTTCGTGCCTACATTGCTTCTTCCAGTTTCCATTCTTCCTTTGTCATCTCTTCTTTGTCATCTCTTCTTTGTCATCTCTTCTTTGTCCTATCTTCCTTTTCCCTTCCTATCTTCCTGTTTCTATGTGCAGGGTTCCCGGAGTGGGAAACACACCTTGTGCGTAGATTCCCCATTGCCTCTACTCTATTCTAAATGATACTTTCCTTTTCCCTCTTTTGGAATATCTTCGCAGTGGTTGGTGAGGCCTAAATTTATTAATAATTTGATTTACTCTTATTTAGGCTAGTTATAAAAAAACATTAAATTTTTGTATTTTAACTTTATCAAGTTTCGCTTTGCAAGCACGATTACTTGCAGGCATGTGAACGCATGCACGATTTCTTTCCGGTCAAATGAACGCAAATGTGATTACATGCGGTCACATGAACCCAACCACGATTATTTGTGGTTGCGTGAACATAGATTTCATTAAAATACAATCACTTAAATGTGGGCCAAATTTTTTCCGGTCACGTGAACGCAAGTGCAATTTCTTTCGGTCACGTGAACGCAAGTGCAATTTCTTTTGGTCACGTGAACGCAAGTGCAATTTCTTTCGGACACGTGAACGCAAGTGCAATTTCTTTCGGACACGTGAACGCAAGTGCAATTTCTTTCGGACACGTGAACGCAAGTGCAATTTCTTTCGGACACGTGAACGCAAGTGCAATTTCTTTCGGTCACGTGAACGCAAGTGCAATTTCTTTCGGACACGTGAACGCAAGTGCAATTTCTTTCGGTCACGTGAACGCAAATATGATTATTCTCTTAAGGAGAGAAGCTGCAGGTGGGGGGGGGGGGGGTAAGGGGAGTAGAAGGGTGGGAACTAAACACGCGTTCTTCTCTGTGAATCTAAAGTTTTAATGGGCAAGGTAACTACGAGGGGGAGTGGCGGGAGGGAGGGGGTGGGGAGGAGTTGGTGAATTAGGGGACAGCTGGGGAAGATGAGCTCGTAAATGGGAAAAGGGAGCAGGTTTTCAGACGCGCAAACTGGAGTTTGATTTAATGCTAATGTAGGCTTTGATTTAGCGTCTTATTAGAGACAGGCCGGCCGCTGCTGCTGTTTGGGGCGCGGGTGGCCGGAGGTGGGAACTTCGGCGCTAACCAAACTTTTATGTGCATTTGTAGGCATGTACATGACAATATGTACATTCATATGCACCAATGCAGTTCATTTTCAACAACCAAAGAGTTATATCAATATATAAGATGCAAGGAATATAACGTTATATATATATTAAGTATTTGTGCACCAATGCAGTATATTTTTGCTGCCGAAGAGTTATATATATATATATAGTGCATAGGTTTAAGACATATATTATAATAGATGTAGATATATGACCTTTGACTAAAAAAATGTAAAATATACTGGAGTTGTTGAACGACGCGTACGCAGTATTACAGTTTGTGCAAAATGAACGTAAAATGAAGTAAAATTATTTACATGTAAACCGTGATATGAGCGCGACATATTCCTTACTCGTATGAATGTACTTGTTTTGCCAATGTAAAAAACCTGTGCATAATGACTTCACATCATACAAATCTTTTACTTCTTACATATTACTTCATGCCATTTCTTTTCGTTCAAGAACAAAGCACATATAAAGGAGGATACAATCATTATAGCTATGGGAAATAGCGTTCCCAGGGGGCAAATGTGAAGTCCCGAGCTGAGAGTTAAGTAGCACCACACGGCACCACACGGCACCACACGTCACCACACGTCACCACACGTCACCACACGTCACTACATGGCACCACACGGCACCACATGGTACCACACGGCACCACATGGCACCACACGGCACCACACGTCACCACACGTCACTACATGGCACCACACGGCGCCACACGTCACCACACTTCACCACACGTCACCACACGGCGCCACACGTCACCACACGTCACCACACGTCACTACATGACACCACACGTCACTACATGGCACCACGCGGCACCACACGGCACCACACGGCACCACACGGCACCACACGGCACCACACGGCACCACACGGCAACAATGGCGCCAATAACGCGTCCATAAATTACGCGCTTACGTGATTGTCTGCGGCCAGAAGACTTCTCCCTAAACTGAAGGGATAAAATTCACGTGTGAAATCTCATGACAGAATTTTATGGATGAAATTTGCGGAATGAATTTTACGGCTAAAATCTTAAGAGTAACAACAGAGAATAATATCCATGGCGAAAGCATTTGGTTCTAATTTCACCGATAAAATATGCGGGCAAAATTGACGGATAAATTATTATTACAAAAACGTAAAAACATTATCACGAATGAGTGCAAGGAGACAAAATTTGGATCAAAAGTCTTGAAAAAAAATATTCACGGCTAAAAAATTGTGATATTTTTAAAATCAGATGGGGAAATGGTGAAAATGTTGAAATGGTTGAATGAAACTCATGCAGTATGAAATGGTGAAATTCCTGCAGTATGAAATGGTGAAATTCCTGCAGCATAGAACGTACACTGCACCGCTAGGAAGGCAGAGCTAGGCCTCCACTACCGGTAGGCTCATCAATATAATTGTTCCACTTGATCAGCTGCATAATAGCCACATCAGTAACTGTTGTTGCCAACTGATCACTGATGTTGTTGCCAACGTCCGCTAAAGCACGTCCGCTAAAGCACGTCCGCTAAAGCACGTCCGCTAAAGCACGTGCGCTAAAGCACGTCCGCTAAAGCACGTCCGCTAAAGCACGTCCGCTAAAGCACGTCCGCTAAAGCACGTGCGCTAAAGCACGTCCGCTAAAGCACGTGCGCTAAAGCACGTGCGCTAAAGCACGTGCGCTAAAGCACGTGCGCTAAAGCACGTGCGCTAAAGCACGTCCGCTAAAGCACGTGCGCTAAAGCACGTGCGCTAAAGCACGTGCGCTAAAGCACGTGCGCTAAAGCACGTGCGCCATATGACATTGTATCTATGGGAATTAGCGCTCCCATGGGAACTATGTGAGGGCCCGAGCTAAAGGTTAGGTAGGCTTCATTTTGTTGAAATAGAATAGGTTTTTGTTTTGTTACGGTTTTTGTTTTGTTAGGTTTTTTTGTTTCTTTTTTCGGTTCACTGCTGTCATGCTTTTCAGCACCTGCTACTCTCTTCTTCAACTTTTTCTTGTTTCATGAACTTCTTTCTTAGCTTCCTGTTTCTGTGCACCTTGTGCATAGATTCCGCGTTCCCTCAACTCCCTACTAAATGGTGCCTTCCTCCTTCCCCTCTTAGAACATCTTTGTCGTGCAATTAAGGGAGGCTTAAACTTTCTTATATAATAATAACAATCTTGTTTTTATCTTCTTCAACTTTATCTTGTTTCAAGAATTACCCTCCGAACTTGTTGTTTTTGTGCATAGTGGGTAAGAAAATCGGTATTTTGCGCATAAATCAACTCACTATTCCTACGTGGGTACGAATGTTGAGTTAAGCTCCCAGTTAGGGATGTGTGAGTGACTTTGTGAGTGACTTTGTGAGTGACTTTGTGAGTGACTTTGTGAGTGACTTTGTGAGTGACTTTGTGTGTGACTTTGTGAGTGACTTTGTGAGTGACTTTGTGAGTGACTTTGTGAGTGACTTTGTGAGTGACTTTGTGAGTGACTTTGTGAGTGACTTTGTGAGTGACTTTGTGAGTGACTTTGTGAGTGACTTTGTGAGTGACTTTGTGAGTGACTTTGTGAGTGACTTTGTGAGTGACTTTGTGAGTGACTTTGTGAGTGACTTTGTGAGTGACTTTGTGAGTGACTTTGTGAGTGACTTTGTGAGTGACTTTGTGAGTGACTTTGTGAGTGACTTTGTGAGTGACTTTGTGAGTGACTTTGTGAGTGACTTTGTGAGTGACTTTGTGAGTGACTTTGTGAGTGACTTTGTGAGTGACCTTGTGAGTGACTTCGTGAGTGAATCTTGGTGTGTCATTGATGTCAAAGGCATCTAAGTCAAATATTGCTTCATTTATGGGCAGACTAGTGGTCAGTTTATGTCCAGGTCAACTTTCACCATATATAGACAGACTAACTGACTGACCACTGGCTAGTGGTCAGCTTATGGACAGTCCTGCAGCTGTACGCCCATATATGGCCCCACTTACACCATTAGGAAAACACCTGCCCCCTCCCCCCCCGTGGTGGGGCAATAAAGGGGCAGGTGGGCCAGGGTGTCCCGATTGTCCCGCTCAGATGTATGGGACAGCAGCCATGGCCTTCTCTGGGGGCCTGTCTAGCGCTGGGACATGACACTGGCTGGCACCTGACACTTGCTGGGACCTGACACTTGCTGGGACCTGACACTTGCTGGGACCTGACACTTGCTGGGACCTGACACTTGCTGGGACCTGACACTTGCTGGGACCTGACACTTGCTGGGACCTGACACTTGCTGGGACCTGACACTTGCTGGGACCTGACACTTGCTGGGACCTGACACTTGCTGGGACCTGACACTTGCTGGGACCTGACACTTGCTGGGACCTGACACTTGCTGGGACCTGACACTTGCTGGGACCTGACACTTGCTGGGACATGACACTTGCTGGGACCTGACACTTGCTGGGACCTGACACTTGCTGGGACCTGACACTTGCTGGGACCTGACACTTGCTGGGACCTGACACTTGCTGGGACCTGACACTTGCTGGGACCTGACACTTGCTGGGACCTGACACTTGCTGGGACCTGACACTTGCTGGGACCTGACACTTGCTGGGACCTGACACTTGCTGGGACCTGACACTTGCTGGGACCTGACACTTGCTGGGACCTGACACTTGCTGGGACCTGACACTTGCTGGGACCTGACACTTGCTGGGACCTGACACTTGCTGGGACCTGACACTTGCTGGGACCTGACACTTGCTGGGACCTGACACTTGCTGGGACCTGACACTTGCTGGGACCTGACACTTGCTGGGACCTGACACTTGCTGGGACCTGACACTTGCTGGGACCTGACACTTGCTGGGACCTGACACTTGCTGGGACCTGACACTTGCTGGGACCTGACACTTGCTGGGACCTGACACTTGCTGGGACCTGACACTTGCTGGGACCTGACACTTGCTGGGACCTGACACTTGCTGGGACCTGACACTTGCTGGGACCTGACACTTGCTGGGACCTGACACTTGCTGGGACCTGACACTTGCTGGGACCTGACACTTGCTGGGACCTGACACTGGCCGGGACCTGACACTGGCCGGGACCTGACACTGGCCGGGACCTGACACTGGCCGGGACCTGACACTTGCTGGGACCTGACACTTGCTGGGACCTGACACTTGCTGGGACCTGACACTTGCTGGGACCTGACACTTGCTGGGACCTGACACTTGCTGGGACCTGACACTTGCTGGACCTGGGATATTACTAAAATTGACGAGATCCAAAAACAGATTGGCACCGTACTATTGCTGTCATCAATCATTTACTGGCGCCAATCTTTTTCGTTGACCAAATTCTTGAGAGGAATAAAAATTCTTCGATGCAATCGCGCAATCTCTATTCATTTATTTTATTGTTATCGTCGCTTTTATTTGATTTTTATCGTAAGATGTACAGACGCTTGATGTGTCTTCTGGTTGTGGTAATGGAGTAGGTGTAATTCCCTAATGGGTGCAGTTCCCTAGTGGGTGTAATTTCCACTGAGAAACTTGCGACACTCTGAAACTTACGACACTGAAACTTACGACACTGAAACTTACGACACTGAAACTTACGACATTGAAACTTACGACACTGAAACTTACGACATTGAAACTTACGACACTGAAACTTACGACACTGTGACACTTACGACACTGAAACTTAAGACACTGTGACACTTACGACACTGAAACTTAAGACACTGTGACACTTACGACACTGAAACTTAAGACACTGTGACACTTACGACACTGAAACTTAAGACACTGTGACACTTACGACACTGAAACTTAAGACACTGTGACACTTACGACACTGAAACTTAAGACACTGTGACACTTACGACACTGAAACTTACGACACTGTGACACTTACGACACTGAAACTTACGACACTGTGACACTTACGACACTGAAACTTAAGACACTGTGACACTTACGACACTGAAACTTAAGACACTGTGACACTTACGACACTGAAACTTACGACACTGTGACACTTACGACACTGTGACACTTACGACACTGTGACACTTACGTCACTGAAACTTACGACACTGAAACTTACGACACTGAAACTTACGACACTGAAACTTAAGACACTGTGACACTTACGACACTGAAACTTAAGACACTGTGACACTTACGACACTGAAACTTACGACACTGTGACTCTTACGACACTGAAACTTAAGACACTGTGACACTTACGACACTGAAACTTACGACACTGAAACTTACGACACTGAAACTTACGACACTGAAACTTACGACACTGAAACTTACGACACTGAAACTTACGACACTGAAACTTACGACACTGAAACTTACGACACTGAAACTTACGACACTGAAACTTACGACACTGAAACTTACGACACTGAAACTTAAGACACTGTGACACTTACGACACTGAAACTTACGACACTGAAACTTACGACACTGAAACTTACGACACTGAAACTTACGACACTGAAACTTACGACACTGAAACTTACGACACTGAAACTTACGACACTGAAACTTACGACACTGAAACTTACGACACTGAAACTTAAGACACTGTGACACTTACGACACTGAAACTTACGACACTGAAACTTACGACACTGAAACTTACGACACTGAAACTTACGACACTGAAACTTAAGACACTGTGACACTTACGACACTGAAACTTACGACACTGAAACTTACGACACTGAAACTTACGACACTGAAACTTACGACACTGAAACTTACGACACTGAAACTTACGACACTGAAACTTACGACACTGAAACTTAAGACACTGTGACACTTACGACACTGAAACTTAAGACACTGTGACACTTACGACACTGAAACTTACGACACTGAAACTAACGACACTGAAACTTACGACACTGAAACTTAAGACACTGTGACACTTACGACACTGAAACTTACGACACTGAAACTTACGACACTGAAACTTACGACACTGAAACTTACGACACTGAAACTTACGACACTGAAACTTACGACACTGAAACTTACGACACTGAAACTTAAGACACTGTGACACTTACGACACTGAAACTTAAGACACTGTGACACTTACGACACTGAAACTTACGACACTGAAACTAACGACACTGAAACTTACGACACTGAAACTTAAGACACTGTGACACTTACGACACTGAAACTTACGACACTGAAACTTACGACATTGAAACTTACGACACTGAAACTTACGACATTGAAACTTACGACACTGAAACTTACGACACTGAAACTTACGACACTGAAACTAACGACACTGAAACTTATGAACGACACTATAGAACTTGCTATACTATCACTGCTTACGAGACTGCAAATTTTCTGACACTACGGAACCATGAAAATTCCAAATAATTTGTTCACAAATACGAGAAGACGCGAGCGTGAGGGTAGCGCCGTGAGTAGGATACGCGGGCGTGGCGGGTGCTGTAAGTAGCTGGGATGTTGAACTCCCTGTTGTGCCTTGTTTTTGTGCCCTTGTTGTGCCCTTGTTGAACTCCCTGTTGTGCCTTGTTTTTGTGCCCTTGTTGTGCCCTTGTTGAACTCCCTGTTGTCCCTTGTTTTTGTTTATTTGAATGGCAGGTAATTGGTGGCAGTGAGGTATTGGGTGAAATGCTGGAGGGTGCAGGAGGGTGCAGGAGGGTGCAGGAGGAGGCAGGAGGGTGCAGGAGGGTGCAGGAGGGTGCAGGAGGTAATGTGTGCGACAGCTATGGCGTTACTGTGGCAGCTTCATGAGGGGACCCGAATTTATTTCTCCCCCCCCCCCCTCGGGGGGAAAGCTATCCGAATTACAGGCAATACAACCCCTCCCCTCCACACCCCCAATTCAACCCCTCACCCCTTCTCCCCCATTGCTTCGCACACACATTTGAGCACATTGCGCTGTACTTGTTTTTTCTGTGGGGTTTTATTGAAGGAAGGGTTCCTGTTCGAAGGATTACTGTAGGGAGGATGCCTGCAGGAAGGGTTCCTGTAGGAAGGGTTCCTGTAGGAAGGGTTCCTGTAGGATGGGTTCCTGTAGGATGGGTTCCTGTAGGATGGGTTCCTGTAGGATGGGTTCCTGTAGGAAGGGTTCCTGTAGGAAGGGTTCCTGTAGGAAGGGTTCCTGTAGGAAGGTTTCCTGTAGGAAGGGTTCCTGTTCGAAGGATTCCTATTGGAAGGATGTCTGTAGGGAGGATGCCTGTAGGAAGGGTTCCTGTAGGAAGGGTTCCTGTAGGAAGGGTTCCTGTAGGAAGGGTTCCTGTAGGAAGGATGCCTGCAGGAAGGATGCCTGCAGGAAGGATGCCTGTAGGAAGGTCGCCTGTAGGAAGGGTTCCTGAAGGAAGGTTTCCTGTAGGAAGGGTTCCTGTTCGAAGGATTCCTATTGGAAGGATGTCTGTAGGGAGGATGCCTGTAGGAAGGGTTCCTGTAGGAAGGGTTCCTGTAGGAAGGATGCCTGCAGGAAGGATGCCTGCAGGAAGGATGCCTGTAGGAAGGTTGCCTGTAGGAAGGGTTCCTGAAGGAAGGTTTCCTGTAGGAAGGGTTCCTGTAGGAAGGTTTCCTGTAGGAAGGGTTCCTGTAGGAAGGGTTCCTGTAGGAAGGGTTCCTGTAGGAAGGGTTCCTGTAGGAAGGGTTCCTGTAGGAAGGGTTCCTGTAGGAAGGGTTCTTGTAGGAAGGGTTCCTGTAGGAAGGGTTCCTGTAGGAAGGGTTCCTGTAGGAAGGGTTCCTGTAGGAAGGGTTCCTGTAGGAAGGGTTCCTGTAGGAAGGGTTCCTGTAGGATGGGTTCCTGTAGGATGGGTTCCTGTAGGATGGGTTCCTGTAGGATGGGTTCCTGTAGGAAGGGTTCCTGTAGGAAGGGTTCCTGTAGGAAGGGTTCCTGTAGGAAGGTTTCCTGTAGGAAGGGTTCCTGTTCGAAGGATTCCTATTGGAAGGATGTCTGTAGGGAGGATGCCTGTAGGAAGGGTTCCTGTAGGAAGGGTTCCTGTAGGAAGGGTTCCTGTAGGAAGGGTTCCTGTACGAAGGATGCCTGCAGGAAGGATGCCTGCAGGAAGGATGCCTGTAGGAAGGTCGCCTGTAGGAAGGGTTCCTGAAGGAAGGTTTCCTGTAGGAAGGGTTCCTGTTCGAAGGATTCCTATTGGAAGGATGTCTGTAGGGAGGATGCCTGTAGGAAGGGTTCCTGTAGGAAGGGTTCCTGTAGGAAGGATGCCTGCAGGAAGGATGCCTGCAGGAAGGATGCCTGTAGGAAGGTTGCCTGTAGGAAGGGTTCCTGAAGGAAGGTTTCCTGTAGGAAGGGTTCCTGTAGGAAGGTTTCCTGTAGGAAGGGTTCCTGTAGGAAGGGTTCCTGTAGGAAGGGTTCCTGTAGGAAGGGTTCCTGTAGGAAGGGTTCCTGTAGGAAGGGTTCCTGTAGGAAGGGTTCCTGTAGGAAGGGTTCTTGTAGGAAGGGTTCCTGTAGGAAGGGTTCCTGTAGGAAGGGTTCCTGTAGGAAGGGTTCCTGTAGGAAGGGTTCCTGTAGGAAGGGTTCCTGTAGGAAGGGTTCTTGTAGGAAGGGTTCCTGTAGGAAGGTTTCCTGTAGGAAGGGTTCCTGTAGGAAGGGTTCCTGTTCGAAGGATTACTGTAGGGAGGATGCCTGCAGGAAGGGTTCCTGTAGGAAGGGTTCCTGTAGGAAGGGTTCCTGTAGGATGGGTTCCTGTAGGATGGGTTCCTGTAGGATGGGTTCCTGTAGGATGGGTTCCTGTAGGAAGGGTTCCTGTAGGAAGGGTTCCTGTAGGAAGGGTTCCTGTAGGAAGGTTTCCTGTAGGAAGGGTTCCTGTTCGAAGGATTCCTATTGGAAGGATGTCTGTAGGGAGGATGCCTGTAGGAAGGGTTCCTGTAGGAAGGGTTCCTGTAGGAAGGGTTCCTGTAGGAAGGGTTCCTGTAGGAAGGATGCCTGCAGGAAGGATGCCTGCAGGAAGGATGCCTGTAGGAAGGTCGCCTGTAGGAAGGGTTCCTGAAGGAAGGTTTCCTGTAGGAAGGGTTCCTGTTCGAAGGATTCCTATTGGAAGGATGTCTGTAGGGAGGATGCCTGTAGGAAGGGTTCCTGTAGGAAGGGTTCCTGTAGGAAGGATGCCTGCAGGAAGGATGCCTGCAGGAAGGATGCCTGTAGGAAGGTTGCCTGTAGGAAGGGTTCCTGAAGGAAGGTTTCCTGTAGGAAGGGTTCCTGTAGGAAGGTTTCCTGTAGGAAGGGTTCCTGTAGGAAGGGTTCCTGTAGAAAGGGTTCCTGTAGAAAGGGTTCCTGTAGGAAGGGTTCCTGTAGGAAGGGTTCCTGTAGGAAGGGTTCCTGTAGGAAGGGTTCCTGTAGGAAGGGTTCTTGTAGGAAGGGTTCCTGTAGGAAGGGTTCCTGTAGGAAGGGTTCCTGTAGGAAGGGTTCCTGTAGGAAGGGTTCCTGTAGGAAGGGTTCCTGTAGGAAGGGTTCTTGTAGGAAGGGTTCCTGTAGGAAGGTTTCCTGTAGGAAGGGTTCCTGTAGGAAGGGTTCCTGTAGGAAGGGTTCCTGTAGGAAGGGTTCCTGTAGGAAGGTTTCCTGTAGGAAGGTTTCCTGTAGGAAGGGTTCCTGTAGGAAGGGTTCCTGTAGGAAGGATTCCTGTAGGAAGGATTCCTGTAGGAAGGATTCCTGTAGGAAGGATTCCTGTAGGAAGGATTCCTGTAGGAAGGATTCCTGTAGGAAGGATTCCTGTAGGAAGGATTCCTGTAGGAAGGGTTCCTGTAGGAAGGATTCCTGTAGGAAGGGTTCCTGTAGGAAGGGTTCCTGTAGGAAGGATTCCTGTAGGAAGGTTTCCTGTAGGAAGGGTTCCTGTAGGAAGGATTCCTGTAGGAAGGATTCCTGTAGGAAGGGTTCCTGTAGGAAGGGTTCCTGTAGGAAGGATTCCTGTAGGAAGGGTTCCTGTAGGAAGGATTCCTGTAGGAAGGGTTCCTGTAGGAAGGGTTCCTGTAGGAAGGATTCCTGTAGGAAGGATTCCTGTAGGAAGGATTCCTGTAGGAAGGGTTCCTGTAGGAAGGATTCCTGTAGGAAGGGTTCCTGTAGGAAGGGTTCCTGTAGGAAGGGTTCCTGTAGGAAGGATTCCTGTAGGAAGGGTTCCTGTAGGAAGGATTCCTGTAGGAAGGGTTCCTGTAGGAAGGGTTCCTGTAGGAAGGGTTCTTGTAGGAAGGGTTCCTGTAGGAAGGGTTCCTGTAGGAAGGGTTCCTGTAGGAAGGATTCCTCTAGGGAAGAATCCTGTAGGAAGGAAATAAAAGTAATTCAAAGCCCCATTAACACAGCCGTAGGAGGGTAGACGGAAGAAAGGAGACGCGTGTGAGCAGCACATTAATAAACTGCTTCAGAACGATACAGCTGGAGTATTTGTGGGAATTATCGCTCCCAAGGGGAATATGTGAGGCCCCGAGCTGAGGGTTCGATAGCCTTTTGTTGCATGGTGGCTTCATCCTTCCTCTTTTTGGAGTAGCTTAGTTGTGTTCTACTAGGCTTAAATGAAGTCATAATCTTTTATAAATTCCCCTCACGGGGAGACAACTATTGTATCTATGGGAACTAGCGCTCCCAGGGGAATATGTGAGGGCCCGATCTGAGAGTTAGGTAGGCCTTCTTCTTGTTGTAATAAAATGTTTTTGTTATTTTAAGACCACCTTTTTTTGGTTCACTGCTGTCCTGTTTTTCATCACCAACTACTTTCTTCTTCAACTTTTTTCTTGTTTCATGAACTTCTTTCACAACTTACTGTTTCTATGCCCTTTCTGCCCAGATTCCGCGTTTCCTTAACTCCATACCAAATGGTGCCTTCCTCCTTCCTCTCTTTGGATTGCCTTTGTTGCGGATGGGGAGGTTTCAAACTAATTTATAAAGTAATCTAACACTTCACAGTTGATAATCAGGATTTGATCGCTACTTAGGGTATTTAACCGATGATGATAGTATTTAAGCGTTGCTTATAGTAGTAAATTCCTATTTGAGGTATTCAGTCGCACTGAAAGTTCTCTAACGCTTGCACACGGGATTTAATCCTACTAACATCGCACCCAATTTCTCTTATATTTAATCCCTCTTTAAGGTATGTAACCGTACTAAGAGCAGCCTCTTACCTACATAAGGGATTTAATCCCACTAACATCATATACAATTCCTCTTTAAGGTATTTAACCGTACTAAGAGCAGCCTATTACCTACATAAGGGATTCAATTCCACTAACATCACACACAATTCCTCTTTGAGGTATTTAATCCCGCTAAGAGCAGCCTATTACCTACATAAGGGATTTAGTCCCACTAACATCACACACAATTCCTCTTTGAGGTATTTAATCCCGCTAAGAGCAACTTATTACCTACATAAGGGATTCAATTCCACTAACATGGCACTCAATCCCTCTCGCTGGGCTCGCGAGAAATGCAGCAACAGCTCCAGCTGCACCAGAGGCCATAAGTGATGAGGACAATAAGTGCCATGATCCCCTCACTCCGCGATGAGCAGCCCTCGCCCCAGCCCTCGTTTCCCCTCTGATGTATTGGGCAAAAATGGGCGCAATTAAACACTCTTTCTGCGGCCCCTCGGCGTCTTCAACCTGCCTCTGTTTCTTCCCTTGTTGTGTGAGGGTTACTTTCTTACCCTCGTGTGTAGGTGAGGATGTCTCAAATTGGGGAAGGTGTGAGGTCCCGAGCTGTGGGGGAAGGTGTGAGGTCCCGAGCTGTGGGGGAAGGTGTGAGGTCCCGAGCTGCGAGGGAAGGTGTGAGGTCCCGAGCTGCGGGGGAAGGTGTGAGGTCCCGAGCTGCGGGGGAAGGTGTGAGGTCCCGAGCTGTTGGGGAAGGTGTGAGGTCCCGAGCTGTGGGGAAAGGTATGAGGTCCCGAGCTGCGGGGGAAGGTGTGAGGTCCCGAGCTGTTGGGGAAGGTGTGAGGTCCCGAGCTGTTGGGGAAGGTGTGAGGTCTCGAGCTGTGTGAGGGTCTCTTTTTTCCTCTCACTTGGGGATGTGATTGTTGTGTAGGTGAGAATGAGGTCCTCGAGGGGAAAGTGTGAAGTCCCGATCTGTGGGAGTTCCTTTCTTCCCCTCTTTGGGGTATGTGATTGTTGTGTATGTAGGAATATCTCCCATGGGGGGAAAATGTGAGGTCTTAAACTGAGAGTTAGGTAGGCCTTCTTTTTTGTTGAAATAAAATGTTTTTGTTATGTTAAGGACCACCTTTTTTCGGTTCACTGCTGTCCTGTTCTTCAGCACCTACTACTTTCTTCTTCAACTTTGGTCTTGTTTCATGAACTTCCTTCCCAACTTACTGTTTCTATGCCCTTTCTGCGTAGATTCCGCGTTTCCTTAACTCCATACTAAATGGTGCCTTCCTCCTTCCTCTCTTTGGATCGCATTTGTTGCTGGGTAGGAAGTCTAAAACTAACGACTAATCTAATCTAACTAATCAATATTACTTTATTTGCAGTATATTTTCGTGTCGTTCTCCTTACAATATTACAAAAAGACAACATTATTTTATTTACAGTATTATTTAGTGTGGTACCTACGCTTTATATGATTACTTAGTGTGGTGTCGTGTGCACAGGGACCACGGTAGAGGAAACAAGGTAGGTTCAAATCCGGCTTTTTTTCGTTGACGGTGTGGTTTTGCTGACGTCAACGGCAACGAACCAATAGCAGCGCTCATATTGCATCTGGTAGCACTGCTACCCCCAAATCTGATTCCACTATTGGCCTAACGACATGGCGTTTTGGTAACGTCATAAAGTTTGCTTGAAATAAAGCCGTTCTATTAGCTAGCCGAACAAAAAGAGGTGTAATTTCTCCCATAGAAATGACCCTACCATGTTTCCTCTACCATGACAGGGAGCAGCGTGCTGACGCCATGCTGCTCGAGGCGCCCTCCGAGCTGACGTCTCCTGCCCTCGTAGCCAGGATACGGCCCTGCCCAGGTCAGCCTGCCTTCTTCTTCTTTTTCTTCTTTTTCGCTGTGTCACCTCTATCTTCTTTTTCTCCTGGGGTTGTTTACGAGTACTTTTCCCTTTTTAATGTTGACTTCTTCTCCTGGTTTTTTGACACGTACTTTTCCTGTTTTCGACGCCAGCTTTTTCTCCTGCGGTTGTTTACGAGTAATTTTCCCCTTTCTTAGAAGCTTACTTTTTCTTCTTCTTCTTGGTTTGTTCTTTCCTGCTCCTTTTCTTTCTACTTTTGACATGCTGAGCTCTTTCGGATGGTGAGAATTATTACTTTTCTTGCCAAATTTTTCCTTTTTCCTAATTCCCTGTGATATTTAACGCTCACATTTGTTCTTTTAATCTGGTTAAACAACACCTTAAAGGGTCGTTCTTCTGTTGATTATCCTTTATTATGATGTAAATAATTAATATTTCCATTATTATCATTATCGTTTTTATGCGTCAAAGAACTCTGAATTACGTTGCGATTAAATGGGTTCGGTTCGCACGTCCGATGTGGTGAAGTGAATGTTGTTCTGAAAAAAAACTCTTCGGGGGCTAATACGAACATTTCAAGTTTAGATTTTATCAAGTAAATAAAAAACTCTGAGAAAAAATACAATACGGGTGCAGGTATGAACATTTCAGGTTTAGATTTTATTATGTAAATGGTGATCTGAAAAAACTCTACAGGTGCAAATACGAACATTTCAGTTATAGAATTTATCAAGTAAATGGTGCTCTGAAAAAAACTCTACGGGTGCTAATACGAACATTTCAGTATTTGATTTTATTATTAACCCTTTCGGTACGATAATTCAAATGGTTTGGGTAAAAACTTGCAGGGGAAAAAGTTGTCGTTACCCTGAATTGTCAGTGAAATTGTCCTAATGTGGGTGCTTTCAGCTTAAGTAAGTGCCTACTTCATTATTTTAATTTTTAAAAATTTTCAATCTTTGAAGCTCTTTGCTTGGCGACAGAAATTTTTGATGTTGATAATTAGGTTTTTGTATTTACGAAGAAATTATCTACGAGTTCTTGCCCGAATTTATAAAATATAAACAAAGTTCAGTAAACTTGTTCAAGTGCAATGGAAAGGGTATTGAATGCGTTGCACGGACCCTGTAGCATGAACATACGCGAGCCTATGCAACAGGGTCCTTTGGTAATTACAGGGTCCTATGGTAACCTATGGTAATTTACACGTGCAGGCTTCTGGAATTGTTGAAAAACTAGTTTAATGATTGTTTTCAATTTCCCTAAGTTTTTTATTTACTCCAAAATATTCCCTCACTAGTTAAATTACATTAAAACTAGGTTATATGCCCTAAATTGGAAGCACTAGCAAACTTGGCACTGGAGTAGCCGTTAGTACCGAAAGGGTTAAGTAAATGGTGTTCTGAAGAAACTCTACGGGTGAAAATACGAACATATCAGTTTTAGGATTTATGGAAAAATGCAATGAGATTTTTCGTAACGCGCTCTGATCAACTGGCTTCAAAAATTAAAAGATATCAATCGAGTAAAAATTAAAGTTATTTAAATTGTAAAGGTATCAATGGAATCTTATTATAGATGTGAAAAAATTAAAGATATCAATGAAGCAAAATCAAAGGTATTAAAAATTTAAAGATATGAATGGAATAATATTATAGGTATGAGAAAAATGAAAATATCGATGGAGCAAAAAATTTGACGTTGAAAAAATTGAGGTAGTTGCTGTTGAAATGAAATTGCTATTGAAAAATGAAAGATAGGCTATTGAAAAATTTGAGATATTGATAGACTAAAAAAATGAAAGAAATTAAGAAAATTGAAGATATCGGTGGAGTAAATCGAGTATTTTCACATGCAGTAATGTATCTGGGAAATAACCGTTAGGCTTACGGTGCAAAAATTGATTTTCCGGAAATAGTGTGAGGATTAATTTAGGTGATGTCGCCTTATTGGTGTAAAACAGAGAAAATTCTCCGCTGCATTAATCGAAGGTGCGAATGTTATTCAAGAAATAGGTTTTAATGTAGGGCACAATGTGTAACCATAACGTTTCTTATACGAATATTGTCATTACCGGCTATTACCTTCATTACCAGCTTTTACCTCCACTACCACTCATCATCTCTATTAGCAACCATCACCTCCATTACCTGCCATCACCTCCATCACCTCCATCACCCCCATCACCCCCACCCCCACCACTCCCACCCCCATCACCCCCATCACCCCCATCACCCCCATCACCCCCATCACCCCCATCACCCCCATCACCCCCATCACCCCCATCACCCCCATCACCCCCATCACCCCCATCACCCCCATCACCCCCATCACCCCCATCACCCCCATCACCCCCATCACCCCCATCACCCCCATCACTCCCATCACTCCCATCACTCCCATCACTCCCATCACCCCCATCACCCCCATCACCCCCATCACCCCCATCACCCCCATCACCCCCATCACCCCCATCACCCCCCCACCCCCCCCACCCCCACCACCCACCAGGTGCGCAGAAACAGTAACTCGATGACCCCAAAGTTTGCACGCGAGTTGGATGCGAGTTTGCTGGCACGATTGCACTTCCTCGTGCGTGATTCCTGGATTTTTAAATTTTATGTTTTTTCCAAAAATTTTGGTTTTTGTTGTTCCTCGTAAGCTTTGGAACGGAGGAGGCGCAGAGTTGGTGCTGTGGTTGTGACTGCGGGGCTGATACATTACGTTCAAAATGAGGGTTATAGCGAAGACAGTCGATTTAGAGACATTTTTATTGAACGATCGCTTCGATTGATAGTGCAAGGGTTTTATATAAGTTTCGTTAGTTTTACTTCTGTTGAAGGTACCTATGATTTTTTTAAAGTTTCATGAGCTTTAGTCTTGTTGAAAGTCCTCATGTTTTTTTGTTTCGTTAGTCACATATGTGTAGGTCGGGAGTTAGATGTGGTGTTTATGTGCGTAATTTTACTGCAAAATAAATGTTCCGTGAACTCTTATAAAAATCATTCCATTTTAAAATTGTTAGTCTATTGTAAAATTGCTATTAATTGTTTTGCGTCCCCCTCAGGGGGATACAACTACTGTATCTATGGGAATTGGCGCTCCCAGGTGGACTATGTGAGGGCCTGAGCTAAAGCTTAGGTAGGCTTACTTTTCGTTGAAATAAATAGGTTTTTGTTTTGTTACGGACCATCTTTTTCGGTTCACTGCTGTCCTGTTTTTTCATCACCTTCTACTTTCTTCTTCAACTTTGATCTTGTTTCATGAACTTCTTTCTCATTATACTGTTTCTATGACCTTTCTGCATAGATTCCCCATTCTCTCATCTCCATACTAAATGGTGCCTTCCTCCTTCCTCTCTTCGATAAGCTCTTTTTTGTAGTGGTTAGGGAGGCTTAAACTAACTTAGAATCTAATCTATAACCTAATCTTCATGAACTTCTTTCTTAGCTTCCTGTTTCTGTGCACATTGTGCATAGATTCCGCGTTTCCTTAACTCCATACTAAATGGTGCCTTCCTCCTTCCTCTCTTAGAACATCTGTGTCGTGCAGTTAAGGGAGGCTAAAACTTTCTTATATAATAATAATAATAATAATAAAAATAATACTAAAAATAATAATAATTGTTTTGCGTCAGTTTGCAAAACAGTTACTTTGAAGCTTGAATAATTCAAGGATTTTCATCACCAAAACTTGTTACTATCAATAGAATTTAGTGAATTCGATGTATAAATATAGAACAACTGATTTTATTATTTTTTAAATACTTGAACAATTATGCGTGTCTTCGTTTTTCAAAACGTCGAATAGGCCTGTTATAGAATTCCTGAAACTCCAAGTATTTAAAGTCTGAATTTTGAAAATTCAAAACAGTTGAATTCTGAATTTCGAAAATTCAAAGCATTTGAAATTTAAATTTCGAAAATTGCAAAGCATTTAAAATTTAAATTTAAAAAATTGCAAAAATCTGAAATTCAAACTTGAAAATTCAAAATATTTAAAATTAGAATACCAAAAATTCTATGCAGAAAAGGCTTTCACTCCTAGCAATTGCAGCATGATGCGTACGCGACAACACGCTCCAGAGGCAGCTATAGAGGCTCCATGTGCCGCTCTAATGCTATACCTACGAGAGCTGTTGAGTTTCTTTCGGAATTGAATTGGATTATTTTGTTGAATTTTGCCCGGTAGCTAAACGGTGCAAATAACTCCCCTGTGGCCGCTCGGGATGCTCTTGGAGTGTTCCAGAGGGCGGAATTGAGTCGACCTGCTACTGCGGCCCGCGTGAGCTGCGTGCAGGGAAAAAAGAGCGCCAGGAGCAGGTTTCGTGGACAGGAAAAAGTGCCAAATAGAGTGAAAGAAAGATGATCCACTGTGTAGAATAGGAAATAGGAATTGGAAAAGAAAATCGTGATGGATGCAGGCTTCGTGAAGCGAAAAATGATCTCAATTGATGCGGGCTTGAGATAAAAGTTGAAGAAGAAAGTAGTAGGTGCTGAAAAACAGGACAGCAGTGAACCGAAAAAAGATGGTCCTCAACATAACAAACATTTTATTTCAACAAAAAGGAAGCAAACCTAACCTTTAGCTCGGGCCCTCGCATATTCCCCCTGGGAGCGCCAATTCCCATAGATACAACAATTGTGTCCCCCTGAGGGGACTTGAAGATAAAAGCGACGAGGAATAGGAAGGAGTACAAAGAGAAGATCCCGTTACTACTGAAATAATCTTTATTGAAAAATTCAGTGGAGAACTGGTATTTTAAATGATATAGCTAATTATTCACTAAATTTCAATGTTATATATGGTATAAATTAAATATCTAATAATGGAGAACCAATGAGATGAATTAAATTTAATATAAATTGAAACTTTAATAGTGGATATTCCAATTGATAAGTAAATTAAAGTGAAATTAAAAGTTTAATGGTTAATAATCAATTACATGAATTATATTAAAGACAACTAAGATATTAAAATCTAACCCTTAATTTGTTGTTAATTTAATTTAGGGAAAACCGAAAACTTGAAGAAAATTCAGCTTTTTATGGAATTGCATTTGGTAAAAATTTGTTAATCTGACTGAATTTTTGCAAAGTTTTCTAATGGCAAATTTATCTTTTTTATGGTAAATTGACGCGAGGCTTACGAAATTCTAAGTAGAAAAACAAATGTAAATATAACCCCATTATGGTAAATTTTCCATGAACTATACACATTAATTAATTCCCTATTAAATTCTAAGTTCAAAGAAAACACCTATAAATTTTACCTTGTATTGGTAAATTTATACCCGGCCTAGGTTACACCACTAAATTACGTAATATATTCCATGTTTAAAAACAAAACACCTATAAATCGAACCCCGTAAATTTATACGTGGCCTAGGTCATTAAATTAAATTACGTATTATATTCCAACTTAAAAAAACACAAGTAAATATAAAGAAAACCCCTGTAAATCTAACCACATAATGGTAAATTTATACGCGGCCTAGGTCACACCATTAAATTACGTATTACACTCCAAGCTTAAAAAACACCTGTAAATCTACGCACCTAATGGAAGAGGGGCGCGAGACCGAAGCAATTCTAGAGGAAAACCCCCCTGTTTTCCGGGGAATGATGGTGTTGCCATTTGCATGTTTCCCCCCTAAACAACGCGGGATGTGTTGAGCCGCCGCCGTCGTGGCAGCGAGTGTACGCACTTTGGGAGAGGGGGGATGGGGGGGGAGGGTATGAAGGGGGTTAAAGGTACGTGTATCGGGGGTGTAAAGGCCCATTTTGGTCTTTTTGGCCTTTTTGTGGTCAGAATTAGGATATTTGTTTCCTTTTTATCGCAAAAATTTGGAAATTTTGTTGTTTTTTCCGGCAGAAATTAGGAAAATTGTTTTTTTTTTTGGAAAAGTGAGTCATTTTGCCATCTTTTGCACTAAAGGTAACTTCTCTCTTTTTATTGGGTGTAGTTAGGTTTTTGGTTTTTTTTTCTGGGTAAAATCGATAATTCACCGAAAATTTTTAACATGTTAGTTGTCTGACCAAAATTAGGTAGTTTTATATATTATGGTCTGAGTTGGTTTTCACTCTTTTTAGGCTAAAATTAGATAGTGTGATATTTTTTTAGCCAAAACGTTTATCTTGGTTCGTTTTTTAGCTAATTTTAAGTAGTTAATTTTTTCCTGGTTAGCGTAAAGTAATTTCTTTATTTTTGTGGCAGAATTTATTCAAATTGGATTAATTTGACATTTGCTGGCCTTTGGTATTGAACTTGATTCACTTTTTCTGGCAAAATTATTTACGGCACCCTTCTTGTGTGCAAAATAGTACAATTTGGCCTTTTTGGCTTAAGTTATTCCCATAAAGTTTAGAAATTTCGATCACACTAGATTTTTGAGCAAATCCCCATTTTCTTAGTGGTTTAAGCTTGTTTAAAAATTGCGGGATATCTAAGAGGAGAATTTTGTTTTGTTTTCAAATTGGAATTTCATGGAAAATCGCAGGTTTTTAGAGTGTATTATTTTTTGCTTCAAGACTTTGACTGCAGCTTTTAAACTGAAGTTTAATGTTCAACGCAACTTTAAAGTCCACTGTTGTAAATTAGGTTGAAAAAGAAAACATTGACTGAATCATGCTATCACTTAGTTTAAGTATTTGTGAAATTTGAGTTTGTGACTACTGGTCGATCACCAGCATTAGAAAATTGCCTCCGTGTACCACCGGTGGCGCACGTCGCAGTATAAGAGTTAAAACCCCTCGAGGGGATCCAAATGTTGCATTCATGAGACTTAACGCTCACACGTGGAAGAGGGGAGGTCCCGAGCTGAGGGTTCGGTAGGCCTTGGTTTTGTAAATACGGAATTAATTTTTTGTTTTTATAGGCTATAATTTTTTCGGTTCAACTTCAGTCCTGTTTTTTAGCATCTAATACTTTCTCGACTTTTATATCATTTTATTAACTTTTTCTACGCCCCAAGGGGTATCGCGAGGGAGCACATCTTGTGTGTAGATTCCCTTTTCCTAAACTCGGTACTAAAATTGTGCCTCTCTCCTTCCTCTCTTTGGAACCCCGTCGTTGTGGTTAAAGAGACTCAAGCTTGCATATCGATGCTAATCTAACATTATTCTTCTTTCATTTTCTGATTTGGTTTCGGATAAATATTTTGCTATTTTCGGTCGTATTTTGAGCCGTGTTTCCTTCGTTTTCTTCCACTTTCTCTCATTCTTAGCCGTGTTTCCTTCGTTTTCTTCCACTTTCTCTCATTCTTAGCCGTGTTTCCTTCGTTTTCTTCCACTTTCTCTCATTCTGAGCCGTGTTTCCTTCGTTTTCTTCCACTTTCTCTCATTCTGAGCCGTGTTTCCTTCGTTTTCTTCCACTTTCTCTCATTCTGAGCCGTGTTTCCTTCGTTTTCTTCCACTTTCTCTCATTCTGAGCCGTGTTTCCTTCGTTTTCTTCCACTTTCTCTCATTCTGAGCCGTGTTTCCTTCGTTTTCTTCCACTTCCAATCTCATTCTCTGTCAGACAATCAAGATCATATCAACGCGCGCGTCTCCGCTGCGACAGTCCGTAGTAAATGCAAATATTTTCTGTTCCATCAAAAGTTGCTCCGGCGACTGCACCCGAGAGGCCTAATATCGATGTTCCTCTCTCGTCAAGCGTGAATATTTGCTGCTGAAATCCTGAATATTTGCTGCTGAAATCCTGAATATTTGCTGCTGAAATCCTGAATATTTGCTGCTGAAATCCTGAATATTTGCTGCTGAAACCCTGAATACTTGCTGCTGAAAAGTTTTAAACAATCACTTCATAAAGTTTTCAATTAACATCTATTCTAACCTAATCCAGTAAAGACCACTACTGGCGCAGCTTAATTGACGTTCTCGTCACGAAGTTTTACACACGTCGCAGTCAAAGAGTAAAACTATCATCTATTGTAATCTATGTAGTAATGAACACTACTGGTGCAGCTCACATATTATTGCGATACAAAGTGTATCTAGTTCGGCTTACATGTCGCTCACGTCACAAATTTTTGAACTAATCACTTCACAAAGTGTTAAACTAACATTTATTCTAGCCTAATCTAGTAAAGACCACTACTTGTACAGCTTGCATTTCGTATACGTCACAAATTTTCGAATTGATCACATCGCAGTCAGTGTTGAACTTAAGGTCTAATGTAATCTAGTAATGAACTGCTAGTACAGTTCACATAACGGCGCAACTAGGACTGCTTCCACGCTCCACTGACGCTCTGCAAAGTCCGTATTAAAGTTCCTCATAAGGTTAAAAGGGGCCCGTAAATTAGAGGGTCTGTTGTGACAGCCGTGCTGCTGCTTCTTCTTTTTTTTTTGGTTACCGCGAGCTCCCGGACTTTTGGGCAGGAAAATGCCGTGTTTTATTCAGCGAGGACTTGTAAAAAAGAGGGCTTGAAAATAGAGGGCTTCCAAAAAGAAAAACACTCAGGATGACCCAAAGAACTGGAAAATACAGAAACAATCAATGGCGTGTTTTTTGTTTGTTCTGTGTTTTGGGCTGTTGGGCGGGAAAAAACCGTGTTTTATTAAGCAAGGGCTTAAAAAAGAGGGCTTAGAAAAGAAGGCTTAAAAAAGAGGGCTTCAAAAAAGAAATATCTTCAAGTTGACCCTAAACTCTGGAAAATCCAGAAAAAAATCCATGGTGTGGTTTTTCGTTTGTTAGGTGTTTCTTGCATCTCTGGTACATGTAACGAGTGTATTTATTTTGAATCAGCGTTAGTAGGAAGCTGTGAGGTCCCAAGCTAGGTGTAAGGTTGGATTTCTTTTGTGGAAACAGGATAGTTTTTTGTTTTGCTAGGGGCAATATTGTTTTGGTTCACTACTAACTGTCCTGTTTTTCAGCACCCATTATTTTATTTATGAACTTTTTATCTAATTTAACAAACTTGTTTTTTGATTCAATGTTATTATGTGCAATGTATCTTGTGTGGGAATAAATCTTTTACGCACATTCCTCATTCTCTCAGTTCCACACTAAAAGGTGCTTTCCTCCTTACTCTCTGTGGGACACCTCTATTGTGATTAGAGAGCTTTAACCTACCATATCTAAGTCAGAAAATTTAAAATTTTTATCTGGTTTCACTTGATTGGGATCACTCGACTAGGGCTATTTAACTGGGCTCACTCGATAGGGTTCATAATCCCAAAACCAGGTTCACTGCAGCACGCGCCCGCCGGCACGCGCGTATGCGCACCGAGCGAGTCGGCGTACTCAGTTCATTATACCGCCGCCGCGGAGATAAATAACTATACAAGCTGCAAAATAACTGTACGAGCCGTCCTGTTGTTCTTATTTAGGATTATGTGATGGCGCCTCCAGGGATCCGCTCGAGAGGATCGGATTTCAAAGGATCTTCGGGATTTGGCGCTCCTCCGGAATGTGTGGGACTTCTGATTACTTTCTGGGGATAGTGTCTGTCTTCGTCAGTGTAGCATGGGATTTAACGGTCCTTGGGATCACGTGAGACTTCTGATTATTTTCTGAGGAATAGTTTTGATCCTCGTCAGTGCATCATAAGATTTAACGGTCCTTGGGATAACGCAAGATTTCTGATTTTTTTCTCTAGATAGTGTCAGTGCATCATGGGGATTTAAAGGTCTTCATATATATGAAGCTTTTGATTACTTATTGGGGAACAGTGCCTATCCTCGTCAGTGAATCTTGGGTTCTAGTACTCCTCGGATATATGAATGACTTCTGAGCTACTCTAAGGAAAATACTGATATTCTTTTCTTCCTCATTGTACCGTAAAGATCTAACGCTCTTTATGACCTTTTATGGTCCATAATTTACGGTCCTTAAAAATTTGGTTCTTCTCGTCAGTGCATTTTTCTCTTTCCTAGAATCTTAAGAACTCATGAGCTGCTCTCAGAACAAATCTGATACTGTCTGTCTTCGTCATGGGACCTCGGAGATCCAACACTCTATGAACATTTAGGGCTCCCTAATTTACTTTGTATGGGACAGTGTCTGTCTTCGTCAGGGATTTTTCTTGCTCTTGGAACATCTTGCCTTGGTAAAATATTTCACTTTGTACATAAAAATCGTGGTTTGATACCAGTCTATCAAGCGCGGTAGTCAACTCGTAAAAGCAGCTCCTCTGGTTTTGATATATTGTATCTATGGTATTTAGCACTCCCATGGGGAAAATGAGAAGTCCTGAGCTGAGAGGTAAAATGTTTTTGAAATAAAATGTTTTTTGTTATGTTGAGGACCGTTGATTTTTTCGGTTCACTGCTGTCCTGTTTTTCAGCACCTACTACTTTCTTCTTCAACTTATATCTTGTTTCCTGAACTTCTTTCTCAACTTGCTATTTATTTGCACGTTGTGCATAGATTATTCGTTCCCTTATCCCCATACTAAGCGATGCCTTCCTCCTTCCTCTCTTTGGATCGCCTTTTGATTGCAGTAAGGGAGGTTTAAACTACCGCCAAATAAAATTTTTCTCTTGATAATAGAAAACGTAGACGTGCAGAAAATATTCAATGAAATCTCTTCTGTTTGTAGAGCTAGCATTTTACTTACTCCTCTTGCTTTAAAATAGAAAAGCCATCTATACAGTGAAATTTTAATGATAAAACTCAAGGAAAGAAGAGAAACAGGCCGCTGTGTGTACATTTGCCTTTTCGTAAATTGTCTTTGAACCCATTTTTCGGCGCACATTTAACGTCGCATTGAAGAGTGGGCACCCATGGTGAATATATTATTTTACTAAAGTTTGACGTCTTAAAATTTGTCGGGCGAAAGTTTGTCGGGCGAAAGTTTGTCGAGCGAAAGTTTGTCGGGCGAAAGTTTGTCGGGCGAAAGTTTGTCGAGCGAAAGTTTGTCGAGCGAAATTTTAGTTTGTCGAGCGAAAGTTTGTCGAGCGAAAGTTTGTCGAGCGAAAGTTTGTCAAGCGAAAGTTTGTCGAGCGAAAGTTTGTCGAGCGAAAGTTTGTCGAGCGAAAGTTTGTCGAGCGAAAGTTTGTCGAGCGAAAGTTTGTCGAGCGAAAGTTTGTCGAGCGAAAGTTTGTCGAGCGAAAGTTTGTCGAGCGAAAGTTTGTCGAGCGAAAGTTTGTCGAGCGAAAGTTTGTCGAGCGAAAGTTTGTCGAGCGAAAGTTTGTGGAGCGAAAGTTTGTCGAGCGAAAGTTTGTGGAGCGAAAGTTTGTCGAGCGAAAGTTTGTCGAGCGAAAGTTTGTCGAGCGAAAGTTTGTCGAGCGAAAGTTTGTCGAGCGAAAGTTTGTCGAGCGAAAGTTTGTCGAGCGAAAGTTTGTCGAGCGAAAGTTTGTCGAGCGAAAGTTTGTCGAGCGAAAGTTTGTCGAGCGAAAGTTTGTCGGGCGAAAGTTTGTCGGGCGAAAGTTTGTCGGGCGAAAGTTTGTCGGGCGAAAGTTTGTCGGGCGAAAGTTTGTCGGGCGAAAGTTTGTCGGGCGAAAGTTTGTCGGGCGAAAGTTTGTCGGGCGAAAGTTTGTCGGACGAAAGTTTGTCGGACGAAAGTTTGTCGGACGAAAGTTTGTCGGGCGAAAGTTTGTCGGGCGAAAGTTTGTCGGGCGAAAGTTTGTCGGGCGAAAGTTTGTCGGGCGAAAGTTTGTCGGGCGAAAGTTTGTCGGACGAAAGTTTGTCGGACGAAAGTTTGTCGGGCGAAAGTTTGGCGGGCGAAAGTTTGTCGGGCGAAAGTTTGTCGGGCGAAAGTTTGTCGGGCGAAAGTTTGTCGGGCGAAAGTTTGTCGGGCGAAAGTTTGTCGGGCGAAAGTTTGTCGGGCGAAAGTTTGTCGGACGAAAGTTTGTCGGACGAAAGTTTGTCGGACGAAAGTTTGTCGGGCAAGAGTTTGTCGGGCCAAAGTTTGTCGGGCCAAAGTTTGTCGGGCCAAAGTTTGTCGGGCCAAAGTTTGTCGGGCCAAAGTTTGTCGGGCCAAAGTTTGTCGGGCCAAAGTTTGTCGGGCCAAAGTTTGTCGGGCCAAAGTTTGTCGGGCCAAAGTTTGTCGGGCCAAAGTTTGTCGGGCCAAAGTTTGTCGGGCCAAAGTTTGTCACACTAAATTACCATGCTCTAAGTGAAGTATCTCACGCTAAAGTTTGCCGACACTTAGTTTGTCATGCTTTAAGCTTGACACATAAAAGTTCATCACGCTAAAGTTAATGTCGCCCTACACAGCCACCATCACAGAGGACGTTACGGCGCATTTACGATCAATGCCGTCGTGGTTACGGCCGCAGTCTGCGCCGTTACGGTCTCTGGTGACGCACACAGCGATGAGTGAACACACAGTATACTGTGTCAACAGTATATGTGTTGTGTTCGTAAATACATGTCCTGTTTGCTTGCATAACACTGTCGGGTTGTTGTCAACCCTGATGTACAAAGCAAGGGCTGATGGCGTCTTAAATCGCACCTGCGGCATCTTTGTGGTTCGATTTTTGTACTTGAGTATTCGTACTCGACTTTTTGTACTAGATTTTGTTTTTTGGTACTAGAATATTTGTTTTTTTTTTGCACTAGGTTTTTTGTTATAGAATATTTGTACTCGACCTGTTTGTACTACATTTTTTAACCATGATATTTGTACTCAACTTTTGAACTACATTTTCTTGTACTAGAATATTTGCACTCGATTTTTCATACTAGATATTTTGTGTTAGACTGTATTTTCGCGACCTATTGTACTAGATTATTTTTACACTAAAATATCCTAGATTTTGTACCCCATTTCGTGCACTAGATAATTTTTATCAAAATCTTTGTACGAGATACTTTTCGAACAAGATTTTTGATGTACTCCGTACTAAATGATGCCTTCTTCCTTCCTCTCTTTGAAGCACCTTGTAGTGGTTGGGGGTGCTAAAATTAACTGGTAATTTAATGCATTTAAATTAATTTGAAATAATTTGTGCATCACGATCACATATCACGCATTTCTTGCTTGCTTTCGTGTGCTGTCAACAGAGAAGAAATATTTTTTCTGCCAGGTATAGATACTAAGAAATATCTGTGTAAAAAGGTTAAATATTTAAAAAAAAATTAACTATGTCGAAAGTATGTTGAACATGTTATGAATTTGTTAAGTATGTCAAAGTACATTAAATATTTTGAAACATGTTAAGAACTTGTTAAGTATATTGAAAAGAACATTAAATATGTTGATATATGTTAAGAACATATTAAATATGATGAAAACCAATATATATGCTGAAACATGTCAAGAACTTGTTCAGTGAGTTGAAAAACATTAAATATGCTGAAAAGATGTTGAATATGTAAATCAAAAGCGTAAATTCTTCGTAAAAGATGAAACGTGCAGAAAAATTCCAACCTCCCATTTTCCCTACACGAGCTATGCAGGTGTTGTAGCTATGAGCTATGCAGGTGTTGCAGGTGTTGAGCTATGCAGGTGTTGCAGGTGTTGAGCTATGCAGGTGTTGCAGGTGTTGAGCTATGCAGGTGTTGCAGGTGTTGAGCTATGCAGGTGTTGCAGGTGTTGAGCTATGCAGGTGTTGCAGGTGTTGAGCTATGCAGGTGTTGTAGGTGTTGAGCTATGCAGGTGTTGTAGGTGTTGAGCTATGCAGGTGTTGCAGGTGTTGAGCTATGCAGGTGTTGCAGGTGTTGAGCTATGCAGGTGTTGCAGGTGTTGAGCTATGCAGGTGTTGCAGGTGTTGAGCTATGCAGGTGTTGTAGTGAAATCCTTTGAACTTAGATTAAATTGAAATAATTTAAATATGAAATTAATTAAAATAAGTGACTCATGCAAACTTAAATTAAATTGTGAAACTTAAGTTATTTAATTACTTATAACAATTTAATAATGCGAACCTATTTTACATATTAACAATTAAATAATAAAATTAATTACAATAATTGAATAATAAAATTAATTGCCACCATTGAATAATAAAATCAGTTAAAAGAATTAAATTATAAAATTAATCATAATAATTAAATTGTGAAATTAATCACAATAATTAATTAATTAAATTAATTACAAAAACTAAGTAATGAAATTGATTACAATAATTAAATAATAAAACAAATCAAAGTGATTTGTTTTATTATTTAATTATTGTAATCAATTTCGCCCCTCAGGGGGATACAATTATTGTATCTATGGGAACTAGCGCTCCCAGGGGGACAATGTGAGGGCCCGAGCTGAGAGTTAGGTAGGCCTTCTTTTTGTTGAAATAAAATGTTTTTGTTATGTTAAGGACCACCTTTTTTTCGGTTCACTGCTGTCCTGTTTTTCAGCACCTACTACTGTCTTCTTCAACTTTGGTCTTGTTTCATAATCTTCTTTTACAACTAACTGTTTCTATGCCTTTCTGCGTATATTCCGCGTTTCCTTAACTCCATACTAAATGGTGCCTTCCTCCTTCCTCTCTTTGGATCGCAATTGTTGCTGGGTAGGGAGGCTAAAACTAACGACTAATCTAAACTAATCTGTAATCAATTTCATTACTTAGTTTTTGTAATTAATTTAATTATCTATTGTGATTAATTTCACAATTTAATTATTATGATTAATTTTATAATTTAATTCTTGTAATTGATTTTATTATTCAATGGTGGCAATTAATTTTATTATTCAATTATTGTAATTAATTTTATTATTTAATTGTTAATATGTAAAATAGGTTCGCATTATTAAATTGTTAAAAGTAATTAAATAACTTAAGTTTCACAATTTAATATAAGTTTGCATGAGTCACTTATTTTAATGAATTTCATATTTAAATTATTTCAATTTAATCTAAGTTCAAAGGATTTCACTACAACACCTGCATAGCTCAACACCTGCAACACCTGCATAGCTCAACACCTGCAACACCTGCATAGCTCAACACCTGCAACACCTGCATAGCTCAACACCTGCAACACCTGCATAGCTCAACACCTACAACACCTGCATAGCTCAACACCTGCAACACCTGCATAGCTCAACACCTGCAACACCTGCATAGCTCAACACCTGCAACACCTGCATAGCTCAACACCTGCAACACCTGCATAGCTCAACACCTGCAACACCTGCATAGCTCAACACCTGCAATTCAGTTATTAAACTAACAAAAATAATTAAATCATGTAAACTTCCATACTCACAATACTCCCTGCAATAGAGCTGGACTCCACAATTTCATCCGAGGCGCCGCCGAGTTGAGTTGAATGGGCCTCGATCCTTCTTGTGGAGTTGGAACCTCTTCTGTGCGAGGAATTTATTGCGCTGAGAGTGATGGTGTGGCGCTTGTGTTGCCCCTCGGACATGGTGCCTAATTAAAGGGGGGTGTGGGGATTTGGGGGTGTGGGGATTTGGGGGTGTGGGGATTTGGGGGTGTGGGGATTTGGGGGTGGGGATTTGGGGGTGTGGGGATTTGGGGGTGTGGGGATTTAGGGGTGGGGATTTGGGGGTGTGGGGATTTGGGGGTGTGGGGATTTGGGGGTGTGGGGGTTTGGGGGTGTGGGGATTTGGGGGGTGTGGGGATTTGGGGTGTGTGGGGATTTGGGGTGTGTGGGGATTTGGAGGGTGTGGGGATTTGGGGGTGTGGGGATTTGGGGGTGTGGGGATTTGGGGGTGTGGGGATTTGGGGGTGTGGGGATTTGGGGGTGTGGGGATTTGGGGGTGTGGGGATTTGGGGGTGTGGGGATTTGGGGGTGTGTGGATTTGGGGGTGTGTGGATTTGGGGGTGTGTCGATTTGGGGGTGTGTCGATTTGGGGGTGTGGGGATTTGGGGGTGTGTCGATTTGGGGGTGTGGGGATTTGGGGGTGTGGGGATTTGGGGGTGTGGGGATTTGGGGGTGTGGGGATTTGGGGGTGTGGGGATTTGGGGGTGTGGGGATTTGGGGGTGTGGGGATTTGGGGGTGTGGGAATTTGGGGGTGTGGGAATTTGGGGGTGTGGGAATTTGGGGGGGGGGGGGTGGGAATTTGGGGGTGTGAGGATATTAGTTAGGAGAAAGTGATGATTTGGAAGAGTTGGTGAAGATTTGGAAGAATGGGGATTTTGGGGAGTGGAGATTTATAGGTGGGGTTTTGAGGGAATGGGGATTTGAGGGAGGGGTTTGGTCACTTTGGAGGAGCTAGTAGTAGTCGTGATTCCACAATTTTTTGAGTGGTTCATTTGAGAAATTGTAAAGAGGAATTTTTTTAGCTGTTCTTTTTAGCTATTTGTTGTAGCTGTTTCATATTGTTCATTTCTCTTAGCTTTTCTCCAGTCGTATGGAATTGATTTATTTTTTATTCGACGTTTATATTTCATGAGAAATAAAATTTCACTTTCACATTGTGGAATGATTTGTTCTGCGAAAATATTTTCCCAGATGTTTTCTTTTGCCGCTCGCTAAAATCTGTTTTATTTTCAGGAAGTTTCAGCTTCAACAGTTCTGAGTGAGGACACTTCCGATGGACGCTGCATCTTTTTGTTGAGAAATTGAAAGATGAAGAAAACTTTTCCTCCGTTCACGTGCAAATTCTGCAACAAAATTTTTTTTTATTCACGTGCAACTTTCACGTTTTCACGTTTAAAAACTCCGTTCACGCGCAACGTGCAACGCGTGTGTCTCGCGTGTATCAGGTGTGTGCATACACTCCCACTACGCCTAAGCAATTCCTTAGCTCCGAACGTTTCCCTAAAACTCTAAGCAAAACTTAGGTCGTCCTAAGCGGCTTTGTGACGCTTTTGTTGATCATTGTTTTCTGAAGAGCGGGTCTTTAATCCGGCGCGGCTTAGGCAAACCGCCCCTTCTGGTTTGTAGGTTTTGCCCTCAAAACCGCGCAAAGTTGTAACGACAGACGCCGCTGGGCGGATCTGCGGGATATTTTTTAGGCAGTCTAGGGTAATATTCATATGTTAACTGAAAGTTTTGGTGCTGTCTAGGGTAATTTTTACATGTTAAGGGTATTTTTATGCGGTTTAGGGTAATATTTGTGCAATTTAGGGTAACTTTTGTGCGCTTTAGTGTAAAATTTTTGCCGTTTAGGTTATTTTTACGGTTTAGCGTAATTTTTTGAGCGGTCCAGGGTAATTGGCGTTCCTGTTTCTAACTTGCCCCATTATGAGGGCCTTTAGAAGAACTACAAACTTGCTTCTACTCACAGCCCGTGCTAAAGGCGCGAGGTATAGTCCAGCTCTGGAGTGAGGAATTAGCGTTAGTCAAGAGAGGAATTAGCGTTAGTCAAGAGAGGAATGAGCGTTAGTCAAGAGAGAAATGAGCGTTAGTCTAGAGAGGAATGAGCGTTAGTCAAGAGAGGAATGAGCGTTAGTCAAGAGAGGAATGAGCGTTAGTCTAGAGAGGAATGAGCTTTAGTCAAGAGAGGAATGAGCGTTAGTCAAGAGAGGAATGAGCGTTAGTCTAGAGGGGAATGAGCGTTAATCAAGAGAGGAATGAACGTTAGTCTAGAGAGGAATGAGCGTTAGTCAAGAGAGGAATGAGCGTTAGTCAAGAGAGGAATGAGCTTTAGTCAAGAGAGGAATGAGCTTTAGTCAAGAGAGGAATGAGCTTTAGTCAAGAGAGGAATGAGCTTTAGTCAAGAGAGGAATGAGCTTTAGTCAAGAGAGGAATGAGCTTTAGTCAAGAGAGGAATGAGCTTTAGTCAAGAGAGGAATGAGCTTTAGTCAAGAGAGGAATGAGCTTTAGTCAAGAGAGGAATGAGCTTTAGTCAAGAGAGGAATGAGCTTTAGTCAAGAGAGGAATGAGCTTTAGTCAAGAGAGGAATGAGCTTTAGTCAAGAGAGGAATGAGCTTTAGTCAAGAGAGGAATGAGCTTTAGTCAAGAGAGGAATGAGCTTTAGTCAAGAGAGGAATGAGCTTTAGTCAAGAGAGGAATGAGCTTTAGTCAAGAGAGGAATGAGCTTTAGTCAAGAGAGGAATGAGCTTTAGTCAAGAGAGGAATGAGCGTTGGTCAAGAGAGGAATGAGCGTTACACTTGTGAGGTATGAACGGAATGTTTTGAGGTATGCGGTTGTTTTTGAACATATACATGAGAATCAGCACTCCCGGGGGGAAAATGTAAAGTCCCAAGCTGAAGGCTAGGTTGGCTTTCTATTTGTCGAACCATAATAGTTCTTTTTTTATAGTAGACATTTTTTTCTTTTCACGGCTGTTATTTGTTTTTTCCCCTAATACTTTCTCTTTAAATTTTTATTATGTTTCTTAAACTGTTTTCTCAAGTTACTGTTTCTATGCGCAGGGAATCTTGTGTGGGAACACACCTTGTGCATAGATTCCGCGTTCTCTCATCTTCATACTAAATGGGACCTGATTATTCCTCTCTCTGAACACCTTTGTTGTGGTAAGGGAGGGTGACGGTAACTTATAACTAATCAACTTTACCTGATAAGGGTATGTTTATGTACATCATTTGACTTACATTAAAAGTACCTTATTGCCTTGTAGATTACATCATTTACCGCTTGTTGAATTGATCAGGTATCATTTAACTCTTGTTTTCATTGATTTAATATCATTTACCGCTTGTTTTCATTGATTTAACATCATTTAACGTTTGTTTTCATCGATTTAACATCATTTACCGCTTTTTTTCATTGATTTAACATCATTTACCGCTTGTTTTCATTGATTTAACATCATTTACCGCTTGTTTTCATTGATTCAACATCCTTTACCACTTGTTTTCATTGATTTAACATCATTTACCGTTTGTTTTCATTGATTTAACATAATTTACCGCTTGTTTTCATTGATTTAACATCATTTACCGCTTGTTTTCATTGATTTAACATCATTTACCGCTTGTTTTCATTGATTTAACATCATTTACCGCTTGTTTTCATTGATTTAACATAATTTACCGCTTGTTTTCATTGATTTAACATAATTTACCGCTTGTTTTCATTGATTTAAAATAATTTACCGCTTGTTTTCATTGATTTAACATCATTTACCGCTTGTTTTCATCGATTTAACATCATTTACCGCTTGTTTTCAATGATTTAACATCATTTACCGCTTGTTTTCAATGATTTAACATCATTTACCGCTTGTTTTCATTGATTAAACATAATTTACCGCTTGTTTTCATTGATTTAACATCATTTACCGCTTGTTTTTATTGATCAGATATTTACCAACTGTTTTAACAGCATCACTCAAATACGGCAAGTGAGAAATGAATTCAGGAATTTATTAAAGTGAAAATTGTCGAAGCATCCATTATGTCTTTCGTGCAATATTAAATTTATTTATTTTTCTTATATTCAACGGTCACATCTTTGGCGTGACGTGTAATTTTGTTTTCTTAAAATTTAAAGGTAAAATTTGATCCAAATGAAATTCAATGGCAATTATTTGCGCCAGTTCAACGTCGAATTTAAAATGATTAATCCAATGTAAATTGAAATAAAAATGAATGAACGTGATATTTTTTGTGCAGCAACCCAATGTCATGAGGCTCCGGAATTGCTCTCTCAGCACAATTCTTTCAGGCGCTGCAATGGCGTCCCGAGCAGCGCTTTCAAACTGGCCAAACTTGCCTTCTTTATTGCATTTTGGATCGCTCAATTATCCGCTTCGTTCCATTCAGGTTTCATTTAATTAAAAACTCGGCCGGCCGCAGAGCGCCGCGTCCGCAAAAATCCTTCCGCTGCCGCAGTCACCGCTGCAAAAAAAAGTTTTCTTTGAACCGTGAAAAAAACGAGCTGGGATTTTTTCGAAGTACATACTATTGTATTCTAGTTTTCTTGAATTCTTTGTTTACCAAAAAACAAAAAAACAAATAAACATCGGCATCTACGGATGCTTTATTTCCAATTCAAGCCTGATTCAGGCCCAAAACTCGATTACTCTAGGGAAGAGTTTTGGGGATAAATGTTGTAGGTGCCCTGAAATATCAGGGAAATTTACTTGGTAAGTTTTTTTTTTATGTCAGTGAAAGTGTTGTTAGATTTTTTTGACTTTCCTCTTTTTTTCAGCGCGGTGTCAAGTGTGATTTTTTTCACACGTTAATGGCAATTTCTGAAGCGCTAGAAGCCTGGTAATGGCAATTATCTTGGAGGCCTAAGACCATAATTTAAACGAGATTTTTCGGAATTCTGAGATCAAAGTTGAATGCATTTAAACATAAATTTCCCTTCAGGTAATACAACTATTGTGTGCAAGCGAATTAGCATTCCCAGGGGGAATATGGGAAGTCCCGACCTAAAGGGTAGGTAGGCCTTTCTTTATGTTTAAATAGATTTTTGTGTTTTGTTACATACCATCTTTTTTCGGTTCACTGCTGTCCTGTTCTCCTGCACCTACTAATTTCTTTTCCAATTTTCGTCTTGCTTCATAAAATTCTTCCTCAACTTACTATATCTATGCACTTTAATTCTGCAGTGATTCCGCGTTCCCATACTAAATGGTGCCGTCCTCTTTCCTCTCTTTGGAACGCCTTTGTTGTTGCTAGGAAGCCTTAAATGACCTTAGAATCTAATCTCCCTCATGATGTCACTTGAGATCTATTTAAAATTCCGGAATAATTCACATAGAGTGCTTAATTTGAGAACATTGCGAGAAAAATGCCTATGGGGCAACTAGCTTAATTATCTGGAGCCTTAAATTACCTTAATCAACTATCATAATCAATTATGTGAATCGATTATCTTAATCAAGTTTCTGAATTAATCATCTCAATTAATTATCTGAATCAAATATCTGAAAAAATTATCTGAATGAATTATCTGAATGAATTATCTGAATGAATTATCTGAATGAATTATCTGAATGAATTATCTGAATGAATTATCTGAATGAATTATCTGGATCAACTATCTTGATAAACTATTTTATTAAAGTATCTGAATTAATTATCCTAATCAAGGATCCTAACCAAATATCTTGATCAATTACCGTAACCAATTGTCGTAATCATTTATGTCATTCAATTATGTTAACCAATTACCTTAACTAATTATGTTAACCAATTACCTTAACTAATTATGTTAACCAATTACCTTAACTAATTATGTTAACCAATTACCTTAACTAATTATGTTAACCAATTACCTTAACTAATTATGTTAACCAATTACCTTAACTAATTATGTTAACCAATTACCTTAACTAATTATGTTAACCAATTACCTTAACTAATTATGTTAACCAATTACCTTAACTAATTATGTTAACCAATTACCTTAACTAATTATGTTAACCAATTACCTTAACGAATTATGTTAACCAATTACCTTAACTAATTATGTTAACCAATTACCTTAACTAATTATGTTAACCAATTACCTTAACTAATTATGTTAACCAATTACCTTAACTAATTATGTTAACCAATTACCTTAACTAATTATGTTAACCAATTACCTTAACTAATTATGTTAACCAATTACCTTAACTAATTATGTTAACCAATTACCTTAACTAATTATGTTAACCAATTACCTTAACTAATTATGTTAACCAATTACCTTAACGAATTATGTTAACCAATTACCTTAACTAATTATGTTAACCAATTACCTTAATTTTTTAAGTCTTATTCATATCTCGCCTGCATCACTTCACCACCATCATCTCGTTGTGAGCCTGATTTCCGAATACGAATTTCCACTCCGTAATCTCCTCACCTCAATTTCCTTATCATAATTTGCTAATTATGAAATCCTGTATTTAATTGCTTCGTATTTGCAAGCCTTAATTTCCTAAGTTCTCGAATCGCCTAATTTTCTTACCGTGATGTTTGCATCTCAAATTTTATATGTTAATTTTTTTCTCTTTATATTTATTCCTTAAATTCTTCATGTTAATTTTCTTGTCTCCGTTTTTTTATCCGATGGTTTTGACGTAAAATTTTTGACGTGGTATTTTTCTCCTTCATTTTTTTACGTTCATTTTACTATCATAATTTCTTTTCTTTCATTTTGTTTTAAATTTTTTCTCATTTTCTCTACTTTAAGTTTTTCGCCTCGATTTACATATCATATTTTTCGTTTAATTTTATAATTTTGACATTCATATCTCCATTTCTTTACGCACATTTTGTTTTCTTGATTTTCATGGATGAATTTATCTGCATTAATTTATTTAGCTCAATTTTCATATCTTCATTTCTTTACGTAGATGTTTTCATTTGATCTTCATATCTTACTTTCCTCATTTGATCTTCATATCTTACTTTCCTCATTTGATCTTCATATCTTACTTTCCTCATTTGATCTTCATATCTTACTTTCCTCTTCAATTCGCTTCCCTTGATACTCTCATTGGAGAACACAGGCTCCTTGTCTCCCCTAATTAATCATATAGGCTTATATGATTACTGAGGTTATGTCCTTAATTAAATCTAAAATTAATTAATCAGTTGTATATGTTATTGAACAATTAAGTCTACAGGCCTCAGATAAGCCTATAGGCTTATCAGCCTAAGACGCTTCCATATGTAATGTATTTACCAGTTTATTTTTGCAAAGACAGATTTCCTTTTTAACGGATAAAAATTGAATGCGTTGGACACGTGTTACTTATAGATGAGTATTTTACGTGAACGCACGTAGGGGTATTAGTTTTGTTGAGGTTTTTAATTATTACAGGAGTTATCAGACTATTCTTCATTTTAAGATTTCAAACGGTTTCTCACTTATATTAAATCACGAGGAATTTCCAGGTAAAACTGCGTTCAAATATCACGTAAAATTTTATGCGAATTTGCGTCAATTATTCAAAATTGATTTTCTGTAATTCATTCAAATTTGACACGCTTCTTCTTACGTAAATATACCTGTCCGATGCGACAGGAGACTTCTTCTACCGTACGTCCCATAGAAACCCGCACCGAGTATTTATTTTCCCGTATTAGTATTACCCGTAATTATTTCCCGCATCAGTAATACCCGTAATTATTTCCCGTATCAGTAATACCCGTAATTATTCCCCGTACTAGTATTACCCGTAATTATTTCCCGCATCAGTAATACCCGTAATTATTTCCCGTATCAGTAATACCCGTAATTATTCCCCGTACTAGTATTACCCGTGATTATTTCCCGCATCAGTAATACCCGTAATTATTTCCCGTATCAGTAATACCCGTAATTATTCCCCGTACTAGTATTACCCGTAATTATTTCCCGTATCAGTAATACCCGTAATTATTCCCCGTATTAGTATTACCCGTAATTATTTCCCGTATCAGTAATACCCGTAATTATTCCCCGTATTAGTATTACCCGTCATTATTTCCCGCATCAGTAATACCCGTAATTATTTCCCGTATCAGTAATACCCGTAATTATTCCCCGTACTAGTATTACCCGTGATTATTTCCCGCATCAGTAATACCCGTAATTATTTCCCGTATCAGTAATACCCGTAATTATTCCCCGTACTAGTATTACCCGTAATTATTTCCCGTATCAGTAATACCCGTAATTATTCCCCGTATTAGTATTACCCGTGATTATTTCCCGCATCAGTAATACCCGTAATTTTTTCCCGTATCAGTAATACCCGTAATTATTCCCCGTACTAGTATTACCCGTAATTATTTCCCGTATCAGTAATACCCGTAATTATTCCCCGTATTAGTATTACCCGTAATTATTTTCCGCATCAGTAATACCCGTAATTATTTCCCGCATCAGTAATACCCGTAATTATTCCCCGTGTTAGTATTACCCGTAATTATTTTCCGCATCAGTAATACCCGTAATTATTCCCCGTGTTAGTATTACCCGTAATTATTTCTCGCATCAGTAATACCCGTAATTATTTCCAGTATTGGTAATACCCGTAATTATTTCCCATATCAGTACCAATCAGTAATACCGCATAATTTTGCTAGAAATGAAATGCTTACGGTATTCTTATGATGGTATTACTGATACGGGAAAATAAACACTCAGTTCGGGTTTTTGTGGTACGCACCGTATAAATATATATATACATTTTTATATATGTATATGTTGTCCGTATCACAGATACGCAGGTGTACACGGCCTTGATTATTTCTACACCTAAAGACCGGTGTTGAAGAAACCGTGCACTGCAGCAAAGCTTCGCTGTGGTTCGATCGTCCAAATTATTTTTAGGAACTTCTCTCATTATTTTCAAGCGCCGTTGCTTTGCTTCACCTTCTTAAATAAGCTTCTTATTTGAATTGGCGAGTAGATTGTAGATGGCAAACTCATAGTGTTTGAAAATTATAAAAACAATTCATCAACGCTTAAGTCGTTCAATATTAAAGTAAAAGATGTCTCCATAAATTTATGAACATATAATTTTTATTTGTAATTTGTAAAAGCTGTCTCCATAAATTTATGAGTACATAATTTTTATTTGTAATTTCTCCTATGTTATTACAATGGGAGTCTGCTTGCTTAGTTGGTATCATAGATACCTTTGAAATGATATAGAAAACCTATATTCTGCTCATTTTTATTTATTAGTCAAAATAATTGCGTGAAAATTGAAGCTACTAAGAAAATGCAGCTTATCACGATGAACAAGATACAGCAAACTTTTTAAAAAACTTCTTGGCTAATAATGATTAAATTATAATACACAGTTATTGCTGGCTTGGTTGATGCGTGTGTCTGTGACGCTTATAAGGATGCTCAATGACCGTATCTGTGATACCAATGACCGTATCTGTGGTACTAATGACCGTATCTGTGATACTACTGACCGTATCTGTGATACCAATGGCCGTATCTGTGAAACTAAAGACCGTATCTGTGATACTAATAACCGTATATGTGGTACTAATGACCGTATCTGTGATACTAATGACCGTATCTGTGATACTAACGACCGTATCTGTGATACGAGTTTCACCAGTGCACAAGTACAAGAATATTTAAATCGCGGGTACTATTGGGATGGATATATTTGTTGGGCATCCACGTCTGCAAGATTTGTCAGCAAAATATTGACTCCCGTCATTTTTGACGGCCGTGTACACTAATTTCCAAAATAGATGATACAAAAAATACCAAAGATACAAAATGTCTTAACATAAAGGTCCTTACTTGCTATATTATCAACATGGGTGTCGTTATACCGGCTTCTCTCGGTTGCGTTTCGGTTGGAATCTTGCGTTTGAGTCATGCGATTGCCATGCGAAACCGGTTCTCCTTTCCAAGGCTCTCCTTTCCGAACCTCTCCTCTCCAAAAGCCAGCAACACGTCACTTATTAACAACAACACAAACGTTTTCAAAGTTACACGGGTTAACCTCGTGGATTTTCATTAATTAAAGTGCACTCCCGTAGTAGTAATAGTAAAATTTAAAGGTCCGTGTGGGCGGGGTTGCCAAGTCGCCTTTATTGGCGCATTTATGGCACGTCGAAGTCTCGTTGAGACTCAGTTACCGCTGAGCCGTTGTGAGGTAAGGTAGTGCGTGTCGTTTGCTAGCGCTTCACTGGCAGTGTTTGGGAGTTACCACCTTTTGCGCCGCTTACCTGTGCAGGAACTTCCTTTTTTCGTGGCAGCTCTGTGATGATGGTAGCACACTCTACGACTTCGTTCATTAAGGTACGTACGCCATGTACGACTTCGCGTATGTTGTCTCTTGTCGTACGCCTTGCAGGAGAAATTGTAGACAGTGCGCACCCGCGTACACACACACACACACAGCTTTGTGTGTCCGTGTGTGTGGTTTTCTAGAGTGACTTTAGCTTTTTATTTGTTTGGTTTCGCGCAAAATGTATGCCGGGTAAGTGAGCTGTGGTTTTGTGGTGTGCCACACGCTGTGTGGTGTGTGCCATACGCTGTGTGGTGTGTGCCATACGCTGTGTGGTGTGTGCCACACGCTGTGTGGTGGTGTGCCACACGCTGTGTGGTGGTGTGCCACACGCTGTGTGGTGGTGTGCCACACGCTGTGTGGTGGTGTGCCACACGCTGTGTGGTGTGTGCCACACGCTGTGAGGTGTGTGCCACACGCTGTGTGGTGTGTGCCACACGCTGTGTGGTGTGTGCCACACGCTGTGTGGTGTGTGCCACACGCTGCGTGGTGGTGTGCCACACGCTGTGAGGTGTGTGCCACACGCTGTGTGGTGTGTGCCACACGCTGTGTGGTGGTGTGCCACACGCTGTGAGGTGTGTGCCACACGCTGTGAGGTGTGTGCCACACGCTGTGTGGTGTGTGCCACACGCTGTGTGGTGTGTGCCACACGCTGTGTGGTGTGTGCCACACGCTGTGTGGTGTGTGCCACACGCTGTGTGGTGTGTGCCACACGCTGTGTGGTGTGTGCCACACGCTGTGTGGTTGTGGCAGTACAATAATTTTGAAGGTCTTTAGAATTTCGTTTCGTACGCTGAAATTTTCTTCGATGTTTTAATTTATTACGAAAGATAAATATCGCGTTGGTTATTGGTTCTTGTGATTAAATCACGAAGTATATATACTTTTATGTAGACATATTCGTGTGAAAATGTCACCGAAAAGATCTATTAAATTCCTGGTCTGCAAATGTTAATTGTTTCCTATGAATAAATCAGATAAAAATGATTTTATGAGTGAATATGAAAAAAGTCCCAGAAGTATTTCATTGCGAGTGAAACCTTGTAGAGAACGTAAATTTATTTAGGCTACTTAGAATTTCTAATTTTCTAGGCGTCTTATAGGCTGGCTTGGGTTAGTGGCATTAGTGGCCAGCGCTCCTGTGTCGAAAAAGATTGCTTTTCGTATATGAACTTGGCGGAAACATTTTGAATCTACATCTTCAGTTTGGTTAGTGCATGTTTGAATGTGTAGAGTGATCTTATCACGCCCGTATCATTTCATTCATTTGATAAATTTATCTCTATAATCACAGCTTTTATTTGTGCATGTACTTTCGTATACCTTATTTTATACCGTTATTTTTCTGAGGTTCACAATTTCGTTCATCTTCAATACTCCATTCATCAAACATCATTTACTTTCAGCTCCTACTACTTTCTTCTTCAACTTTCATCTTGTTTCATGAACTCCTTTCCCTACTTGTTGTTTCCGTAAACCTTGTGCATAAATTCCACTTTCTCTAAATTTTACACTTAAATGGTGCCTTCCTCTCTTAGGTACACCTTAGTTGAGGCTAAGGAGCTTTAAACTAACCTATAATCTAACCTAACTCACTTGAATCGACCATTCACGATATGTGGGTTGCATTTTTAAAGTGTAATATACTCAGATTTTTATAACACATACGTTTTTTGTTACGTTACACTTTCGGAGTTTTAGTGTGAAATAGTTAATTTTTAAAATTTTTTTATTTATATTTATTTTTTTTTGCGTTCTACTGTCCGAAGTGTAACATGGTGTAATTTGTACAACAATGTTTTCTCGGTGTGGTCAGTACCGATTGTTCTTTGATTGCCGCAATCGCCGGAGTCGATGAATTCTTGATTGGCTATTTGCGTGGTACTGAGGGCCTGCTGCCCCTCTTCCCGCGGGGTTGTGGGGTTGTGCCGGCCGGGGGTTGTTGTTTGTGCTAGTGTTATTTTCGTGATTGTTATTTTCGTGATTGTTATTTGTGTGATTGTAGTTTGTGTGATTATTGTTTGTGTGATTGTTGTTCTTGTGATTGTAATATGTGTGTTTGTTATTTGTGTGATTTTTATTCTTGTGATTGTTATTCGCGCAATCGCTGTTTGTGCAATTGCTATGGCCGCGAGCCACTGGTGAATTGATTTAACACATTTCCTGCAAAGTGACCCACCGGTGGTCACTTAGGTTATTTTCTTTGTGCTGCTGACCCACCGTCAGTCACTAACTCATTTTTTATTAATACTCAATTAAAGATAAATAAAGGCCCGATCCAGTTAATATTTGCTATTTTCGAAGTTTATTACCGCAATTGACTTTAAATTTTAATTGAATATTTAACTTCAGTTTATCCCATCACAGTTAACGTGTTAATCGATATAAATTGAATTTAAGTAGAATATGATCTTATATTCTGTGTAAGCACCAATGTTGAATCCAACATTGCCATGTTCAATCTAACATCGCATTCAATGTGAAGCTCAGAATGGAGTCCCACTTTAAAACCACTAGTAAAACTTTCGTTGCATCAAACCTTAGACTTGATGTACAGAGAGAAAACTTTAGTATCTCTAATGATTAGGTGTCCGATTTTAAGACCCTGTACCGCCGAACTAGCGCTTTATTCGTGAAGGCCTAACATCGAATTAAATATTATAGATGAAAAGTTGCGTCTTTTTTCATGTTTTCTTCTATAGCGAATTATGCACAAGTTTTCACCGGATATGACTATGCTGGGAAGTATTTTTTTTTAAATTGCACAGGAACATTTTTTCATTGAACAAATTACGGGACAACAGCTTCCATTCATCTGCGGAGGCTTGGAAAGTTTGAGTTTTCGAGAAATGTGCAAACTTGGAAATATTCGTCTAAGTGTGTAGAAACATTCACCAAAGTGTGCGGAAATATTCACCAAAGTGTGCGGAAATATTCACCAAAGTGTGCGGAAATATTCACTAAAGTATGTTGAAAAATAGGTTGAAAAAATTGCCGGATAATCTTCAGACCGTACAGAAATTTTTGAGAGGAGTAACAGCTTAACTTAAAACACAAGTTTTTTTAGGCATTCTTTAAGTTTTTCTGTATTGTTTTTCGAGGCATATTTCTTCTTTCAATCTATTTCTACATCGCAATAAAGTACGTATACAACATACATTCTCGTCAAAATTCCAGATTTGTACACAACAAAAAAACCAACATTAGGTATACAACATACATCCTCGCCAAAATTCCAGATTTGTACACCACAAAAAAACTACATAGACCACATGCATCCACGTGCAAATTGCAGGTCTGCAGACATACGCCATTTTAATTGCAGATTTGCAGACATGCGCCACTTAAATAGCAGCCTAGCAGTTGCCGGCGTTGTGTGGAGGTCGCACCTCGCGTGTCTCTGGAATTTTGCTGAGTTGTTCTTTGGTCTCTCTCTTGGTGGGGGGGGGGGGGGACTCGTGGTGTGCTTGTGGCAATTATTTATCACTCTCAGGGGAAGATGTGAGGTCCGTAGCAAAAGTAGTTTGATCGGTAGTTCGATGATTGAAATAGAGTAGGATGCAACTGTTGTATTTGTGAGAATTAGCGCTCCCAGGAGGAAGATGTGGGTATTTTAGTTAAAGGTAGATAGGCCTTATTTTTTCTGAAGTAAATGAGTTTTTATTTGTTATGTTATATCTTTTTTAGTTGAGTGTTTTTCTCTTTTTTCAGTACCTATAACTTTATTTCTTAACTTTGACCTTGTTTCATAAACTTCTTTCAACATTGCTGTTTCTATGTACAGGACGTAGAGGCACACATCGAGCATATATTCCTCGTTTCCATAGCCCCGTACGAAAGGTGCCTTCTCCTTTCCTCGCTTGGAAACCACCTTGTTGTGGTTAGAAAGGCTAAAACTAACTTATAATTTAATTTGAAACTATTCGTACATGAAGTAATGAGTTCTTAAATTTTATTATGTCTAAAATTTGCGTACCAAATAATATAAAAGAGACCAAATATATAAAAGTACAGTGAAGAAACGCCCTGCAGGAATTCATTTCCCTAAAAAAACGAATGAATCCTCTGGAATTTTTTCTATTGTCTTGTCTGCGGTAGCACTTGAGCGAAAGCTGACTTGAAATTTTTTTAACGGACTGAGTCACTATTCTTGAAATAAAAAGGGAGGGTGAAAAAATATTGCAACAGCAATAATTGCAACAATTGAAGCAGCAGCAGCAATAGTAACAACTAAAACAACAGCAATAATAAGTGAAAAAGCAGCAATAACAACACCACTACCATCATTAACGGCAACAACAACAACTACACCACCTACAACGACAACACCAGTAGCCACAACATCAACACCAACACCACCACCAACAATACCAACACCACCATCACCACCAACGGCAACAACAACTACACTAACACCACCAATAACACCACCACCCCCACCACCAACAACATCACCAACAACAACACCAATAACACCACCACCCCCACCACCACCCCCACCACCAACAACAACACCAACAACAACACCAACAACACCAGCAGCAGCAGCAGCAGCAGCAGCAGCAGCAGCACTCACCACAATTGGCCACAACACACCACCACAAATACGCCACAGCCCCCGTCTGGCGGCCGCTAAACTGATGAAAGCCCTTCTTTTAAATTCCCGGCACGCCTATTATAAGCCTACCCATCAAATGTGGCGCCTTGTTTTACACCGTGCTTCGTCCTATTTTCTAGCTTCAGTTTTGCTTATTTTTGACTGTGTTTGTTGCTGAATCAACGTTTGCTTCTCTAACATCATTTGTTTCTCTATCATCGCATGATTTTTTATCATCGTTTGCTTCTTCATCTTTAAAACGCGTATGTTAGATGTTATTTTCGGGTGCATTTTATTCATCAACATATTTTAGGTTATCTAACAAAAATAATTTGTCATTTTAACATTCAGCATTGCTAGTTATAGGAGGCTTGGAGAGTGTGAACACCATCATAATGTAAAAAATCATCATTCGATATAAACATCAACATTCGTTGCTTATATGCCTGCTGTAACGGCTTCATCTTTCGATAACAACATTGGATTAGAACAATATAATTTTAACACCTATAACGACGTCTCGCCAGTTATACCGGCAGCATCATTCGATAAGAACAACAATATTCGATACGAACAACAAAACATTCGATAAGAACAGCAACAACATTTGAAAAGAATAATAATAACATTCAATGAGAAGAACAATAACATTCGATCAGAACAACAATAACATCCGATTAGAACAACATTCGATGAGAAGAACAATAACATTCGATCAGAACAACAATGACATCCAATCAGAACAACAACAACAACATTTGAAAAGAATAACAACATTCGACAAGAAGAACAACATAACGTCAACACCGCGCACGTCTCAATAACGTCTTCACAGCGGCGGCGACACGCAAGCGCAGCGGATACGCTCTCACTTTCCCCTCCTCACTGAACTTGAATGGTGCCACGCGCTGTTGTTCCGTTATTGGTGGTGCTCTGTGTTACTGTTGTTGATGGTGCTCTACTTCACCGTTATTGATGGTGCGCTGTGTTACTGTTGTTGATGGTGCTCTATGTCACCGTTATTGATGGTGCTCTGTGTTACTGTTGTTGATGGTGCTCTACTTCACCGTTATTGATGGTGCGCTGTGTTACTGTTGTTGATGGTGCTCTATGTCACCGTTATTTATGGTGCTCTGTGTTACTGTTGTTGATGGTGCTCTGTGTTACTGTTGTTGATGGTGCTCTACTTCACCGTTATTGATGGTGCGCTGTGTTACTGTTGTTGATGGTGCTCTATGTCACCGTTATTGATGGTGCTCTGTGTTACTGTTGTTGATGGTGCTCTGTGTTACTGTTGTTGATGGTGCTTTACGTCACCGTTATTGATGATAATTCTCGTTACTGTTCCGTAGTTGATGGTGCTCTGCATTACCGTTTTTGATGAAACTCCGCATCAATTTTCTGTTATTGATGATGCTTTGCGTTACTGTTGTTGACTCTCGTTTTACCTATTTTTATTTACACTATTGCTTTGTACTCATACATGAAGGTTAATATTTGTAATGATCTGTATATATTTTTAGGTTTTTTATTTGTTTTTTTTTCGTGTTATCACTGTTATTTCACGTCATTGTATTGGTTTTACCTGTTTATCATTTCCACCCATTTTACTTGGTTTTAACATTTTTGTCTAATATTCACCAATTTTTACATGCCTTCATTAACTTTCACTCATGTTGTACATGTCTGTACTAATATTTGCCAGTTTTCACTTTATTCCCCTGTTTTTAATATTTTATGGCTATTTTTCACCCAGTCTTATTTTTTTCGCCGCCTGCATGCATATTTTTCGCCGCCCAAGTAATTGAATCGCTTGGATGGCGATAAACATGCATGCTCTGGCGGAAAAGTTAGGCTGGGCTCTTGTTTTTATACTCTGCTGTTGCTGTTTACATTGTTCATCTGTTTATAATCTTCTATTACTGTCTTACGTCTTCGAATTATTCTACTTTATTTTGCCAGTCCTGTTATTTTTTTAACCTAGTGATACCTTACATCCAATTTCACTCTATGTTCGCCTCTTTCACTTTGCCGCTTGTTTCACCTCATGCATGCTTGTTTCACCTTATGTACGCTTATTTCACTCCATGTACGCCGATTTTACTATATGTACGTCTTGTTTAGTCTTTCCTACGCTTACTTACTTCGTCTCGTGCGCACTTGCTCTAACTTCAGAGATAATCCGGAGCTTCAATATCAAAGAGCGATCTATCGATTACCATATTCAGGGCTCATGTTACCGATCTTTTTGTACGCAGCAGTCGGAGCGCCTTTGACTCGAACTTCCTAATATGCCGAAGTTGCGCCGGGCGCTGAGGCTGCGCTGCCTCTCTTCGGGGGCTTGATCCGGTGCTGGTTTTGGTTGTGGGGAGGCTTGGTATGGTGGAGGCTTGGTATGGTGGAGGCTTGGTTTGGTGGAGGCTTGGTTTGGTGGAGGCTTGGTTTGGTGGAGGCTTGGTATGGTGGAGGCTTGGTATGGTGGAGGCTTGGTTTGGTGGAGGCTTGGTTGGGTGGATGCTTGGTTTGGTGGAGGCTTGGTATGGTGGAGGCTTGGTATGGTGGAGGCTTGGTTTGGTGGAGGCTTGGTTTGGTGGAGGCTTGGTTTGGTGGAGGCTTGTTTTGGTGGAGGCTTGGTTTGGTGGAGGCTTGGTTTGGTGGAGCCTTGGTTTAGTGGAGCCTTGGTTTGGTGGAGGCTTGGTTTGGTGGAGGCTTGGTTTGGTGGAGGCTTGGTTTGGTGGAGGCTTGGTTTGGTGGAGGCTTGGTTTGGTGGAGGCTTGGTTTGGTGGAGGCTTGGTTTGGTGGAGGCTTGGTTTGGTGGAGGCTTGGTTTGGTGGAGGCTTGGTTTGGTGGAGTGGTGGAAGTGGAACCGGGGGGAAAAGAAACGGATAACTGGAAAAGAGGAAAGTAGAATGAGATGAAGAGAAACGAACAATCAAAACAGAAACAAAGAACCAGATAGAGAGAAATGAAGGACAAGATAAAGAAAAACAAGAAATTAGATGAAAAGAAAATAAGGAGTCGATGAAGAGACAGCTTTGCTTCTGCTTTTAATGCACAACTCGTGACGAACTGAAAGAACGCCTGGCTCACCGCAGCGTCGGTTTAGGGGAGGGAAGACTGAACTGGTTGTTCTGCACTGTACTTCGGTTGTCTGTGTTGCGTGGACGTTGTGTGGATGTTGGTGGGTGGATGTTGGTGGGTGGATGTTGGTGTGTGGATGTTGGTGTGTGGATGTTGGTGTGTGGATGTTGGTGTGTGGATGTTGGTATCTGGAGGTTGTGGGACGGTGCGTGGATGTTGGTTTCTGGAGGTTGTGGGACGGTGCGTGGATGTTGGTGTGTGGATGTTGGTGTGTGGATGTTGGTGTGTGGATGTTGGTGTGTGGATGTTGGTGTGTGGATGTTGGTGTGTGGATGTTGGTGTGTGGATGTTGGTGTGTGGATGTTGGTGTGTGGATGTTGGTGTGTGGATGTTGGTGTGTGGATGTTGGTGTGTGGATGTTGGTGTGTGGATGTTGGTATCTGGAGGTTGTGGGACGGTGCGTGGATGTTGGTTTCTGGAGGTTGTGGAACGGTGCGTGGATGTTGGTTTCTAGATGTTGTGTGGATGCTCATATGTGAAAGTAGTTTTAGATTTTGAGTTCACATTTTGGGAACTATAATTAACGGAAGAAACTTGTGAGAATTTTGCGGTAACGGCGTGTGAATGATGGCAAGTGAAGAACTGTGATAAAATATTGAATAAAACTCGATGAAAGAAATTTTTTTTGCGTTAATTCTCCTTGGCTCGTGGCATGTGCCTTTCAGTTCACGTGCTTCAGCTTATGAACAATCAATAACTTGCTGCCACTTGGTGCAGCTCAACTGGTGAAGCGCGTTAGCTTTTGAATGTTTTAAAATTTTTGTTTCAATTTGATACAACTCAATATTTGAAGCGGTCTGGGTTCTGAATAATTTAGAATGTTTGCTCTAACTTAATGCAACTAAATTCATAAAATGTTATGGCTTTTGAGTAATCGATAAGATTTGATTCAACTTGATTAAATAATTTTAAAATGATTGCATCAACGTGATACAGTTCAATTTTTAAAGTGCTCTGGCTTTCGAACACTGAGAATATTTGCTTCAAATTGCCGCAGTGTTGGTGAACGCGTCAGTGTGGAGCGGAGCGGCCGATTTGTCATGCCAGAGTTACACTGTCGTGACGGCTGCCTGCTTGGCATCTTCTCTTCTCTTCTTATTTCATTTCTGCTTCTCTTCCTTCTAATCTTTTCTTCTCTTCCTTCTTATTTTTTTGTCTTCCTTCTCACGAAGAAAGTTACCATCTAAATTTAACACCGTCTTAGTTCTCCGGTCTTTTAACTCCATGGTTGATGGAGTCTTCATCTTTACTCTCTTTGGAACACCTTCGTTGTACTACCTAATATTCTTATCTAATCTGAGACTAACCTGTCGGAACGCCCGCTCTGCGTAGAAGTAAACGGTACGCTCATCATAATATTCTGAACACCAGTACTTCCGAATGCAAAGCCAGTGCTCAACCTGTACCTGACTCAACAGAACATATTTTTTTTGAGTCATAAACAGGTATTGCACTCGATAGTACCTCAGGTAATTATACTTGATGCAGGCGGAGTTTACATAGTAATGGAATTTGAAGACAGGATAGATTAGAGAAAAGTCATCAGAAAAGAGCCAAGAGAACCATTTTCGGGCCTATGCCGTCAGATATAAATCATGCTCTGGCCCCAACGGAACACGTTTACATTCATCAATTTCCGCACACAAGCTTCATGTAGAACATTCATGTTGAACACGTTAAGAGCGATGAGTTAAAATAAGTTCAATGTTTAACTCAAATTGAAGTTCATTTTGAAGATCAATTTTGACAATGAAACGAACATTAAATAGATCTCGCATTCATTTAGTTTTCATTAAGCATTTAGCAAAATTGAGTGAGTGATTGCTGGTCGGTCAGCAGTATTATGAAAATCCCTTCAGTGACCACCGGTGGGTCACGTCGCCCTTGAAATGTTACCGCACTGTCTCCTGATGTGACCGTTACGCAGAGCGTGGTCCCATGATGCGAGTTTTATTCGTATTATTGAATTTAATTTAGATAAGATCACTTTTTTTTTTACGTTTGCTGACGTTGCGACGGTTAAGTTTTGAGATGAAGTATTGCACCATGCGTTCGGTATTGTTCGTTGCTGCGAATTGTCTACTGTGAATTTGGTGTCTGTGAATTTACTGACTGCTTGAAATTGCTGCCAGACTATATTTACTGTTCTTTAGCAGTCACATACCATCTTCCATGAAGAAAAAAAATTTAATGCATGATTTCGTACAAAGCCCACGATTAAAAAAAAGTTCAATTTGCAAAAGTTCAAATATTTGCAAAGCGAATGCCAATTCCTGAGGTTTATATTATTTCAATTTGCATACCACGCTTAGCATTATAACTTCTCCAATGCATCAGATACAATGCAAAAATTCGATGCACTTTAGACCTGTTGCAGAGCTGATATTAAAACTGCTGAGTCATTGATTTTGTGTTGAGCCTCTCTGTGAGGCTTTTGTGTAGAGATAATTTTGGCTGGTGCCTGTATATTAAGCGTGGCTGTGTTGTGTGTGTGTGTGTGTGGCTTGCATGAGGTGTATGTGTGTGTGTGGCTTGCATGTGTTGTGTGTGTGGCTTGCATGTGTTGTGTGTATGTAGCTTGCATGTTTTGTGTGTGTGTGTGTGTGTGTGTGTGTGTGTGTGTGTGTGTGTGTGTGTGGGGCTTGCATGAGTTGTGTGTAGCCTGCTGTATTGTGTAGATCTGTGTTGTCAGTACCGTTGCCATGACAACCCACAACTTCCCAGTACACATAACAAGGAGCCGTCTGTCTTATTTGCTGGAGTTGACCAATTTCAAAGTTGGAATTCCTATAAGTATTTTCCCCGTGATTTTGTGTCTAGGACACATATGTGGTGAGCCGCACCCTCGTCGTTGTTTTTTTATTTTTATTTATAATTTTTTTTGAGTTACAGTGTAACGGACGTTTTGTTCTTTCCGGAATGTATTAGAAGCGGTCTTGTGGAAACTGGTCGGTTGTTATAATGTTTGAATATTTTTTTAAAATATGGATGTTTCAATATATGAATGTTGTTTAAATATTTGAATGTTGTTGGAATATTTGAATATTATTTAATGCTCTACTGAGAGAAAACTACGAGAATATATTGTACACTTTATGTGTATTATGCGTGTAAAATTTGTATATTGTACGTTTATTTATCGGGCGCACACGTCGTGTTTTTACATGTATGACTGTAGCACGGACACGTACACGCTTATCTCATGTGTGTTTGATGTGTGGTAACGTGTCAGAAATGAATTAACGTGTCAGAAATGAATTGACGTGTTAGAAATGAATTGACGTGTCAGAAATGAATTGACGTGTCAGAAATGAATTAACGTGTCAGAAATGAATTGACGTGTCGGAAATGAATTAACGTGCCAGAAATGAATTGACGTGTCAGAAATGAATTAACGTGTCAGAAATGAATTAACGTGTCGGAAATGAATTACGTGTCGGAAATGAATTGACGGGTCGGAAATGAATTGATGTGTCATAAATGAATTAACGTGTCAAAAATGAATTAACGTGTCGGAAATGAATTAACGTGTCAGAAATGAATTGACGTGTCAGAAATGAATTAACGTGTCAGAAATGAATTAACGTGTCGGAAATGAATTACGTGTCGGAAATGAATTGACGGGTCGGAAATGAATTGATGTGTCATAAATGAATTAACGTGTCAAAAATGAATTAACGTGTCGGAAATGAATTAACGTATCAGAAATGAATTGACGTGTCAGAAATGAATTACCGTGTCAGAAATGAATTGACGTGTCAGAAATGAATTGACGTGTCAGAAATAAATTAACGTGCCAGAAATGAATTGACGTCAGAAATAAATTAACGTGTCAGAAATGAATTGACGTGTCAGAAATGAATTGACGTGTCAGAAATGAATTGACGGGTCAGGAATAAATTAACGTGTCAGAAATGAATTAACGTGTCAGAAATGAATTAACGAAATGAATTAAAGTGTCAGAAATGAATTAACGTGTCGGAAATGAATTACGTGTCGGATATGAATTGACGGGTCGGAAATGAATTGATGTGTCATAAATGAATTGATGTGTCATAAATGAATTAACGTGTCAGAAATGAATTAACGTGTCGGAAATGAATTAACGTGTCGAAAATGAATTAACGTGTCGAAAATGAATTAACGTGTCGGAAATGAATTAACGTGTCGGAAATGAATTAACGTGTCGGAAATGAATTAACGTGTCGGAAATGAATTCACGTGTCGGAAATGAATTGACGGGTCGGAAATGAATTAACGTGTTGGAAATGAATTACCGAGCCAAAAATGAATTAACGTGTCAGAAATGAATTAACGTGTCGGAAATGAATTACCGAGCCAAAAATGAATTAACGTGTCAGAAATGAATTAACGTGTTGGAAATGAATTACCGAGCCAAAAATGAATTAACGTGTCAGAAATAAATTGACGTGTCGGAAATGAGTTGACGTTTCGGATTTGATTTGACGTGTCGGAAATGAATTAACGTGTCGGAAATGAATTGACGTGTCGGAAATGAATTGACGTGTCGGAAATGAATTGACGTGTCGGATTTGAATTGACGTGTCGGAAATGAATTAACGTACGTGGATGATTGAAACATGAATTAACGAACGTTTCAATTCATATCTAACTCACCGTTTTGCGTACTTTCGTGAGCGATTTGCTCAGCAAGATCTTAATCCTGGGATTACATTTTCGTAATTATGTAAATCCAGTGACTACATTTCGACAAATTCACAAATCTCAGTCCAACTATTACATTTTAATGAGGAACCTAAATCTTGTGATTATTTTAGTGAATATAAATCTTGTCATTATTTAAATGAACAATGTAAACGTGATTACATTTTACCGATATCTACATATATTAATCCAATGATTACACTAAACGGAAATCCATCAATCATAATCCAGCGATTACATATGACCGTAACTCATAAACCTTAATCCATTTATTACACTGAACCGAATCCGTGAAAATCCGGTCGACCTCGGAGAATTGTGTGTGTGTGTGTGTGTTCGTACGTACTCGGCTGCTGAATACTTGTATAGATTTGTCGTCGATACGAGCCTCTTACATTATCGATCGCTGGTGTCATACAGGCGTGTGTGTGCGTGAAGTACGTCCGTGTGCGTTGGAGGTTCGTCACGTGCTCATGTACGTGCGAGAGTCAGAGAGAAAGAACGAGGAAAAGAGTAAACAAAAAAGAGGGAGAGAGAAAGAGTGAGAGAGAGTGTAAGAGAATTTTCGTGACAGACCATCTGTTTATCAGTTCACTACTGTTCTGTTTTGCAGCACCTCTTTCAACTTTTTCAACTTTGTCTCTTTTCCAACTTTTATCCTCTTCCATAAATTTCCTTTTCAGCTTCCTTTTCTTTGGTGCGGGAACACACATATGCATAGATTCCTCGTTCCCTTAATTTTTTACAAAATGATGCCTTAATTTTTATTCTTTGGAACGGCTTCGTTGCGGTAAGGGAAGCTTAAACCAACGCATTTATTCGAATGTAAGAAAACTTGCGCAGAAAGTCTTTTTATATCGATTGTTATATACTATACGGGCAGCGGGTAGCTTACGGTGATATATCGCTAAAATTGAAAAAATTACGCTAAAGTTAGGCAGACTTTGTTAAAATACTAAAATTCCCCTAAAATACTAAAATTTCCCTAAGTTGCCCTAATTTTGGCGCAATTAAATACTCGTGCTTGTTTAGGGCAATTTTTCCAAGTGTTGGACTACAGGGAGGGATGTGAGATCTACAGTATTAGGGCGGTCTTTAAATTACGTTGATGTAAGATTTATTTTATGTGGTCAATTATAATTACATTGATGGGAAATTTGTGTTGACGTGCTTGTAATTACCTTCGTGTAAGATTTGATTACCCAAGAATGTGCTTCAAATCACCCTAACGGTATACATGATATGCTTAAAATGACAAAAAATTGCAAAATATATTATAATTAGATGAACTACACTAAAATTACATTCAATTGGCTGTAAGCACTCAAATTGCAAGAAAATTGCAAATAAATTAATAGATAAATAAATGGCAAAATAGTTGCAAATAAATAAAGTAATAAATAAATAAATTGCATGTAAATTGCAAATGAATAAAGTAATAAATAAATAAATTGCAAAAAAGTTGCAAATAAATAAGTAATAAATAAATAAATTGCAAAAAAATTGCAAATTACAAATAAATCATACGAGTGATTCAGAAAAATAGACGAATAACGCTAAAATTTCGTAGTTTATTCGAAATTTACGATAATTGCGCTATAAGACGTACACAAATGAAGTTTAAATTGATAAAATTACACTGAAATAATTCAAGTTGCACCAAAGCTCAGCACAAATCTCGTTAACAATCTAACGAATTGAACCAAAATAAGTCAATTTGGGCTAAAATTACATAAAATGAAATGAATTATCCAAATTAGGGTAAAATTACACAAACCACGCAAAAAAAGTTAGGCTAAAATTATGAAAATTACGCCAAAGTTATTCAAATAAACGTGCACAAATTACGCTAAAAGTATCCAAATCAGAGTAAAAGTACCCAAATCATGCTAAAATTATCCCAATTAAAGTAAAATTACACAAATGACCCTGAAATGATCCATATTAGGGTAAAAACACAGGCTAAACTAAAATTACTCTAATTAGAGTAAAATTACACATGTTACCTTGAAATTACCCAAACTAGGGTAAAATTTCCGCTTCAACACATTTTTCAGCCAATGACGACTGCCGTGTGTGCATTATCGCTTTCATTTATTGCTTTATTGCGGAATTCTTAACCACGTGACATTTTATCAGTTTTACCGCGTTATATCGACGTTATCTCTGTTCAGGCGCTAGTGTGTTGTGTTTCTGTTCGTTCTGGCGTTTGTGTTTTGTTGCTAGTGTCCGAACTGGTGTGTCATGTGTGCTTGTGTGTGCTGGTGTTTGTGTTGCTGTGCATGTTCACTGATGTATGCTGATGTTCTTGTTACTATGTATGTTTACTGATGTATGCTGATGTTCTTGTTACTATAAATGTTTACTGATGTATGCTGATGTTCTTGTTACTACACATGTTTACTGATGTATGCTGATATTCTTGTTACTTCACATGTTTACTGATGTATGCTGATGTTCTTGTTACTATAAATGTTTGCTGATGTATGCTGATGTTAATACAATAGATGTTTGTTGATATGTACTGATTTTCGCGGTACTACACATGTTCACTGATGTATGGTGATACGTTGCCAAAGGAATGTATTTTAGACTTACGTTCATGTATTTATAATTTATGCCGGACGCTATGTAAGCCTTCGTTGTGTTGAAATTGCACAAGATTTTTCTTTTCTGGAGGACCATCTTTTTCGGTTCACGCACTGCTGTATTTTTTCAACAATTGTTTCTCCCATCTTTTGTTTTAATCTTTCATTGACTTCTAATCTTGCTGTTCGTTACCCATTTCTAGTCCATGTAACCTCATTTCCAGGTCCCATAGCCCATTTCTAGGCCCCCATAGCCCGTTTTAGGCCCCATAACCCTATTTCTAGGCAACATTTCCGGGGATTTCCAGCCTCGTCACCCATTTCCACCGCCCTTGACACAGCAGCAGCTGCAAGCAGCCGCCTCACTTCCGTCACAGCGTCTCCGTTGTGCCTCCTTCTCCGTTGTGTCTCCTTCTCCGTTGTGTCTCCTTCTCCGTTGTGTCTCCTTCTCCGTTGTGTCTCCTTCTCCGTTGTGTCTCCTTCTCCGTTGTGTCTCCTTCTCCGTTGTGTCTCCTTCTCCGTTGTGTCTCCTTCTCCGTCGTGTCTCCTTCTCCGTTGTGTCTCCTTCTCCGTTGTGTCTCCTTCTCCGTTGTGTCTCCTTCTCCGTTGTGTCTCCTTCTCCGTTGTGTCTCCTTCTCCGTTGTGTCTCCTTCTCCGTTGTGTCTCCTTCTCCGTTGTGTCTCCTTCTCCGTTGTGTCTCCTTCTCAGTTGTGTCTCCTTCTCCGTCGTGTCTCCTTCTCCGTTGTGTCTCCTTCTCCGTTGTGTCTCCTTCTCCGTTGTGTCTCCTTCTCCGTTGTGTCTCCTTCTCCGTTGTGTCTCCTTCTCCGTTGTGTCTCCTTCTCAGTTGTGTCTCCTTCTCCGTCGTGTCTCCTTCTCCGTTGTGTCTCCTTCTCCGTTGTGTCTCCTTCTCCGTTGTGTCTCCTTCTCCGTTGTCTCCTTCTCTGTTGTGTCTCCTTCTCCGTTGTGTCTCCTTCTCCGTTGTGTCTCCTTCTCCGTCGTGTCTCCTTCTCCGTTGTCTCCTTCTCTGTTGTGTCTCCTTCTCCGTTGTCTCCTTCTCTGTTGTGTCTCCTTCTCCGTTGTGTCTCCTTCTCCGTTGTGTCTCCTTCTCCGTCGTGTCTCCTTCTCCGTTGTCTCCTTCTCTGTTGTGTCTCCTTCTCCGTTGTGTCTCCTTCTCCGTTGTGTCTCCTTCTCCGTCGTGTCTCCTTCTCCGTTGTGTCTCCTTCTCCGTCGTGTCTCCTTCTCCGTTGTGTCTCCTTCTCCGTTGTGTCTCCTTCTCTGTTGTGTCTCCTTCTCCGTTGTGTCTCCTTCTCCGTTGTGTCTCCTTCTCTGTTGTGTCTCCTTCTCCGTTGTGTCTCCTTCTCTGTTGTGTCTCCTTCTCCGTTGTGTCTCCTTCTCCGTTGTGTCTCCTTCTCCGTTGTGTCTCCTTCTCTGTTGTGTCTCCTTCTCCGTTGTGGCTCCTTCTCCGTTGTGTCTCCTTCTCCGTTGTGTCTCCTTCTCTGTTGTGTCTCCTTCTCCGTTGTGTCTCCTTCTCCGTTGTGTCTCCTTCTCCGTTGTCTCCTTCTCCGTTGTGTCTCCTTCTCTGTTGTGTCTCCTTCTCCGTTGTGTCTCCTTCTCCGTTGTGTCTCCTTCTCCGTTGTCTCCTTCTCCGTTGTGTCTCCTTCTCTGTTGTGTCTCCTTCTCCGTTGTCTCCTTCTCTGTTGTGTCTCCTTCTCCGTTGTGTCTCCTTCTCTGTTGTGTCTCCTTCTCCGTTGTCTCCTTCTCTGTTGTGTCTCCTTCTCCGTTGTGTCTCCTTCTCTGTTGTGTCTCCTTCTCCGTTGTGTCTCCTTCTCTGTTGTGTCTCCTTCTCTGTTGTCTCCTTCTCTGTTGTGTCTCCTTCTCCGTTGTGTCTCCTTCTCTGTTGTGTCTCCTTCTCCGTTGTCTCCTTCTCTGTTGTGTCTCCTTCTCCGTTGTGTCTCCTTCTCTGTTGTGTCTCCTTCTCCGTTGTCTCCTTCTCTGTTGTGTCTCCTTCTCCGTTGTGTCTCCTTCTCTGTTGTGTCTCCTTCTCCGTTGTCTCCTTCTCTGTTGTGTCTCCTTCTCTGTTGTGTCTCCTTCTCTGTTGTGTCTCCTTCTCCGTTGTCTCCTTCTCTGTTGTGTCTCCTTCTCCGTTGTCTCCTTCTCCGTTGTGTCTCCTTCTCTGTTGTGTCTCCTTCTCCGTTGTCTCCTTCTCTGTTGTGTCTCCTTCTCCGTTGTGTCTCCTTCTCCGTTGTGTCTCCTTCTCTGTTGTGTCTCCTTCTCCGTTGTCTCCTTCTCCGTTGTGTCCCCTTCTCTGTTGTGTCTCCTTCTCCGTTGTGTCTCCTTCTCTGTTGTGTCTCCTTCTCCGTTGTCTCCTTCTCTGTTGTGTCTCCTTCTCCGTTGTGTCTCCTTCTCTGTTGTGTCTCCTTCTCTGTTGTGTCTCCTTCTCCGTTGTCTCCTTCTCTGTTGTGTCTCCTTCTCTGTTGTGTCTCCTTCTCCGTTGTCTCCTTCTCCGTTGTGTCTCCTTCTCCGTTGTGTCTCCTTCTCCGTTGTGTCTCCTTCTCTGTTGTGTCTCCTTCTCCGTTGTCTCCTTCTCTGTTGTGTCTCCTTCTCCGTTGTGTCTCCTTCTCCGTTGTGTCTCCTTCTCTGTTGTGTCTCCTTCTCCGTTGTCTCCTTCTCCGTTGTGTCTCCTTCTCTGTTGTGTCTCCTTCTCCGTTGTCTCCTTCTCTGTTGTGTCTCCTTCTCCGTTGTCTCCTTCTCTGTTGTGTCTCCTTCTCCGTTGTGTCTCCTTCTCTGTTGTGTCTCCTTCTCCGTTGTCTCCTTCTCCGTTGTGTCTCCTTCTCTGTTGTGTCTCCTTCTCCGTTGTGTCTCCTTCTCCGTTGTGTCTCCTTCTCTGTTGTGTCTCCTTCTCTGTTGTGTCTCCTTCTCCGTTGTGTCTCCTTCTCCGTTGTGTCTCCTTCTCTGTTGTGTCTCCTTCTCCGTTGTGTCTCCTTCTCTGTTGTGTCTCCTTCTCCGTCGTGTCTCCTTCTCTGTTGTGTCTCCTTCTCCGTTGTGTCTCCTTCTCTGTTGTGTCTCCTTCTCCGTCGTGTCTCCTTCTCTGTTGTGTCTCCTTCTCTGTTGTGTCTCCTTCTCCGTTGTGTCTCCTTCTCTGTTGTGTCTCCTTCTCCGTCGTGTCTCCTTCTCTGTTGTGTCTCCTTCTCCGTTGTGTCTCCTTCTCCGTTGTGTCTCCTTCTCCGTTGTGTCTCCTTCTCTGTTGTGTCTCCTTCTCCGTTGTCTCCTTCTCCGTTGTGTCTCCTTCTCTGTTGTGTCTCCTTCTCCGTTGTGTCTCCTTCTCCGTTGTGTCTCCTTCTCTGTTGTGTCTCCTTCTCTGTTGTGTCTCCTTCTCCGTTGTGTCTCCTTCTCCGTTGTGTCTCCTTCTCTGTTGTGTCTCCTTCTCCGTTGTGTCTCCTTCTCTGTTGTGTCTCCTTCTCCGTCGTGTCTCCTTCTCTGTTGTGTCTCCTTCTCCGTTGTGTCTCCTTCTCTGTTGTGTCTCCTTCTCCGTCGTGTCTCCTTCTCTGTTGTGTCTCCTTCTCTGTTGTGTCTCCTTCTCCGTTGTGTCTCCTTCTCTGTTGTGTCTCCTTCTCCGTCGTGTCTCCTTCTCTGTTGTGTCTCCTTCTCCGTTGTGTCTCCTTCTCCGTTGTGTCTCCTTCTCCGTTGTGTCTCCTTCTCTGTTGTGTCTCCTTCTCCGTTGTCTCCTTCTCCGTTGTGTCTCCTTCTCTGTTGTGTCTCCTTCTCCGTTGTGTCTCCTTCTCCGTTGTGTCTCCTTCTCTGTTGTGTCTCCTTCTCTGTTGTGTCTCCTTCTCCGTTGTGTCTCCTTCTCCGTTGTGTCTCCTTCTCTGTTGTGTCTCCTTCTCCGTTGTCTCCTTCTCCGTTGTGTCTCCTTCTCTGTTGTGTCTCCTTCTCCGTTGTGTCTCCTTCTCCGTTGTGTCTCCTTCTCTGTTGTGTCTCCTTCTCTGTTGTGTCTCCTTCTCCGTTGTGTCTCCTTCTCCGTTGTGTCTCCTTCTCTGTTGTGTCTCCTTCTCCGTTGTGTCTCCTTCTCTGTTGTGTCTCCTTCTCCGTTGTGTCTCCTTCTCCGTTGTGTCTCCTTCTCCGTTGTGTCTCCTTCTCCGTTGTCTCCTTCTCCGTTGTGTCTCCTTCTCCGTTGTGTCTCCTTCTCCGTTGTGTCTCCTTCTCTGTTGTGTCTCCTTCTCCGTTGTGTCTCCTTCTCCGTTGTGTCTCCTTCTCTGTTGTGTCTCCTTCTCCGTTGTGTCTCCTTCTCTGTTGTGTCTCCTTCTCCGTTGTCTCCTTCTCCGTTGTGTCTCCTTCTCTGTTGTGTCTCCTTCTCCGTCGTGTCTCCTTCTCCGTTGTGTCTCCTTCTCCGTTGTGTCTCCTTCTCTGTTGTGTCTCCTTCTCTGTTGTGTCTCCTTCTCCGTTGTGTCTCCTTCTCCGTCGTGTCTCCTTCTCCGTTGTGTCTCCTTCTCTGTTGTGTCTCCTTCTCCGTTGTCTCCTTCTCCGTTGTGTCTCCTTCTCCGTTGTGTCTCCTTCTCCGTTGTGTCTCCTTCTCCGTTGTGTCTCCTTCTCCGTTGTGTCTCCTTCTCCGTTGTGTCTCCTTCTCTGTTGTGTCTCCTTCTCCGTTGTCTCCTTCTCCGTTGTGTCTCCTTCTCTGTTGTGTCTCCTTCTCCGTTGTGTCTCCTTCTCCGTTGTGTCTCCTTCTCTGTTGTGTCTCCTTCTCTGTTGTGTCTCCTTCTCCGTTGTGTCTCCTTCTCCGTTGTGTCTCCTTCTCTGTTGTGTCTCCTTCTCCGTTGTCTCCTTCTCCGTTGTGTCTCCTTCTCTGTTGTGTCTCCTTCTCCGTTGTGTCTCCTTCTCCGTTGTGTCTCCTTCTCTGTTGTGTCTCCTTCTCTGTTGTGTCTCCTTCTCCGTTGTGTCTCCTTCTCCGTTGTGTCTCCTTCTCTGTTGTGTCTCCTTCTCCGTTGTGTCTCCTTCTCTGTTGTGTCTCCTTCTCCGTTGTGTCTCCTTCTCCGTTGTGTCTCCTTCTCCGTTGTGTCTCCTTCTCCGTTGTCTCCTTCTCCGTTGTGTCTCCTTCTCCGTTGTGTCTCCTTCTCCGTTGTGTCTCCTTCTCTGTTGTGTCTCCTTCTCCGTTGTGTCTCCTTCTCCGTTGTGTCTCCTTCTCCGTTGTGTCTCCTTCTCTGTTGTGTCTCCTTCTCCGTTGTGTCTCCTTCTCCGTTGTGTCTCCTTCTCCGTTGTGTCTCCTTCTCCGTTGTGTCTCCTTCTCCGTTGTGTCTCCTTCTCCGTTGTGTCTCCTTCTCCGTTGTCTCCTTCTCCGTTGTGTCTCCTTCTCCGTTGTGTCTCCTTCTCCGTTGTGTCTCCTTCTCTGTTGTGTCTCCTTCTCCGTTGTGTCTCCTTCTCCGTTGTGTCTCCTTCTCCGTTGTGTCTCCTTCTCTGTTGTGTCTCCTTCTCCGTTGTGTCTCCTTCTCCGTTGTGTCTCCTTCTCCGTTGTCTCCTTCTCCGTTGTGTCTCCTTCTCCGTTGTGTCTCCTTCTCCGTTGTGTCTCCTTCTCCGTTGTGTCTCCTTCTCCGTTGTGTCTCCTTCTCCGTTGTGTCTCCTTCTCCGTTGTGTCTCCTTCTCTGTTGTGTCTCCTTCTCCGTTGTGTCTCCTTCTCCGTTGTGTCTCCTTCTCCGTTGTGTCTCCTTCTCCGTTGTCTCCTTCTCCGTTGTGTCTCCTTCTCCGTTGTGTCTCCTTCTCCGTTGTGTCTCCTTCTCCGTTGTGTCTCCTTCTCCGTTGTGTCTCCTTCTCCGTTGTGTCTCCTTCTCCGTTTTGTCTCCTTCTCCGTTTTGTCTCCTTCTCCGTTTTGTCTCTTTCTCCCTTTTGTCTCCTTCTCCCTTTTGTCTCCTTCTCCGTTTTGTCTCCTTCTCCGTTTTGTCTCCTTCTCCGTTTTGTCTCCTTCTCCCTTTTGTCTCCTTCTCCCTTTTGTCTCCTTCTCCCTTTTGTCTCCTTCTCCCTTTTGTCTCCTTCTCCCTTTTGTCTCCTTCTCCCTTTTGTCTCCTTCTCCCTTTTGTCTCCTTCTCCCTTTTGTCTCCTTCTCCCTTTTGTCTCCTTCTCCCTTTTGTCTCCTTCTCCCTTTTGTCTCCTTCTCCCTTTTGTCTCCTTCTCCCTTTTGTCTCCTTCTCCGTTGTGTCTCCTTCTCCATCGCTCGAGCCCTCTTCTCCCTTCTCATAAGGTATAATAAGTCCTCTTCTCCCTTCTCATAAGACCCAATAAGAGTGTAGGCGATCTAATCCCACTAAGAGCGTCTTGCCGTGGTCTCGCTGGTGTTCCTTGCCAGTTGCTGAATATTCACTGGGCGGGTGTGAAATTTTGAATTTTGAAACGCTTTTGGTTTTAAATCATCAAGTTTAATGTTTACGAGTTTTACGTTTACGAGTTTTATGTTCACGAATTCCATGTTTACGAATTTCTCGTACACGAATCTCATGTTTACGAATTTCGTGTTTAGGAATTGAACGTTTGCATGTCTGCAAATTTCATGTTTATTGGAGGCTGGTTGTGGTTTTGTGAGATGTCATAATGCGTTTTGTTCGGTTTTTTAGAATATTTTTTTTAAATTCAAATTTAAAATTTTTCCCATTTTTTTAGTACATGAAGTAACCTGTATATTGACCGCTATACAGGCCAGTACACTGGCAGTGGCTGGTGCACAGGCGAATATATATATATATATATATATATATATATATATATATATATATATATATATGTATACCAGCACGTCTCCACCCGGTCCAGCACGGTGGACAAAGAACAACATGTCACGGACACAAAGAGGTCACAAATTTGATTTCTTCAACACCTGGAATCCCCAAGAAGGCCAAAAGGAACAGAATGGTTCTGATAACTATTTGAGAGTTTGAATTTCATTATAGTATTATCATGTCCCTCAGCATCTTAGTTTGATTTTAATTTGCATTGTAAACGAAAATCTTATCAGACATTTCAAGGTCTGGTGTGAGCGGAGGAAATTATGAGCAGCCTTGAGTGAATAATGTGGTTGTATGTTGGAGATGTGCTTATACATGTGTGTTAGAGATGTGTTGGTGTAGTAGAGGTGTCCTTATATGTTACTGATGTGTCGGTGAATTAGAGATGTGCTGGTGTTTTAGGGATGTGCTGGTGTACTAGAGATGTGCTGGTGTATTAGAAATGTGCTGGTGAATTAGGGATGTGCTGGTGTATTAGAGATGTGCTGGTGTATTAGGGATGTGCTGGTGTATTAGGGATGTGCTGGTGTATTAGGGATGTGCTGGTGTATTAGGGATGTGCTGGTGTATTAGGGATGTGCTGGTGTATTAGGGATGTGCTGGTGTATTAGGGATGTGCTGGTGTATTAGGGATGTGCTGGTGTATTAGGGATGTGCTGGTGTATTAGGGATGTGCTGGTGTATTAGGGATGTGCTAGTGTATTAGGGATGTGGTGGTGTATTAGGGATGTGCTGGTGTATTAGGGATGTGCTGGTGTATTAGGGATGTGCTGGTGTATTAGGCATGTGCTGGTGTATTAGGGATGTGCTGGTGTATTAGGGATGTGCTGGTGTATTAGGGATGTGCTGGTGTATTAGGGATGTGCTGGTGTATTAGGCATGTGCTGGTGTATTAGGCATGTGCTGGTGTATTAGGGATGTGCTGGTGTATTAGGGATGTGCTGGTGTATTAGAGATGTGCTGGTGTATTAGGCATGTGCTGGTGTATTAGGCATGTGCTGGTGTATAAGGGATGTGCTGGTGTATTAGGAATGTGCTGGTGTATTAGGGATGTGCTGGTGTATTAGAGATGTGCTGGTGTATTAGGGATGTGCTGGTGTATTAGGGATGTGTTGGTGTTTTAGGGATGTGCTGGTGTATTAGGGATGTGCTGGTATATTAGAGATGTGCTGGTGTATTAGAGATGTGCTGGTGTATTAGGGATGTGCTGGTGTATTAGAGATGTGCTGGTGTACTAGAGATGTGCTGGCGTACTAGAAATGTGCTGGTGTACTAGAGATGTGCTGGTGTACTAGAGATGTGCTGGTGTATTAGAGATGTGCTGGTGTATTAGAGATGTGCTGGTCTATTAGAGATGTGCTGGTGTATTAGGGATGTGCTGGTGTATTAGAGATGTGCTGGTGTATTAGGGATGTGCTGGTGTATTAGGGATGTAGTGGTGTATTATGGATGTGCTGGTGTATTAGGAATGTGCTGGTGTATTAGGGATGTGCTGGTGTATTAGAGATGTGCTGGTGTATTAGGGATGTGTTGTGTATTAGGGATGTGCTGGTGTATTAGGCATGTGCTGGTGTATTAGGCATGTGCTGGTGTATTAGGCATGTGCTGGTGTATTAGGCATGTGCTGGTGTATTAGGCATGTGCTGGTGTATTAGGGATGTGCTGGTGTATTAAGGATGTGCTGGTGTATTAGGGGTGTGCTGGTGTATTAGGCATGTGCTGGTGTATTAGGCATGTGCTGGTGTATTAGGCATGTGCTGGTGTATTAGGGATGTGCTGGTGTATTAGGCATGTGCTGGTGTATTAGAGATGTGCTGGTGTATTAGGCATGTGCTGGTGTATTAGGCATGTGCTGGTGTATTAGGGATGTGCTGGTGTATTAGGAATGTGCTGGTGTATTAGGGATGTGCTGGTGTATTAGAGATGTGCTGGTGTATTAGGGATGTGTTGGTGTATTAGGGATGTGTTGGTGTATTAGGGATGTGTTGGTGTATTAGGGATGTGCTGGTGTATTAGGGATGAGCTGGTGTATTAGAGATGTGTTGGTGTATTAGGGATGTGTTGGTGTATTAGGGATGTGTTGGTGTATTAGAGATGTGCTGGTGTATTAGGGATGTGTTGGTGTATTAGGGATGTGTTGGTGTATTAGGGATGTGCTGGTGTATTAGGGATGTGCTGGTGTATTAGAGATGTGCTGGCATACTAGAGATGTGCTGGTGTACTAGAGATGTGCTGGTGTACTAGAGATGTGCTGGTGTACTAGAGATGTGCTGGCATACTAGAGATGTGCTGGTGTACTAGAGATGTGCTGGTGTACCAGAGATGTGCTGGTGTACTAGAGATGTGCTGGTGTACTAGAGATGTGCTGGTGTACTAGAGATGTGCTGGTGTACTAGAGATGTGCTGGCGTACTAGAGATGTGCTGGTGTACTAGAGATGTGCTGGTGTACTAGAGATGTGCTGGTGTACTAGAGATGTGCTGGTGTACTAGAGATGTGCTGGTGTACTAGAGATGTGCTGGCGTACTAGAGATGTGCTGGTGTACTAGAGATGTGCTGGCGTACTAGAGATGTGCTGGCGTACTAGAGATGTGCTGGCATACTAGAGATGTGCTGGTGTACTAGAGATGTGCTGGAATGATGGAATCTTTGCTATAGAGAAGATAAAAACTGATCTGGCATAAAAAATCAAAACAATTCTGACACAAAGATCAAGACAGATCTGACACAAAAGATCAAGACAAATCTGACACAAAAGATCAAGACAAATCTGACACAAAAGATCAAGACAAATCTGACACAAAAGATCAAGACTGATCTGGCTTAGAAGATCCTTGAAAGATCTTCTCAAGGTTACCTCCTGCATCGCAGCGACGCTCGCGGCTCACAAGGTCTCCTTTTTTTGCAATTTTTTTTGCTGTAGAATTCCTAGACTCGTAGACGCCCTAATGTACGTTTGGTCATTGTTTTTTATACCGTCCAGGGGATACAACTATTGTGTCTACAGGAATTAACACTCCCTGGGGTAAGATTTGAGGTTCAGGGCTGAAGGTTAGGTAGGCCTTCTTATTGTTCAAATAAGATGTTTTAGATATGTTAAGGACCATTTTTTTCCGGTTCACTGCTGTCCTGTTTTTCACGCCTACTACTTTCTTATTCAAATTTAATTTTGTCTTGCCAACTCTCGTACATCCCACCTTACTGCCTAAAACATCTGTAAGGGAACACGCATTGTGCATAGATTCCGCGTTCCCTAAACTCCTTACTGAATGGTGCCTTCATTCATCACTTCGGGATGCCTTTGCTGCAGTTAAAGAGTTTTCGACTATTATATTATCTGTTCAATTTGTAAAACGTAAATAACTATTTGGTTTTCTCCACTGTTGATCAGTCACAAAATGCTTCTATGTATGTTGCCTAATGGTTCACTAACACAAGTTTTCCAGCAACAAATGTTTTTATATAACAAATGATTTTTCAATAACCAATTTTTTTTTCAATAAGAAATGTTTTTCAGTGACCGACCAATGTTTTTCAATAACACTTTTTCCAATTAGAAATGATTTTCAACGACAAAAGTTTTTCAATAACAAATGTAAATTTTTTTAAGGGGACGTTCCTCTTTATCTTAATTACCTTGGCAGTTGAACAGCTGAAAGCCCTAATTAGCAGCTGTCTTTTCTACCGATCATTAGTCGGGAAGTCATTAGCATGATTGGCTTTAATTTTGCGTTCAAACAAAAAATATTCATAAGGAAATAACGATCGAAAGAGCGGTTGACGTTGTTGTTGTTGTTGTTTATGCTGTTGTGTTGTTGTTTACGCTGTTGTGTTGTTGTTGTTGTTGTTGTTGTCTTTGTTGCGTGTCTGTTTTCTGAAATTGGTCATAGCGTAAAATTAACTTTATATTTATGTGTGTCTTAGCGTGTTTTTTTTCCAGTCAAGTAGTAATGAAAATAAAGTAAACAATCTCGAGGAGTTAGTATGCTTTTTGTTTCAGGCCAGTAAACAAGCTAGGTACCTGCAACTATTAATTTTCCCTTTAATTAAATAAAGTTTTAATTTAATTTAAATTTTCGCTATAAGGTATGTCTAATACGATAAGTCCTGTTTCCTTTTCATCACTTCAACTCACTTCAACTGTTCCTCACTTCAACTTTAAACTTCAATTACACTGATACTAGCGTACACGGCCCGTCAAAAATGACGGGATTGGATATTTTGCTCAAATAAATCTTGCAGACGTGGATGGCAAACAAATATATCCATCCCAATAGGTCCCGCGATTAAAATACTCTTTTATTTGTGCACTCGTGAAACTAGACAGCAGGTATAGGAATACCACCTGTAAAGGAGGTATAGCAACGCCTCCTACATACATTATGTCCCGCAAAACCCAGAACCGAGTATTTATTTTCCCGTACCAGCAATACCATCATAAGAATACCATAAGCATTTAGTTTCTAGCAAAATTATCCTTCGAAATTAACCTATAGAAAAAGTATTACCGAATTATGATTGTATTACTGATAAGGGAAAATAAATACTCGGTTCGGGTTTTTGTGCGACATACTGTATATTGTGGGACATACTGTATATTGTGGGACATACTGTATATTGTGGGACATCCTGTATATTGTGGGACATACTGTATATTGTGGGACATACTGTATATTGTGGGACATACTGTATATTGTGGGACATACTGTATATTGTGGGACACACTGTATATTGTAGGACACACTGTATATTGTGGGACACACTGTATATTGTGGGACACACTGTATATTGTGGGACATGCTGTATATTGTGGGACATGCTGTATATTGTGGGACATGCTGTATATTGTGGGACATGCTGTATATTGTGGGACATGCTGTATATTGTGGGACATGCTGTATATTGTGGGACATACTGTATATTGTGAGACATACTGTATATCATGCTAGGTATAGGAGGTAGAGCTAGGAGGTATAGCAATTGACTCTTACACAAGCGGCATTGGCTGCTGGACCAAACATATCTAAAGTTACGCAGACTGTTACGTTCACGTCACTCTTTATGATCGTAACGTTCAGCTGTGTGTGTGCTCTTATTCAGCTGCTTTATTGGTCTACATAAGCTGCATGACAAGCGAACAAGCCTTCAAGACTTTGACCACAACGTGCGCCACCGGCGGCCACCGAGGGAATTTTCACAATGCTGCTGACCGACCAGTAGTCACAAACTCAATTTTCATAAATACTTAATCAAAGCTAAGTGAAGGCACGATCCAGTTCATTTTTGCTATTTTCAAAATTGCGCACTAAAGTTGACTTAAAATTTGAGTTAAATATTGAACTTCAGTTATACCTGTCGCAGTCGAAGAGCTGAGACTCTCTCGAGCTAAAAGTTGGGTATTTTATAGGTATTTTAGGTTCATTCGGTCCATCTTTTTTTTTGGTTCACTGTTGTCCTGATTTTCAGCGCCTATTGTTTTCTTTTTCAATCTGAGATTATTTCATGAATTTCTTTTAATCTTGAAGTTTCTTTGCTCTAAAAGCCCTGTGTGGGGCACACTTGTGTATAGATTCCCCGCTCCCTTCACTCCATACCAATTGGTGCCATCCTCATTCTGCTCCCTCTCAGGGGGACACAACTATTGTATCTATGAAAATTAGCGTTTCCAGGGGGACAATGTGAGGGCCCGAGCTGAGAGTTAGGTAGGCCTTCTTTTTGTTGAAATAAAATGCTTTTGTTATGTTAAAAACTATCTTTTTTCGGTTCACTGCTGTCCTGGTTTTTCAGCACCTACTACTTTCCTCATTAACTTTAATCGTGTTTCATGAAATTCTTTTTTATCTTACTGTTTATATGCCTTTTCTGCATAGATTCCGCGTTCCCTTAACTCCATACTAAATGGTGCCTTCTGCCTTCCTCTCTTTGGATTGCATTTGTTGCGGATAGGGAGGCTTAAACTAACTAATAATCTAATAATCTAACCTCATTCCGCTCATGGAAACGCAATTTTATATCGTTAGGGAGGCGTAAAGTAACTTATAATGAAACTTAATCTTTGCTCTTTAATTCAAAAGGTCACCTAAATGCACAGGTCTGCTCTTTAATCCGAGCGACAGCGAAGCGATAAATGAAATTCTGTAGGGAATTCACAGGCAGAGTTTAACCTTCATCTAAGAAATTGAATTACCGGCCGATTTTTCCCGATTTCATGAACTTGAAAAAAGTGACATGGGGCTTGAGCTGTGCTCCGCTTCTACGTTGGGCTTTGTGTTGAATCCAGTGTTGAATTATGAGTTGCCTCTTCTTGAATTTTTAGTTTAATTTTTTGGAATTTTGAGGTACATTTTACTGAATTTAAAGTTTAATTTTATTGCATTTGGAGTTAAATTTTAATTAATTTTCGGCTGAGTTTTGAATCAGACTTTTTTTTAATTTGGGTCGTACTGAGGGTTGCGTTTAGGATGAATTGTCTTGAGTAAAGCGTTTTATTTGGGGTAAATTTTGTGTTGAATCGTCCATTGTATGTTTCACTGAAATATGCGTTTTTTTTGTGATTGTATAAAGTTAAGTGTTGACTGTGTGGTGTATTGAATTAAGTCTACAATTGTGTTGGGTCTCACACTCTTTATTGAGCTGTGTTGTGTGGGCACACAGCGCAGTTCAGAGCAATTTGTCTGCCGTGGCAGCTTTAATACCCTATACGGAAGTGCCAATCTCACAGCTGGTGCTGTGTTGCACCAGCTGTGTGTATGTACGTGTGTGTGTGTGCGTATGTGTGTGCGTGTGTGTGTGTGTGTGTGTGTGCATGAATGTGTGTGTGTGTGTAGGAACTTAAGAAATGCGTTTGTCTAATCTAATTCATTCAGACTGTGCAGTGAGTAAGCAAGGCAAGTAATTTAAAAAAAACACAGCGCTTTGCCTCAAAATCAAAGAACTTACTGAAAACTTTATTATGCCTTTTAAGGAGTTGTCTAACTAGCGTTTGCAAGTTTCAACAATTGCTGTCTTGGTCTGAACTAATCTATCTTGGAATATCAAATAGATCAAAGTGTTGACAAAGTGCAGATTCTCATCGAATAAATCCAGAAGACAAAGTAATAAAGGTCAAAGCGTTGACGTTTAAAGATGATTTCCACATTATTCAAATCGAAGTTCGACTGACTTATCTACTCTCATTGTTGGAAGTATTTGGAGTGTGGAGTTTGTGTGTCGATATCTGAGTAGTCTAGGATGTGATAATTTGCGGGCTTGCTTCTACCTTCTGCCTAAAACACCAGCCTGTGGAAGGCCAGTTCGATCCTGCCTTCTAGGTCTTCTGGAGAAAGAATATTCGTGCCTTCTTGGCCTTCTGGAGAAAGTATATTAGTGCCTTCTAGGTCTTCCGGAGAAAGCCAGTTTCTGACTTTTAGGCCTTTCAAAGAAGGTTAATTCCTGCCTTCCAGGCAAAGCCCATTCCTGCCTTTTAAGCCTTCCGGAGAGGGTATATTCGGGTCTTCCAGAGTAAGCCAATCCTGACCTTCTAGGCCTTCCAGAGAATGTCTATGCATGCCTAATAGGCCTTCCCGAAAAGGTCTATTCCTGCTTTCTAGGCCTTCCAGAGAAGGCCTATTCCTACGGGCAAGACCTTCCAGAGGCCCTGGAATGGGAATGGGCTGTCCAGACCCCATACCTACCTGCCGCCCCGGGACGCTTATCATCGCGGCGAGTTATCTGCCTGCCTGGCACACCACGTGACCTTTGGCAAGGTCACGTGGAGGTGGTGGTGGTGAAGGTGGTGTTGGTGGTGTTGGTGGTGGTGGTGGTGGTGGTGGTGGTGGTGGTGGTGGTGGTGGTGGTGGTGGTGGTGAGGCGGATTAGTGGGTGGTGGTTAGAGATAGTTGTGGTGATGGTGGGTGACGGTTGTGGTGATGGTGGTGAGGAAGAATTAGTGAGGGATGGCGGAAGAGTGATGGTGGCTGTGGAATGGTGGTGATGGTTGGTGGGCTGATGGTAGATATCACAGTCGTAGTGATTGTTTAGACGATGTTTGTGGCGGTTGGTGTAATGTTGATGTTGCGCTGAGATTTTTATTTATTTTGTAATTTCTTCATTGTGATTGTTTAGTTGTTATACAGTTTTCGAGGGGGGAAATGTGAGGTCTCAAGCTGACAGTAATGTTGGTCTTCTTTTTGTTGAAATAATAAATGCTTACTTTTATTGTTATGGATCATCTTTATCGGTTTTCTTCGATTCACTGCAGTTCAATTGTATACATAGGTTCTACAGTGCAATTCAACACATAGGGTCTGCAGTGAAAAAAAATAATTAGATTCTACAGTGCAATTCAACACATAGGGTCTGCAGTGCAATAAAATTCCTAGGTTCTACAGTGCAATTCAACACATAGGGTCTGTAGTGCAAAAAAAATTCTTAGATTCTACAGTGCAATTCAACACATAGGGTCTGTAGTGCAAAAAAAATTCTTAGATTCTACAGTGCAATTCAACACATAGGGTCTGTAGTGCAAAAAAAATTCTTAGATTCTACAGTGCAATTCAACACATAGGGTCTGCAGTGCAAAAAGAAATTCCTAGGTTCTACAGTGCAATTCAACACATAGGGTCTGTAGTGCAAAAAAAATTCTTAGATTCTACAGTGCAATTCAACACATAGGGTCTGTAGTGCAAAAAAATTCTTAGATTCTACAGTGCAATTCAACACATAGGGTCTGTAGTGCAAAAAAAATTCTTAGATTCTACAGTGCAATTCAACACATAGGGTCTGTAGTGCAAAAAAAATTCTTAGATTCTACAGTGCAATTCAACACATAGGGTCTGCAGTGCAAAAAGAAATTCCTAGGTTCTACAGTGCAATTCAACACATAGGGTCTGTAGCGCAAAAAAAAAATTCTAGATTCTACAGTGCAATTCAACACAAAGGCTCTGCAGTGCTATTAAGTACACGGGCTATTCAGCACAAAACACACAAATAGGTAGTGCAACACAACACACAAGTCCTACAGAGCTGCACGTAGCGCCCGTTGCTATCCTAAATTCTCAGCGTTCATCCCGCTGCACCGGATGTGTTATAACGGCTCCCTTTCTGTGTTACGCCCGTACGGCTCGCGTTGTGTTATGGGGCCGTTATTTAGCGCCACTCGTACCGTTATTGGGCCGTTATTTAGCGTTACTGGGGCCGTTATTTAGCGTTACTGGGGCCGTTATTTAGCGCTACTGGGGCCGTTATTTAGCGCTACTGGGGCCGTTATTTAGCGTTACTGGGGCCGTTATTTAGCGTTACTGGGGCCGTTATTTAGCGCTACTGGGGCCGTTATTTAGCGCTACTGGGGCCGTTATTTAGCGTTACTGGGGCCGTTATTTAGCGTTACTGGGGCCGTTATTTAGCGTTACTGGGGCCGTTATTTAGCGTTACAGGGGCCGTTATTTAGCGCTACTGGGGCCGTTATTTAGCGCTACTGGGGCCGTTATTTAGCGTTACTGGGGCCGTTATTTAGCGCTACTGGGGCCGTTATTTAGCGCTACTGGGGCCGTTATTTAGCGCTACTGGGGCCGTTATTTAGCGCTCCTGGGGCCGTTATTTAGCGCTACTGGGGCCGTTATTTAGCGCTACTGGGGCCGTTATTTAGCGTTACAGGGGCCGTTATTTAGCATTACTGGTGTCGTTACAAAATGTCAATAAATGTCAACAAATAACAGATCATTATTTCCCGTGATTGTTTTTTTTTTGCCTGTCTGGTGATGGTGATAAATTCGTTGTCTGTCGTGAAATATCAGATCTGAAAACACGTGTACGTTGTTTCATTGTCCGTTAAATATTATTAACATTTATTTTTTTCGGTGCAATGAAAAGTGGAGTTTAATACAGGGATGATACGCTTGAGTTGATTTTTTTTTGTTACAGGCCATCTTTTTTTTTCGGTTCACTGCTGTCCTGTTTTTTTTTTCAGCTACCATTACTTTCATTTCTTCAAATTTTATCCATAAACTTTTTTTTTAACTCACTGTTTCTTTGCGCAATGGATCTTGTGTGGGAACACACCTTGTGCATAGATTCCGCGTTCTCTTAAGTTCCATACTAAATGGTGCTTTTATCCTTCCTCTCTTTGGAACACCATTGTTGAGGTTAGGAAGGCTTAAACTAAACCATAAGCAAATCTAATACACAGAATTGACATGAGTGAGAACTGACATGGCATTCATACCTCAGGTACCGGGCTAAAGGTTAGGTAGGCCTTCTTTTTGTTTAAAAAAATAGGTTTTTGTTTTGTTACGGATAATTTTTTTTCGATTTACTGCTGTCCTGTTCTTCAGCACCTACTACTTTCTTCTTCGACTTTTATCTTGTTTCATGAACTTCTTTCTTAGCTACCTGTTTTTATGCACCGCACCTTGCGCGTAGATTCCGCGTTCCCTTAACTCCATACTAAATGGCGCCTTCCTCCTTCCTTTCTTTGAACATCTTTGTCGTGGTAAAGACAGGCTGCAACTTTCTTTAAATCAATAATCAGAGCTCAGAACAGACATGACATTCACGTTGACCACGCCATGTCAAGGCGGCCATGTGGACGCGTATCAGGGCATCTATGCAGTGAGGACGTGAAGCGACATGGCAGCTCCTGCCTCGTCTGCCACGTGCCGCACGTGGCACTTCTGAGATAGCGCCCTGCTCTGTCTCTTGTGCTCTTATTGCTGCTGGTGTTATTGGTGTTATTGCTACTAGTGTTGCTGGTCCTGTTATTGCTGATGCTGTTATGGCTGCTGACCGGTCTTACTTTTGTTGCCCAAATTGCTGCAGATGTTCTTATTGCTGCTGCTATTCCTGTTGGTGCTATTGTTGCTAATGATGTTGCTGATGTTATTGGTGTACCTGATATTGCTAATGCTGTTATTCTTCATGCTCTTATTGCTGAAGCTGTTGTTGTTGCAGCTGTCGGTATTGCTACAGCTGCTGCTATCCATGTTGGTGCTATTGTTGCTGTTTTTGCTGCTGTTGTTCCTGGTGCTGATGTTATTGCTGCTACTCTTCTTATTGCTGCAGCTGTTGTTGTTGTTACACCTCCCCCCAGCTATCACAGGCGCTGCAGCAAGTCATCGGTCCCAATTATCACCAGCTCGCACAATTATGCAGGCAAATGCAAAGCAATTATAGAAATTATTCGCCAGTGGCCGCTGGCGCATCGCTGCCCCGGTCACTCGAGAGGGAAATTAACTTTTGTTCTCGTTAAGTGAGTCACGAATTCATTGTTGCTTTTAATTTGATTTGATTAGTGTTAAATCACGTGTCCTGTCTCATTGTTGTTTTTGGTTTGACTAGATTTTCTGTTAATTACAGCCTCTCATATTGTTATTTTTATTTTATTTGATATGGTGTTGAATCTTGGCTCTACTTCCATTTTTTTATTTAATTCGATTGATGCTAAATCAAGGCTGTGATTTCGTCGTTATTTTTTCATCTAATTTGATGTTGTGTTGACTCGACTTCAATTCCCTCGGTGTTTTTGATTTAAGTCGAGGTTCTGTCAAAACTGCATCTCACATGGTTTTTATTTTTATTTAATTCTAGCAATTCTGTATGTTGTGTTCATTCCAGCTTGCAGCCGTCTCTGAGTTCCAGGCAAATAAACAGTCGCGCGAGCTTTTCAAACTTTCCATAACTTTAACTTAACTTGAAAACTTACTGTAAACTTTAGCCGTAAGGTACTGAAGGCACAGCGCTGACGCTCGCTCATGTGTAGTTTGTGTAAGTATCATGTGTAGTTTGTGTAAGTATCATGTGTAGTTTGTGTATCATGTGTAGTTTGTGTATCATGTGTAGTTAGTGTATCATGTGTAGTTTGTGTAAGTATCATGTGTAGTTTGTGTAAGTATCATGTGTAGTTTGTGTATCATGTGTAGTTTGTGTATCATGTGTAGTTTGTAAGTATCATGTGTAGTTTGTGTAAGTATCATGTCTCGCGGTACGTAGACACACTGGAGCATTTGAAATACTTCAACCTTGCTTTTGAATTTTGACAGTTGACCGCGGTGGGTTAAACTGAGGTATATTTAACTCGAATTGCATGTCAATTGTAGTTAAAAGAGCAGTTATTATCTGGATCGTGCCTTCATTTAGCTTTGATGAAGTATTCTTGGGCATTGAGTTTGTGACTACTGGTCGGTCAGCAGCATTGCGAAAATTGCCTCCGTGTGCCACCGGTGGCTCACGTTAAGGTCAAGGTATTAATAATCGTTGGTTTTAAATCAAGGCTTTAAGTCAAGGCTTTGAACTGAGGTTTTAAACCAAGGATTTAAACCGAGGTTTTAAATCAAGGTTTTAAATCAAGGCTTTGAACCGAGGTTTCAAATCACAGCTCTAAATCAAGGCTTTAAATCAAGGTTTTAAATCAAGGCTTTAAATCAAGGCTTTAAATCAAGGTTTTAAATCAAGGCTTCAAATCAAGGCTTTCGCCTGACCTACGCCTGCACAACTAAAACCATCCACACGCACACACACCGCCTACGCGCGGTGCACACGGTCGCATAAGCTGTGCAAACGAGCGTTGCGACGGAATGTACGTGATGCTGTGCGTGCTTGTGTGCACTCACACGTGTGTTGTATGTGACCCTGTATATGTGTGTGTGTGTGTGTGTGTGTGTATGTTGTGTATGTGACCCTGTATGTGTGTGTGAGACCCAGTATATATGTATGTGTGTGTGTGTGCCCAAGTATGTGTATGTGAGCCAATGTGTGTGTGTATATGTGATATGGCCCAGTATGTGCCGTACGTGACGTGTGTGTTGTACGTAGGCGTGTGCGTGACCTGTACGCAGGTGTGTGAGTGACCTGTATGTGTGTAGTACGTGTGTGTGCGTGACCCGTGTGCACACATGACCCAGCATGTGTATGGTACAGCGATGTATGTGTATGAGAGTAACTGTAAGATGCCGCACGCACGGACGGGCTCGTGAACCGTACATGCAGCAAATGTGCGTTGTGAGGCAAGCTGCTGGCTTGTAAATGCTATTTATAGGGAGTTGAGTTAGTTGTTAGTTGAGTAAGTTGTTATTTCAGTTAGTTGTTATTTCAGTTAGTTGTTATTTCAGTTAGTTGTTAGTTGAGTAAGTTGTTATTTCAGTTAGTTGTTATTTTAGTTAGCTGTTATTTCACTTAGTTGTTATTTCAGTTAGTTGTTATTTCAGTTAGTTGTTAGTTGAGTAAGTTGTTATTTCAGTTAGTTGTTATTTCAGTTAGTTGTTATTTCAGTTAGTTGTTATTTCAGTTAGTTGTTAGTTGAGTAAGTTGTTATTTCAGTTAGTTGTTATTTCAGTTAGTTGTTATTTCAGTTAGTTGTTATTTCAGTTAGTTGTTATTTCAGTTAGTTGTTATTTCAGTTAGTTGTTATTTCCGTTAGTTGTTATTTCACTTAGTTGTTATTTCAGTTATTTGTTATTTCAGTTTGTTTTTATTTCAGTTGTTAGTGAGTTTATTGATAAGTTGTTAGTTGTTAGTAAGTTTAGTTGGTCAAGTTGAGTTGGTGTTTAATTGAGTTAGTTTTTGGTCAGTCAAGTTGATTACAAGTTAGATAAGTTAGTCGTATGTTAGTTATTTGCAAGTGAGTTCAGTTGATTTAGTCGATTGTTTGTTATGTTGAATTAAGATGCAGTCATAAGAGTGATAACTTCAAAGCCAAAAAACTAAAGTGTTGCCATAATAAGCCATAAAACTACAGTTTTGCCATACCAAACTTCAGCTCAAACTTTCTGGAAAATCTGCAGTGGACCCCCTCAGGGGGACACAACTGTTGTATCTATGGGAATTAGCGCTCCCAGGGGGACTATGTGAGGGCCTGAGCTGAGAGTTAGGTAGGCCTTCTTTTTGTTGTAATAGAATAGGTTTTTGGTTTGTTACGGACCATCTTTTTTCGGTTCACTGCTGTCCTGTTTTTCAGCACCTACTACTTTCTTCAACTTTGATCTCGTTTCATGAACTTCTTTCTCATATTACTGTTTCTATGCCCTTTCTGCATAGATTCCGCGTTCCCTCAACTACATACTAAATGGTGCCTTCTTCCTTCCTCTCTTTGGATCTCATTCGTTGAGGATAGGGTGGCTTGAACTAACTAAAAATCTAATTTAATCTGAAGTGCAAAAGTTCGAAATTTTCGAAACTCCTTAAAACTTTCGAAAAGTTTGAATGGTATAAAGTTTGAACACAAATTTTAAATAAAAGTTTGACCGTTGGAATAGAATTCAAATAATAGCAGTCGTTTGACGGAAGTCATCACAATAAAAGCTGTGCTGCTGATCATTAACGTTACCATTTTAGAATTTTTGTTTTATTCTTTTTTTTGTATTTTGTTATTGTGAAATTTGTGAAACTGAACTTGTTCCGGAAAGAGAGTTTCAAATTCTTCCTGAGAAAACTTAATTAAACTTAATAAGTTAAGAAATAAATGAGCTTTGACTACTATTCATTTTTATACATTATATTACAATATGTATAATTATTATATGAGCTTTAACTATTTAATTTAATATTATGTATATTATATAAGCTATAATAAACACGCTGTAGTGTGTACTATACGTGTATGCGAATGTATGTGTGAACAGGTGTTATATCAGTTTGTGCTTGTGTGTGTACAGCTGTGTGGTGGTTGTGAGAGTGCGTGTACAGGTGCTGGGTATGTGCGTTTTTGTTGGAGTACTGAGTATGTGTGTGTGGTGTGAGTATGTGGATACTGGGCATATATGTGTGCACAGGTGCTTGGCATGTGAGTGTGCGTGTACGGGTGCTGGGTATGCGAGTGTGCACAGGTGCTTGGCATGTGAGTGTGCGTGTACGGGTGCTGGGTATGCGAGTGTGCACAGGTGCTGGGCATGTGAGTGCGCGTGCACAGGTGCTGAGTATGTGCGTTTGTGTTGGAGTACTGAGTATGTGTGTGTGTGTGGTGTGAGTGTATGGATACTGGGCATGTATGTGTGAACAGGTGCTGGGCAGGTGCATGTACGGGTGCTGGGCATGTGAGTGTGTGTGTGTACGGGTGCTGGGTATGCGAGTGTGTACAGGTGCTGGGCATGTGAGTGTGCGTGTACGGGTGCTGGGTATGCGAGTGTGCACAGGTGCTTAGCATGTGAGTGTGCGTGTACGGGTGCTGGGTATGTGTGTCTGTTGGTACAGGTCCTGTGTATGTGTATGTGCGCGTTCAGGTGTTGGTTGTGTGTAGAAGTGCAAGGCATGTAAGTGTGTGTACAAGTGGAGTATGTGCACACAGTTGCAAGTTATGTGACAGTATGTTGACAGCTGCACACCATCTGCTTGTGTGCGTGCGGCGACAGTCGCGTGTGCACCGCTGTGTGCGTGTGCTTGCAAGCAGAATACGCACACAGCGGAGCTGCGGTCAAGGTGGTAGAGAGAGAGAGCTGAGAGAGAGGGTGGGATGGTGCAAAGTGAGAGTAGAGAGAGAGAGGGAGAAGGTGGAGAGAGAAGATGGAGAGAAAGAGGGTTGAATGAGAAAGTGGAAAATGAGAGTAGAGATAGAGAGAGAGCGAAAGAGAGAGGGTTGAGAGAGAAAGGGTTGAGAGAGAGAGGGTAGAGAGAGAGAGGGTAGAGGGAGAGAGGGAAAGGAAGAGGGTGGTAGGAGAGAGGGTAGAGGGAGAGGGTAGAGGGAGAGGGTAGAGGGAGAGGGTAGAGGGAGAGGGTAGAGGGAGAGGGTAGAGAGAGGGTAGAGAGAGCAGAAAAAGCGTGGGGGCTGAGAGGGAGAGTAATGAGTGAGAGAGAAAAAAAGGAGTATGGAAAGATAGAGAGAGTGGAGGAAGAGAGAAAAGAGAGTGAGAGAGAAAGAAAGGGTTAGAGAGAGCAAGAACGCCGCCTCGGTCACAGCTGTTCCTGTTTAGCTGTTTTTGCTGCGGCGCCATGTTGTGGCGGAGCGTTGTCTTTTTGATGACATGGTTGCGTTATTGTGTTGTGGTGACTGGTTGTGTTATTGTGTTGTGACTGGTTGTGTTTTTGTGTTGTGGTGACTGGTTGTGTTATTGTGTTGTGACTGGTTGTGTTATTGTGTTGTGGTGACTGGTTGTGTTATTGTGTTGTGGTGACTGGTTGTGTTATTGTGTTGTGATGACTGGTTGTGTTATTGTGTTGTGGTGACTGGTTGTGTTATTGTGTTGTGGTGACTGGTTGTGTTATTGTGTTGTGGTGACTGGTTGTGTTATTGTGTTGTGGTGACTGGTTGTGTTGTGTTGTGGTAACTGGTTGTGGTATTGTGTTGTGGTGACTGGTTGTGTTATTGTGTTGTGGTGACTGGTTGTGTTATTGTGTTGTGGTGACTGGTTGTGTTATTGTGTTGTGGTGACTGGTTGTGTTATTGTGTTGTGGTGACTGGTTGTGTTATTGTTGTGGTGACTGGTTGTGTTATTGTGTTGTGGTAACTGGTTGTGTTATTGTGTTGTGGTGACTGGTTGTGTTATTGTGTTGTGGTGACTGGTTGTGTTATTGTGTTGTGGTGACTGGTTGTGTTATTGTGTTGTGGTGACTGGTTGTGTTATTGTGTTGTGGTGACTGGTTGTGTTATTGTGTTGTGGTGACTGGTTGTGTTATTGTGTTGTGGTGACTGGTTGTGTTATTGTGTTGTGGTGACTGGTTGTGTTATTGTGTTGTGGTGACTGGTTGTGTTATTGTGTTGTGGTGACTGGTTGTGTTATTGTGTTGTGGTGACTGGTTGTGTTATTGTGTTGTGGTGACTGGTTGTGTTATTGTGTTGTGGTGACTGGTTGTGTTATTGTGTTGTGGTGACTGGTTGTGTTATTGTGTTGTGGTGACTGGTTGTGTTATTGTGTTGTGGTGACTGGTTGTGTTATTGTGTTGTGGTGACTGGTTGTGTTATTGTGTTGTGATGACTGGTTGTGTTATTGTGTTGTGATGACTGGTTGTGTTATTGTGTTGTGGTGACTGGTTGTGTTATTGTGTTGTGGTGACTGGTTGTGTTATTGTGTTTTGGTGACTGGTTGTGTTGTGTTGTGGTGACTGGTCGTGTTATTGTGTTGTGGTGACTGGTCGTGTTATTGTGTTGTGGTGACTGGTTGTGTTATTGTGTTGTGGTGACTGGTGGTGTTATTGTGTAGTGGTGACTGGTTGTGTTGTGTTGTGGTGACTGGTTGTGTTGTGTTGTGGTGACTGGTTGTGTTGTGTTGTGGTGACTGGTTGTGTTATTGTGTTGTGGTGACTGGTTGTGTTATTGTGTTGTGGTGACTGGTCGTGTTATTGTGTTGTGGTGACTGGTCGTGTTATTGTGTTGTGGTGACTGGTCGTGTTATTGTGTTGTGGTGACTGGTTGTGTTATTGTGTTGTGGTGACTGGTAGTGTTATTGTGTTGTGGTGACTGGCAGTGTTATTGTGTAGTGGTGACTGGTTGTGTTGTGGTGACTGGTTGTGTTATTGTGTTGTGGTGACTGGTTGTGTTATTGTGTTGTGGTGACTGGTTGTGTTATTGTGTTGTGGTGACTGGTTGTGTTATTGTGTTGTGGTGACTGGTTGTGTTATTGTGTTGTGGTGACTGGTTGTGTTATTGTGTTGTGGTGACTGGTTGTGTTATTGTGTTGTGGTGACTGGTTGTGTTATTGTGTTGTGGTGACTGGTTGTGTTATTGTGTTGTGGTGACTGGTTGTGTTATTGTGTTGTGGTGACTGGTTGTGTTATTGTGTTGTGGTGACTGGTTGTGTTATTGTGTTGTGGTGACTGGTTGTGTTATTGTGTTGTGGTGACTGGTTGTGTTATTGTGTTGTGGTGACTGGTTGTGTTATTGTGTTGTGGTGACTGGTTGTGGTATTGTGTTGTGGTGACTGGTTGTGTTATTGTGTTGTGGTGACTGGTTGTGTTATTGTGTTGTGGTGACTAGTTGTGTTATTGTGTTGTGGTGACTGGTTGTGTTATTGTGTTGTGGTGACTGGTTGTGTTATTGTTGTGGTGACTGGTTGTGTTATTGTTGTGGTGACTGGTTGTGTTGTGTTGTGGTAACTGGTTGTGTTATTGTGTTTTGGTGACTGGTTGTGTTATTGTGTTGTGGTGACTGGTTGTGTTATTGTGTTGTGGTGACTGGTTGTGTTATTGTGTTGTGGTGACTGGTTGTGTTATTGTGTTGTGGTGACTGGTTGTGTTATTGTGTTGTGGTGACTGGTTGTGTTATTGTGTTGTGGTGACTGGTTGTGTTATTGTGTTGTGGTGACTGGTTGTGTTATTGTGTTGTGGTGACTGGTTGTGTTATTGTGTTGTGGTGACTGGTTGTGTTATTGTGTTGTGGTGACTGGTTGTGTTATTGTGTTGTGGTGACTGGTTGTGTTATTGTGTTGTGGTGACTGGTTGTGTTATTGTGTTGTGGTGACTGGTTGTGTTATTGTGTTGTGGTGACTGGTTGTGTTATAGTGTTGTGGTGACTGGTTGTGTTATTGTGTTGTGGTGACTGGTTGTGTTATTGTGTTGTGGTGACTGGTTGTGTTATTGTGTTGTGGTGACTGGTTGTGTTATTGTGTTGTGGTGACTGGTTGTGTTATTGTGTTGTGGTGACTGGTTGTGTTATTGTGTTGTGATGACTGGTTGTGTTATTGTGTTGTGGTGACTGGTTGTGTTATTGTGTTGTGGTGACTGGTTGTGTTATTGTGTTGTGGTGACTGGTTGTGTTATTGTGTTGTGGTGACTGGTTGTGTTATTGTGTTGTGGTGACTGGTTGTGTTATTGTGTTATTGTGTTGTGGTGACTGGTTGTGTTATTGTGTTGTGGTGACTGGTTGTGTTATCGTGTTGTGGTGACTGGTTGTGTTATCGTGTTGTGGTGACTGGTTGTGTTATCGTGTTGTGGTGACTGGTTATGTTATTGTGTTGTGGTGACTGGTTGTGTTATTGTGTTGTGGTGACTGGTTGTGTTATTGTGTTGTGGTGACTGGTTGTGTTATTGTGTTGTGATGACTGGTTGTGTTATTGTGTTATGGTGACTGGTTGTGTTATTGTGTTGTGATGACTGGTTGTGTTATTGTGTTGTGGTGACTGGTTGTGTTATTGTGTTGTGGTGACTGGTTGTGTTATTGTGTTGTGGTGACTGGTTGTGTTATTGTGTTGTGGTGACTGGTTGTGTTATTGTGTTGTGGTGACTGGTTGTGTTATTGTGTTGTGGTGACTGGTTGTGTTATCGTGTTGTGGTGACTGGTTGTGTTATCGTGTTGTGGTGACTGGTTGTGTTATCGTGTTGTGGTGACTGGTTGTGTTATCGTGTTGTGGTGACTGGTTGTGTTATCGTGTTGTGGTGACTGGTTGTGTTATCGTGTTGTGGTGACTGGTTGTGTTATCGTGTTGTGTTGACTGGTTGTGTTATTGTGTTGTGGTGACTGGTTGTGTTATTGTGTTGTGTTGACTGGTTGTGTTATTGTGTTGTGGTGACTGGTTGTGTTATTGTGTTGTGGTGACTGGTTGTGTTACAAGAATACTTTAATTGTGGCTACTGTTGGGATGGATATATTTGTTGGTCATCCACATCTGGAAAATTTATTCAAAGGAAACATTGAATCCCGTCATTATTGACGGGCCGTGTACACTACATAGTAAAAGTGTACACCAGCATAACTAGTATTCATCACGTTACCTGTCCGCATGAGAAAGGTCAGTCCAATCGATGCTCGCCCCCGCGTCCTATGCAAGATTGACGGGAGGGGGGGGGGAAGTTGGGTTTAGGTGAGGTGGGGGTGAGGATTGGGAATAGAAGTAGGGGTGAAGGGGAGGTGGGTTTGAGGATGGGGAAAGGGTAAGGCTTGTGGAAGGGGGGTAGGGGTATAAATGAGGTGTGGGTGTAGGTGAGGGGGGGGAAGGGGTGAGGGTGATCCGAGGTTCCTGAGGTCGAAGGAAGGTAGCTGTGACCCGAGTCCTGCCGTTTCTAATTTCATAAATGCCAGCCGCTGCAACTTTGCTTGTTCTCGTGTGCTCGACTAGTTGTGATATTGTGTTGTCTTATATCAGCCAGATATTATATCAGTATTTCTAACATTACCCAGATAATGTATTAACTTATTGTGCGTTATACCATCCAAATATATTATATACAGCATTATGTTTTATAACTGCTAGATGTTGCACTACATGTTTTGATGCAAAATTATCAGACAACTATGTTTGTTATTCCCTATTATTATTATTTATGATTCTATCACATAATCTATTGCAGAGTGTTTTACTGGGGGAGTTTGGTGCTTGGTAAATGATTTGCACAGTACTGTACTAAATCAGTACTGTGTTCAGTACTGTGTTCACAATGCGAGTTAGGGAGAAGCAGAGCAAAAAAAATTTGGTCATCTATTGTATATGTGGCTGTGGTTGAGCGAAAACAAACGATTTCATTTAAAATTTCTTCTCACTTTACACAGATCAGCAATTATTCATGTGTGTAAAATTTCAGTCGGATCAAATCCTACAATTTTATCTGCACAACCGATGGGGTGAGAGAGAGGGAGAGAGAGAGAGGAAGAGATCTAATTAGGTAAGATCTTAAGGTCTAATCTATACTTTGGAATGGGTGCAGTTGCTGCTGTAACAGCTGGTGTAACAGCAACAAGAGCAGCAGGTATAACAGCATCAACAGCTGGAATGTCAGCAGCAGAAGAGCCACTATTTATAGAGACTACGGCCCGGTGTGCGTGTTGCCAGCGTGTTGCCAGCGTGTTGCCAGCGTGTTGCCAGCGTGTTGCCAGCGTGTTGCCAGCGTGTTGCCAGCGTGTTGCCAGCGTGTTGCTAGCGTGTTGCTAGCGTGTTGCCAGCGTGTTGCCTGCCCACGTACCTATCAATTAGAGTCGTGGTCTGCCGCAGACCACGCAACACAACACACAGACCAGACCGTCTGCCGGACGCATGTTTGCCTGCTCCTGTTCTCCGGATTGGCAGCTTCCGGCATCCGGCATTTCCTGGATTTTCTGCCTCGTTGCGTCTGGTGCTGGACGGCACTGGACGGAGCTGGACGGAGCTGGACGGCGCTGGACGGTTCTGGACGGCGCTGGACGGTTCTGGACGGCGCTGGACGGCGCTGGACGGCGCTGGACGGTGCTGGACGGTGCTGGACGGCGCTGGACGGCGCTGGACGGCGCTGGACGGCGCTGGACGGCGCTGGACGGCGCTGGACGGCGCTGGACGGCGCTGGACGGCGCTGGACGGCGCTGGACGGTGCTGGACGGCGCTGGACGGCGCTGGACGGCGCTGAGCACTAGGCAGCTGTTGTGATTTTCTGATAACTTTTCGAGTATGTGTCTCAGTTAATGGAGATGTAAGGTGTCCATATAAAAACGTTTTAAACTGCGATTTTGGTTAATAATGTAGCAAAATGTATTTTTTCAATAATTATGGGGAATGTTATAAGTTTCTAACCACAAATTCACGAAAATTGTTAGATTTTATGTTGACAATGCATGAAAAATCAAGCTTCAAAACGTCGCAAATCTTTCGTGTAGCGTAGCCAAGTCAACGTAGAACTTGCGCGAGTTGCTGTACCGACAGGACGAGGTGAAGTCTTTTGATAATGCGCGTGTGGTTGTTTGTAGTCTTCTATGAAGGTGCGCTCCATTCTGGGTGTTTCTAAAAGTATGCTTGTATTTTGACTCATATTTTGAGCGGCGATACAAATGTACTCAATTTTTTAAGTGACGATTCAAGTGAGCCTTTTTTCAAGCGAGGGCCTATTTTTTCAAGCGATAATCTTTCTGTTCAAACTATTGTCTTTTTTGTTCAAACTATTGTCTTTTTTGTTCAAACTATTGTCTTTTCTTGTTCAAACTATTGTCATTTTTTGTTCAAACTATTGTCTTTTTTTGTTCAAACTATTGTCATTTTTTGTTCAAACTATTGTCTTTTTTTGTTCAAACTATTGTCTTTTTATGTTCGAACTATTGTCTTTTTTTGTTCGAACTATTGTCTTTTTTTGTTCGAACTATTGTCTTTTTTGTTCAAACTATTGTCTTTTTTTGTTCGAACTATTGTCTTTTTCTGTTTAAACTATTGTTTTTTGTTCAAACTATTGTCTTTTTTGTTCAAACTGTTGTCTTTTTTTATTAACTATTGTCTTTTTCTGTTCAAACTATTGTTTTTTTGTTCAAACTATTGTCTTTTTTTGTTCAAACTATTGTCTTTTTTGTTCAAACTATTGTCTTTTTTGTTCAAACTATTGTCTTTTTTGTTCAAACTATTGTCTTTTTTGTTCAAACTATTGTCTTTTTTGTTCAAACTATTGTCTTTTTTGTTCAAACTATTGTCTTTTTTGTTCAAACTATTGTCTTTTTCTGTTCAAGCGATGGTTTTTTCTATTTAAGCGATAGTCTTTTTCTGTTCATGCGACTCGTTTTCAATGCAAACGGTTGTCTTTTTTTCAACCAACAGCTCGTCTTTTTTAACCGATAGTCGTTTTCTATGCAAGCGATAGTTTTCTTCTATTCAACCGCCGTTTTTTCAAACGAGTGTCTTTTTCTATTCGAGCGGCTGTCTCCTTCAATTGAAACGATCGCTTCTTTTTCCACCGCTCTCACTGCAACGCGTCGCAGCGCAGCGATCACGCGCTAATTTCCTCCTGAAATCCGCTGAGCTCCGAGCGCTGCGCTGGGTATTGGCTGCTGCTGTGTGCGGGTGTGTGCTGCGGGTGTGTGCTGTTGTGCTGCGGGTGTGTGCTGTTGTGCTGCGGGTGTGTGCTGTTGTGCTGCGGGTGTGGGTGTGTGCTGCGGGTGTGGGTGTGTGCTGCGGGTGTGGGTGTGTGCTGCGGGTGTGGGTGTGTGCTGCGGGTGTGGGTGTGTGCTGCGGGTGGGGGTGGGTGCTGCGGGTGTGGGTGTGTGCGGCGGGTGTGTGCTGTGGTAGCGCGGGTGCTGCGGCGCCGGGCTCTGGGTGCACATGGGTACTGATGGCTCTGTGTTGGGTATAAAACGCGTCTGTGTTGGTATCACACGCGTCTGTGTTGGGTACAACATGCTAATGGGTACTGATGGTCTGTGTTGTGTATAACATGGATATGTGTTTCGTACAACACGCTCATAAGTGATTGTGGGCCTGTGTTGGGTGCAACCCGTTCATGAGTGCAAATGGGTATGTGTTGGGTACATGGGTACTTATGGGTCCGTTTTGTACGTGAATGAGTAAGGTTTAGATAACACTAAAACATTAATGAGTTTGTGATGTGAGTGAATGTGCAAGTTTTTTTATGCCAATCTCGTGAATACTGCGATTATCGATGATAAATCTATATTAAAACTGCTATCCCAATTATAAAACGGTATTCACTGTACTCTGGTGATTTTGCCTGAAATAGAGCGAATATTACTATAATTTGGTAATTTCTACTATTATGTTGATATTCTAACAGTAATTCGTCTGCGCTCCCAGGGGAACTATGTGAGGGCGCGAGCTAAAGGTTAGGTAGGTTTTCTTTTTGTTATAATAGAATAGGTTTTTGTTATGTTACGGACCATCTTTTTTCGGTTCACTGCTGTCCTGTTTTTCAGCACCTACTACTTTCTTCTTCAATTTTTTCTTGTTTCATGAACTTCTTTCTTAGCTTCCTGTTTCTGTGCACCTTGTGCATAGATTCCGCGTTCCCTCAACTCCATACTAAATGGTGCATTCCTCTTTCCTCTCTTAGAACATCTTTGTCGTGGCTAAGGGGCGCTAAAACTTTCATATATAATAATATGAGTAATTCGTCTATTCCTACTCTAAACTTGCGATTTCTGCTACAGCACAACGAAAACTCGTCTGTATCTGCGGACAAAACACTCGGATAATTAGAATTTTTTCACAGGTATTAGCTGTTTTAAAGTCTTTGTAACGAAGAGGAAAGGATTTGAGGTGAATTTACATACGTATTTACACTCATGAATTTTTGATAAACTTGTCGTACGTCGCAAAATATTACTTGAAATCGTCGTACGTCGCGTACTTACAATTGAAATCGTCGTACGTCGTTTACTTAGTTGAAATCGTCGTACGTCGCGTACTTACAGTTGAAATCGTCGTACGTTGCGTACTTACAATTGAAATCGTCGTACGTCGCGTACTTACAATTGAAATCGTCGTACGTCACGTACTTACAGTTGAAATCGTCGTTCGTCACGTACTTACAATTGAAATCGTCGCACGTCGCGTACTTACAGTTGAAATCGTCGTTCGTCACGTACTTGCAATTGAAATCGTCGTACGTCGCGTACTTAGTTGAAATCGTCGTACGTCGCGTACTTACAGTTGAAATCGTCGTTCGTCGTGTACTTAGTTGAAATCGTCGTACGTCGCGTACTTACAGTTGAAATCGTCGTACGTTGCGTACTTACAATTGAAATCGTCGTACGTCGCGTACTTACAATTGAAATCGTCGTACGTCACGTACTTACAGTTGAAATCGTCGTTCGTCACGTACTTACAATTGAAATCGTCGCACGTCGCGTACTTACAGTTGAAATCGTCGTTCGTCACGTACTTGCAATTGAAATCGTCGTACGTCGTGTACTTAGTTGAAATCGTCGTACGTCGCGTACTTACAGTTGAAATCGTCGTTCGTCACGTACTTACAATTGAAATCGTCGTACGTCGCGTACTTACAGTTGAAATCGTCGTACGTCGCGTACTTACAGTTGAAATCGTCGTACGTCGCGCACTTACAATTGAAATCGTCGTACGTCGCGTACTTACATTTGAAATCGTCGTACGTCGCGTACATACAATTGAAATCGTCGTACGTCGCGTACTTACAGTTGAAATCGTCGTACGTCGCGTACTTACAATTGAAATCGTCGTACGTCGCGTACTTACATTTGAAATCGTCGTACGTCGCGTACTAACAGTTGAAATCGTCGTTCGTCACGTACTTACAATTGAAATCGTCGTACGTCGCGTACTTACAGTTGAAATCGTCGTTCGTCACGTACTTACAATTGAAATCGTCGTACGTCGCGTACTTACATTTGAAATCGTCGTACGTCGCGTACTTACAATTGAAATCGTCGTACGTCGCGTACTTACAGTTGAAATCGTCGTACGTCGCGTACTTACAGTTGAAATCGTCGTACGTCGCGTACTTACAATTGAAATCGTCGTACGTCGTGTACTTAGTTGAAATCGTCGTACGTCGCGTACTTACAGTTGAAATCGTCGTTCGTCACGTACTTACAATTGAAATCGTCGTACGTCACGTACTTACAATTGAAATCGTCGTACGTCGCGTACTTACAGTTGAAATCGTCGTTCGTCACGTACTTACAATTGAAATCGTCGTACGTCGTGTACTTAGTTGAAATCGTCGTACGTCGCGTACTTACAGTTGAAATCGTCGTTCGTCACGTACTTACAATTGAAATCGTCGTACGTCGCGTACTTACAGTTGAAATCGTCGTACGTCGCGTACTTACAGTTGAAATCGTCGTTCGTTACGTAATTACAATTGAAATCGTCGTACGTCGCGTACTTACAGTTGAAATCGTCGTTCGTCACGTACTTACAATTGAAATCGTCGTACGTCGTGTACTTAGTTGAAATCGTCGTACGTCGCGTACTTACAGTTGATATCGTCGTTCGTCACGTACTTACAGTTGAAATCGTCGTACGTCGTGTACTTAGTTGAAATCGTCGTACGTCGCGTACTTACAGTTGAAATCGTCGTACGTCGCGTACTTACAATTGAAATCGTCGTACGTCGTGTACTTAGTTGAAATCTTCGTACGTCGCGTACTTACAGTTGAAATCGTCGTACGTCGCGTACTTACAATTGAAATCGTCGTACGTCGTGTACTTAGTTGAAATCGTCGTACGTCGCGTACTTACAGTTGAAATCGTCGTACGTCGCGTACTTACAGTTGAAATCGTCGTACGCCGCGTACTTACAGTTGAAATCGTCGTACGTCGCGTACTTACAGTTGAAATCGTCGTACGTCGCGTACTTACAGTTGAAATCGTCGTACGTCGCGTACTTACAGTTGAAATCGTCGTACGTCGCGTACTTACAGTTGAAATCGTCGTACGTCGCGTACTTACAGTTGAAATCGTCGTACGTCGCGTACTTACAGTTGAAATCGTCGTACGTCGCGTACTTACAGTTGAAATCGTCGTACGTCACATACTTACAGTTGAAATCGTCGTACGTCACGTACTTACAGTTGAAATCGTCGTTCGTCACGTACTTACAATTGAAATCGTCGTACGTCGCGTACTTACAGTTGAAATAGTCGTTCGTCACGTACTTACAATTGAAATCGTCGTACGTCGCGTACTTACAATTGAAATCGTCGTACGTCGTGTACTTAGTTGAAATCGTCGTACGTCGCGTACTTACAGTTGAAATCGTCGTACGTCGCGTACTTACAATTGAAATCGTCGTACGTCGTGTACTTAGTTGAAATCGTCGTACGTCGCGTACTTACAGTTGAAATCGTCGTTCGTCACGTACTTACAATTGAAATCGTCGTACGTCACGTACTTACAATTGAAATCGTCGTACGTCGCGTACTTACAGTTGAAATCGTCGTTCGTCACGTACTTACAATTGAAATCGTCGTACGTCGTGTACTTAGTTGAAATCGTCGTACGTCGCGTACTTACAGTTGAAATCGTCGTTCGTCACGTACTTACAATTGAAATCGTCGTACGTCGCGTACTTACAGTTGAAATCGTCGTACATCGCGTACTTACAGTTGAAATCGTCGTTCGTCACGTACTTACAATTGAAATCGTCGTACGTCGCGTACTTACAGTTGAAATCGTCGTTCGTCACGTACTTACAATTGAAATCGTCGTACGTCGTGTACTTAGTTGAAATCGTCGTACGTCGCGTACTTACAGTTGAAATCGTCGTACGTCGCGTACTTACAGTTGATATCGTCGTTCGTCACGTACTTACAGTTGAAATCGTCGTACGTCGTGTACTTAGTTGAAATCGTCGTACGTCGCGTACTTACAGTTGAAATCGTCGTACGTCGCGTACTTACAATTGAAATCGTCGTACGTCGTGTACTTAGTTGAAATCGTCGTACGTCGCGTACTTACAGTTGAAATCGTCGTACGTCGCGTACTTACAATTGAAATCGTCGTACGTCGTGTACTTAGTTGAAATCGTCGTACGTCGCGTACTTACAGTTGAAATCGTCGTACGTCGCGTACTTACAGTTGAAATCGTCGTACGTCGCGTACTTACAGTTGAAATCGTCGTACGTCGCGTAATTACAGTTGAAATCGTCGTACGTCGCGTACTTACAGTTGAAATCGTCGTACGTCGCGTACTTACAGTTGAAATCGTCGTACGTCGCGTACATACAGTTGAAATCGTCGTACGTCGCGTACTTACAGTTGAAATCGTCGTACGTCGCGTACTTACAGTTGAAATCGTCGTACGTCGCGTACTTACAGTTGAAATCGTCGTACGTCGCGTACTTACAGTTGAAATCGTCGTTCGTTACGTACTTACAATTGAAATCGTCGTACGTCGCGTACTTACAGTTGAAATCGTCGTACGTCGCGTACTTACAGTTGAAATCATCGTACGTTGTGTAACTTTAATTGGAGTTACGTGACGTACGATGGTACGTCGCGTACAATCATTTTCAACGCATGCCGACTCAAACTTACGTTCCGACCGACTTTTAATTGAACATGTCTCGCTGCCTGGATTTTTTAGAGCAAATTTGTTGTTAATTAATCTCGCCTCTGGATTAATTACCCGATGTCTAGGGGAGTAAATATACCTAGGGGAGTAAACTCAGGGGAGTAAACTCAGGGGAGTAAACTCAGGGGAGTAAACTCAGGGGAGTAAACTCAGGGGAGTAAACTCAGGGGAGGAAACTCAGGGGAGTAAACTCAGGGGAGTAAACTCAAGGGAGGAAACTCAGGGGAGTAAACTCAGGGGAGTAAACTCAGGGGAGTAAACTCAGGGGAGTAAACTCAGGGGAGTAAACTCAGGGGAGTAAACTCAGGGGAGTAAACTCAGGGGAGTAAACTCAGGGGAGTAAACTCAGGGGAGTAAACTCAGGGGAGTAAACTCAGGGGAGTAAACTCAGGGGAGGAAACTCAGGGGAGTAAACTCAGGGGAGTAAACTCAGGGGAGTAAACTCAGGGGAGTAAACTCAGGGGAGTAAACTCAGGGGAGTAAACTCAGGGGAGTAAACTCAGGGGAGGAAACTCAGGGGAGGAAACTCAGGGGAGGAAACTCAGGGGAGGAAACTCAGGGGAGGAAACTCAGGGGAGTAAACTCAGGGGAGTAAACTCAGGGGAGTAAACTCAGGGGAAGAAACTCAGGGGAGGAAACTCAGGGGAGTAAACTCAGAGGAGTAAACTCAGGGGAGTAAACTCAGGGGAGGAAACTCAGGGGAGTAAACTCAGGGGAGTAAACTCAGGGGAGTAAACTCAGGGGAGTAAACTCAGGGGAGTAAACTCAGGGGAGTAAACTCAGGGGAGTAAACTCAGGGGAGTAAACTCAGGGGAGTAAACTCAGGGGATTGAAGTATTTAACAATATTACAGGATGCAAATTAAAAAATTTCGTCACTCTTTGACTGCCATGTGCTCCTGTACTTTGTTGTGATGTCTTTGTTTATTAAAATAGATCTTAGTCTAATATCCCCTCAAGAAGACACAACTATCGTACCTTTGGGAATTAGCGCACCCAGGGGGACTATGTGTGAGGGCCCGAGCTGAGAGTTAGGTAGGCCTTTTTGTTGTTGAAAAAAGATGATTTTGTCATGTTAAGGACCATCTTTTTTGGGGTTCACTGCCGTCCTGTTTCTCATCACCTACTTATTTCTTTTTCAACTTGTATCTGGTTTCATAACCTTTCTTCTTATCTTACTGTTTCTATGCGCACGGGATCATTTGCGGGAACACCCTTTGTGCGTAAATTCGACGTTCCCTTAACTCCATACTAGATGGGACCTTCAACCTTCCTCTCTTTGAATATCTTTGTTAAGCATTCGTCGTTCAAAGAATGACTACATTTTTTTAAACAATGAATACGGAATTTTCGAAGGATGAGTTCATTTCTTTGGAAGGGTGGGTACATTTCTTTGGAAGGATGGGTACATTTCTTTGGAAGGATAGTACATTTCTTTCAAAGGATGAATACATTTAATCTCCACACTAAGTAATCGAGAGACTAAGCCTGAGATTGCGTTCAGTAAATCAATATCATCGATTTTAAATATGCTTACCTTGAATAATGATCACTGAATACTTTGATTTTTTTCATTCGAAGTGTCTATTCATTCTGTTTAGCTTGCTCGTCAATCATTGAAGAAGCAAAGTTAATTTTTCATTCAAGTTATCTGTTAATTTTGTTATTTTTGTTTGTTTATTAATAACTAATGGAGAACCTAAACGAATTGTTTCGGGCAAATGGTCTGGAAGTTATACTAATCTTCTTTACTAATTGCTGACGAACCGAAACGAATAATTTTGTGGTCAAAATATAAGTAGAATAGTTCAATTTATTTGAAAATATAAGTTAATGGAATTATAATTAAAAGGTTAATGAATTGAGTTTGCAATTTTTACCGCATTAAGCTGAGAAAGTCAAATTAAGCAAGTTAAATAGGCGAAATTAATCAAGTAAAAAAATTAAATTATGTAAGTTGAGTTACAGTAAGATAATTAACTGGAACCACTCTCGGCACCATACACATACCAAAAAACAACACATTTCAAGCAAATTAACATCAACAATAACCTCGGCCTCGTCTTCAGGAATGAGCGCAAATGTTGTCCGAATTTTTGTCCGCAAAAAATCAGATTGCGGAAGTTGCCGCAACTCGAGGCCGCGTCCGCCATCTTTGTTGTCGGTGTTCCTTTAGTAATTAATGTTCTTTGTGATTAGTGTTCTTTGTGATTAGTGTTCTTTGTGATTAGTGTTCTTTGTGATTAGTGTTCTTTGTGATTAGTGTTCTTTGTGATTAGTGTTCTTTGTGATTAGTGTTCTTTGTGATTAGTGTTCTTTGTGATTAGTGTTCTTTGTGATTAGTGTTCTTTGTGATTAGTGTTCTTTGTGATTAGTGTTCTTTGTGATTAGTGTTCTTTGTGATTAGTGTTCTTTGTGATTAGTGTTTTTTGTGATTAGTGTTCTTTGTGATTAGTGTTCTTTGTGATTAGTGTTCTTTGTGATTAGTGTTCTTTGTGATTAGTGTTCGTTGTGATTAGTGTTCGTTGTGATTAGTGTTGTTCGTTGTGGTAAGTGTTCGTTGTGGTAAGTGTTCTTTGTGATTAGTGTTCTTTGTGATTAGCGTTCTTTGTGATTAGCGTTCTTTGTGATTAGTGTTCTTTTTGATTAGTGTTCTTTTTGATTAGTGCTCTCTGTGATTTGTGTTCTCTGTGATTAGTGTTCTCTGTGATTAGTGTTCTCTGTGATTAGTGTTCTCTGTGATTAGTGTTCTCTGTGATTAGTGTTCTCTGTGATTAGTGTTCTCTGTGATTAGTGTTCGTTGTGATTAGTGTTCTCTGTGATTAGTGTTCTTTGTGATTAGTGTTCTTTGTGATTAGTGTTCTTTGTGACTAGTGTTCTTTGTGACTAGTGTTCTTTGTTATTAAAGTTTTATTTTTAGTTTGTGGTTAAAGTTTTGTTTTGGAAGTTCTTCCTGAAATTGTTCTATGCGATTAAAGTTCCTTCACTGCAGGGGGATACAAGTATTGTAAATACGGGAATTATATCTCCCAGGGGGATATGTGCTTTTGTGTTGTTACCGACCATTTTTATTCGGTTCACTGCTGACCTGTTTTTCAGCAACAACTACCTTCTTCTTCAACTTTTATCTTGTTTCATGATCCTTCTTCTAAACTTCCTGATTATCAGCGATGCGGGTCTTGAGCGGGAACACATCTTGTGCGTGGATTCCACGTTCAATAAAACTCCATTCAAATGGTGCCTTCGTTTTCTAGAACACCTTTGTTGTGGTTAGGAATCTTGTACCAACTTATAGTCTAACTGCTGTTTCTATGCATAGGGTGGGGGGACAAACTTGTGCATAGATTCTACGTTCCCTGAAATTCTTTCTAAGTGGTGCCTACCTCTTTAGTTTTTTCTGGAACATCCCTGTTGTGGTTTAAATTAACGTATGTTGTCTAAATACCTTCGTTTTTTGTTTTATCATAACCTTCGATTGTTCTTCCCACTTTTTTCGTTTTTTTCTTTCCGATTCCTGTTCCTTACTGTCTCCTTTTTCTTGTCGTCAGTCTCTCTGTTTTCTGTTCCCGGATCTGTGTTTTCTAACGGCCACTTTTCACACCCACTCCACATTAACCCTATATTGACCTATCCTTCCCTTTCTAAATGACGTTAGAAAATTACTCACATCGGTCTTATTTTCTGAACGCTTTGAATAAAACTTCACATTTACTGGGATTCATTTTTGAAAACTTGAGACATTTTTGATAATTTTAAGAGAAATTACCCTAATACTTCCTTCAAGGCTCAACCAAAAGATTCGGTCGATGTAGGGCTGAGGCTCGCCCTCGCTGGTCACTCTCGACTCAAAAGGAGATCTTTTCTGCAGCAATGAGTGCTCGTTAGTCCGAGCGCCCTGTGTACACACACACTCACACAGGCACACACAGAGACACAGACAAAGGCATACACACAGACACTCACACAGAGACACAGACACACGCATACACACACACTCACACACACAGATGCAGACACGGGCTGTGTGACGACCAGCCGACCTGTCTCTGTTCTGTGACTTTGTGTAGTTGTATCTTTTGGTTTGTTGATCAGTGTGTGCCTGAATGTGTGTGTCTTTGTGTTTCTTTTGGTGTGTCTGTGTTTGTGTCTGTTTTTTTTCAGAACGTACTACTTTCTTCTTCAACTATTATCTTGCTTCATAATCTTCTTTCTTAACTTGCTATTTCTATGCGCAGAGTCTTCTGTGGGAGAACACCTTCTGCGTAGATTCCTCAGTTCATTTCAACTCGGAAGCGTAAAATAACTTGTTATCTAATCTACAAGCTGCTGCCCGTAGCGTGCCTAAGTTCACTTATAAAAACTGAAGTGGCCAGCTGCACTGCAACGGCTAAGTACATTGTTCTAAAAACCTTCACCTGTTTGCTGCAGCATGAAATTCTAAGTCCTCTTGGTTTTCTGTTTGCTGCAGAATGAAAATCTAGTGCCTGTTTGCTGCAGAATGAAAATCTAGTGCCTGTTAGCTGCGGAATGAAAATCTAGTGCCTGTTTGCTGCAGAATGAAAATCTAGTGCCTGTTAGCTGCGGAATGAAAATCTAGTGCCTGTTTGCTGCAGAATGAAAATCTAGTGCCTGTTTGCTGCAGAATGAAAATCTAGTGCCTGTTAGCTGCGGAATGAAAATCTAGTGCCTGTTTGCTGCAGAATGAAAATCTAGTGCCTGTTTGCTGCAGAATGAAAATCTAGTGCCTGTTTGCTGCAGAATGAAAATCTAGTGCCTGTTTGCTGCAGAATGAAAATCTAGTGCCTGTTTGCTGCAGAATGAAAATCTAGTGCCTGTTTGCTGCAGAATGAAAATCTAGTGCCTGTTTGCTGCAGAATGAAAATCTAGTGCCTGTTTGCTGCAGAATGAAAATCTAGTGCCTGTTTGCTGCAGAATGAAAATCTAGTGCCTGTTTGCTACGGAATGAAAATCTAGTGCCTGTTTGCTGCAGAATGAAAATCTAGTGCCTGTTTGCTGCGGAATGAAAATCTAGTGCCTGTTTGCTGCGGAATGAAAATCTAGTGCCTGTTTGCTGCAGAATGAAAATCTAGTGCCTGTTTGCTGCGGAATGAAAATCTAGTGCCTGTTTGCTGCAGAATGAAAATCTAGTGCCTGTTTGCTGCAGAATTAAAATCTAGTGCCTGTTTGCTGCAGAATGAAAATCTAGTGCCTGTTTGCTGCGGAATGAAAATCTAGTGCCTGTTTGCTGCAGAATGAAAATCTAGTGCGTGTTTGCTGCGGAATGAAAATCTAGTGCCTGTTTGCTGCAGAATGAAAATCTAGTGCGTGTTTGCTGCGGAATGAAAATCTAGTGCCTGTTTGCTGAAGAATGAAAATCTAGTGCCTGTTTGCTGCAGAATGAAAATCTAGTGCCTGTTTGCTGCAGAATGAAAATCTAGTGCCTGTTTGCTGCGGAATGAAAATCTAGTGCCTGTTTGCTGCAGAATGAAAATCTAGTGCCTGTTTGCTGCAGAATGAAAATCTAGTGCCTGTTTGCTGCAGAATGAAAATCTAGTGCCTGTTTGCTGCGGAATGAAAATCTAGTGCCTGTTTGCTGCAGAATGAAAATCTAGTGCGTGTTTGCTGCGGAATGAAAATCTAGTGCCTGTTTGCTGCAGAATGAAAATCTAGTGCTTGTTTGCTGCAGAATGAAAATCTAGTGCCTGTTTGCTGCAGAATGAAAATCTAGTGCCTGTTTGCTGCAGAATGAAAATCTAGTGCCTGTTTGCTGCAGAATGAAAATCTAGTGCCTGTTTGCGGCAGAATGAAAACCTAGTGCCTGTTTGCTGCAGAATGAAAATCTAGTGCTTGTTTGCTGCAGAATGAAAATCTAGTGCCTGTTTGCTGCAGAATGAAAATCTAGTGCCTGTTTGCTGCAGAATGAAAATCTAGTGCCTGTTTGCGGCAGAATGAAAACCTAGTGCCTGTTTGCTGCAGAATGACCGGAGTTGCGCTGTGAATCCGCCTTGTCCGTAAATCCCGGCTTACCTGACCGGCCGTTTCCGGCGCTGTGGGAGGCTTTTGTGGTGCGGTTGAGTTCCTTCCAATGCGCGTCCCTGATTGGTCAGCACTGCAATTTGGGTGCGCTAATGCGTGTCTCTGATTGGTCAGCGCCACAATTTTGGTGCGCTAATCTCGTTGTCGACGTGATGCTGCTTATTGGGTTAGATTAAAACGTTACTGATATAGTGGTTATTATATACATATTTGAAGATTGTTGTAGATATAGTGTTTTTAAACTAATTATTTCATGTAATTAGTATTGTGTGTTTTTGGGGCTGCTAAAAAAGTAGTTTTGTGGTGTTTTTAAAACGAATATTATGGTCGTATTGAAGGTTATGTCATATATACCCATATCAGTTGTAGTAAAGAAACATTTTATTTTATTGACCACGCAACAAATACATAAAGTTTGATGATTGGATATTTTTAATTTATTTGTTTTTCATTCTTGAGGTTCATTTTTTTGCATACTGTCAGTGATGAAACTTGAACGAACTTGGACAAACATACACTTCTATCCACGCTCACTACACTGATAATGTCTACACTACACCTATTTTTCCTCTATTAGCAACTTATCTATCCTCTTTTACCAACTTAACTTTCCTTTGTTCCCGACGTACCTTTCCATTATTACAGACGTATCTTTCCTTTATTTCTAACTTATCTTTCTTCTATTACCAGCTTATTTTTCCTCTACTTCTGAGCTATGTCGGGATTTTTGTTTGCTACCGAAATATATTTGTATCTTTCTTCTCCTTCCGAAGTATCTTTTCTCTCGTTGTGAAGTATCTTTGTATCTACTTTCTCTACTGTATCTTTCCTCTACTGTATCTTTCCTCTACTGTATCTTTCCTTTACTGTATCTTTCATCTACTGTATCTTTCATCTACTGTATCTTTCATCTACTGTATCTTTCCTCTACTGTATCTTTCCTTTACTGTATCTTTCCTCTACTGTATCTTTCCTCTACTGTATCTTTCCTTTACTGTATCTTTCCTCTACTGTATCTTTCCTTTACTGTATCTTTCATCTACTGTATCTTTCCTCTACTGTATCTTTCCTCTACTGTATCTTTCCTTTACTGTATCTTTCCTCTACTGTATCTTTCCTTTACTGTATCTTTCCTCTACTGTATCTTTCCTTTACTGTATCTTTCATCTACTGTATCTTTCCTCTACTGTATCTTTCCTCTACTGTATCTTTCCTTTACTGTATCTTTCCTCTACTGTATCTTTCCTTTACTGTATCTTTCCTCTACTGTATCTTTCCTTTACTGTATCTTTCCTCTACTGTATCTTTCCTTTACTGTATCTTTCCTCTACTGTATCTTTCCTTTACTGTATCTTTCCTCTACTGTATCTTTCCTTTACTGTATCTTTCCTCTACTGTATCTTTCCTTTACTGTATCTTTCCTCTACTGTATCTTTCCTTTACTGTATCTTTCATCTACTGTATCTTTCCTTTACTGTATCTTTCATCTACTGTATCTTTCCTCTACTGTATCTTTCCTTTACTGTATCTTTCCTCTACTGTATCTTTCCTTTACTGTATCTTTCCTCTACTGTATCTTTCCTTTACTGTATCTTTCCTCTACTGTATCTTTCCTTTACTGTATCTTTCCTCTACTGTATCTTTCCTTTACTGTATCTTTCCTCTACTGTATCTTTCCTTTACTGTATCTTTCATCTACTGTATCTTTCCTCTACTGTATCTTTCCTCTACTGTATCTTTCCTTTACTGTATCTTTCCTCTACTGTATCTTTCCTCTACTGTATCTTTCCTCTACTGTATCTTTCCTTTACTGTATCTTTCATCTACTGTATCTTTCCTCTACTGTATCTTTCCTCTACTGTATCTTTCATCTACTGTATCTTTCCTCTACTGTATCTTTCCTCTACTGTATATTTCCTCTACTTTCCTCCCATCTCACCCCATTGGGTATACTGACGCACCTCTCTAGCGCCACAAAACAGACCCCGTGCCAAATGTAATGGTTCTCTTCAGAATATGCTCCTCAGTCCGGTCAATTCACTTAATCTTCTGTCACGCCTGTGCCCGCGTCCCGCCGTGACCGCCGCCTAATGTTAATGCTCCTTTTGGGCTCTTGAAAATATAACGCTGGAGATCGATGGTCGAGATTTTGCACTTAGTGAGGAGTCCATGTGACTTTTTAATGGTGCGTGCTTCTTTTGGGCTCTTGAAAATGTAGTACTGGAGGTCGACAGAGGAGATTTTCCAGTCAGTTGCCACTCTTGATATGCGTTTTTTAATGGTGTGCGTGATTTGATGACAGGTCCCTGCGTAGTTTTTGCTTTTGTTCATTTTAGTGGGCTTTTTGAGTTTTTTTTGAGGCTTTGGTTTTTTTTGGGTTCTTCTAGCTCGTTGATGGGATCTTCAGGTTATTTTTTATTCTAATTTAACTTTGCGTGCCTGATGCCAACATACGCAGCGGTACAAAATGTCTAAAATGCCTGCGATTTGGATAAACTCAGAAATCGAATATATCAATCGAAGTATTTATCGGTAAAATCGATGAATAAACTCGGCAATCAAATACAGACGTGGCCCGTGAGTCTCATGCATCTGTAGGACACGGTCCCGTGTAGGACACACATACCTGTATGTGTAGGACACTCATGTGTAGGACACACATACCTGTATGTGTAGGACACTCACGTGTAGGACACACATACCTGTATATGTAGGACACTCACGTGTAGGACACACATACCTGTATGTGTAGGACACTCATGTGTAGGACACACATACCTGTATAAGTAGGACACTCACGTGTAGGACACACATACCTGTATGTGTAGGACACTCACGTGTAGGACACACATACCTGTATGTGTAGGACACACATACCTGTGTGTGTAGGACACACACGTGTAGGACACACATACCTGTATGTGTGGGACACACACGTGTAGGACACACCTATATGTGTGGGACACACACGTGTAGGACACACCTATATGTGCGCGACACATACCTGTGTGTGCAGGACACACATACCTGTACGTGCAGGACGCAGTCTAACGTCCCCTCTTACCTTCACTCAGTGCGCCGAGACACCGTGACCGAGTGTGTCCGTCACGGTGTGCGTGTGTGTGTGTGTGTGTGTCGCTCGTACATTCGTGCGGTTGCGCGCTTTCTTCCGAACGCTTTCTGAGCGATTTGTTTGGGTTCGCTTCGTTGCGTTTCGTTACGATTGGCTTTGGAGCGTTTTTTATGCGCTTTATAGCGTTTCATTTCAATTAATTTTCGGGTGTTTTATTTCGATTTGCTTTATAGCGTTTTATTTTGATTAACTTAGGAGCATTCCATTTCGATTCGTTTGGCTGAGTTTTAATTCAGATTAATATTGGAGCGCCCGAAAAGAAGAAATTTGTGTAGGCTTTCCAGCAATTTATTTTTAAATGATCTGTAAAACTTAATTTTATATCATTTTGGAGCGTTCATTTGATGCTTTTAGGAGCGTTCTAATTTCTGATTCACTTAGAAACGTATCCCAGTCTAACTTTTTCACCGAAGCATGCATGTTTTTCGCCGCTTTAGCGATTTAATTAATAGGGCTGCGAAAAACATGCATGCAGGCGGCGAAAAAGTTAGACTGGGATGTGAGGGGGAAGGGATAACCTCATAAATCATCCTTGTCTTTTTATCACAGAGTGCTACATATGATATCACGTCATCGTTGTCTTGAATAACTTTATCATTATCCAAACGCATTCAAATACTTTATCTCACTTGTCACATCACGCATGACAGAAAGCCTTCAAGTATCGTGCTGGGATCGAAAATCTGCATTCATTGGATCACTGTGCATACCTAGCTGTAATTTCTCTATTCCGTGTGGTACACAATCCGCATCTCCCATTGTTTCATTTTATCAGTTTATTTCTGTGTATTAATTTCTCCTTGCTTTATTGTATCAGTTTTTCTTTTTATCATTGCCTAACTGTACCCTTTTTCTCGTTTCATTAACTTCACATTACTTAACTGTTTCAGTTTTTCTTCTTGTATTAACTTTTCATTGCTTTAGTTCGCCTGTTTTTCTGGTATTAGCTTCGCAATGCCTCATTACTTTATCTTCTCTCATGTGTATTAACTTCTCAATGCTAAATTATAGCCGTGTTTCTCCTTTTATTAACTTCTCATTGTTTTATTGTACCAGTTTTTCTCTTTGTACCAACTACTCATTGCTTCATTTTATCAGATTTTCTTCATGTATCAACTTTTAACTACTTTTTACTACGCCTGTAATTAGCGCCTCATTGCTTCATTACTCTAACTTCTCTCTGTGTATTAACTTCTCATCGCTTATGGTATTTTTGTCTCGTTGCTTTATCATATCAGTTATTCTTCTTGTATCATCTCCTCATTGCCTAATTACACCAGTTTCTCTCTTCGTATTCGCTTATGTTTGTTTGTTCGAATATCAAATTGAAGCACTCGGCCAATTACTGTTCCTTATTCTTCACCGCTCTCTCCTTTCATCCCTCAGGTCCATTTGTGCCCCTGATGATATGGGCTCCATATACATTCTGCCGTAACATACTCAGCCGCACGGGGAGAAGATAATTCACTTGAATCCTCCTCGCTGTTGTCCTTTGAGTCATTAAATCCGCTCTGTCCCTTCTTCTCGTTATAAATCCGCTCTATCCCATCCTCGAGTCAGACGTGGGGTACTGTTTTTTATGTTCCTTTAAGGACTTAAGTCTTCTTAAGTCTTAAGGACTTAAGTCTTCTCTTTACTATACAGTACCGTATTTTTCATAATAGGCTTTACAAGGTTTTTTCGTAACTGTGTTCTACTGTTTATTTTTCTTCGTTGCTGCGGAGTACTGTGTTTTTCTTTGTTACTGTTTGGTACTGTATTTCTTTGTTACTGTGTTGTACTTTCTCAGTTACTGAGTGACAGTCTTTTTTATGACAGTGTAATACTGTTTTTTTATATGACAGTGTTATACTGTTTTTTTATGTGACAGTGTAATACTGTCTTTTTCCTCATTTCACACTCTTCAGAAGTATTTTCTCAGTACAACCAGCATAATTCCGTCCTTCTCGGTATACAGTGTTGCCATATTCTCGTGCCTGATTTTGTACCCTCCCGAGCACTAAGTGTTGCCATTCGTTGGTCAGTTTCAGTGGGCAACCCGCATGCCAGCGAAGCTTTGAGTTAATTTGCACTCTAAATTACACTTAAATGTTTAGCATGAATGTCAGCCCGCACTGTTACGCATGCTTTTAATTGTTTAATTCCCACACTTTTAATTCTTTAATTATTTTGATTGAAATTAGAGTACTTTATTTCAGTTAACTTTGCATTAACTCTGTACTTGCGTCGGCGGAAATTTTTCAGCGAGTTCCGTACGAGAAATTATACTGGAATTTAGTGTAGTATTCAAACACAGTATTATCAATTGTAAATTTAAATATAATATAAATATAATGATAATATCCACGTTATTTATAATATCCACGTTGTTTTTCAGGTATGAAGATTTTGGATTGGTTATTTTCATTAACCTCCAGTAGTTGGTTTCGAAGATTTAGTCTTGTTGAGAAGCAATTAGGTCGTGCATTTCGAAAGTTTGAGTACATGGTGTTTTTATTCAGGTTTGTGCATACATGCAGAAATTCACGTGACTTTAGAAAGGCGGAAATCTCAGTCATCAAATCTACCACCCTCGATACTACGTTTGTTTATATTGTCATTGATACGTCAGTATCACAAACATGAAATACGTTTATAATCACCCTCGGTACTACGTTAATGTCGTTGATTTATTAATACCACAAACGTGAAAAGCTTCATGACCAATAACACTCGATATAGAGTTTGTTTATATTGTTGATATGTCAGTATCACAAACGTGAAAAACGTCATGATCAGTAACACTCGATGATACGTTTCTTTATACTGTTGATACGTCAGTATCACAAACGTGAAATACGTCATGGACACACACACCCTCGATGATGCGTTTGTTTATGTTGTTGTTGACGCGTGCGTTCGTTGCCATGGCGACCACGATCTCTGTCTCTGACAGTGTTGCGCCTGCAGCCAATCGACCGCCTGTTTTTTATTCGGTGCTAAAGAGTGAATTTTGCGTCATGCCTCCATCGTCTCCCAAACCTGACACACGCAGGCGTGTCAAGCCTGACACACGCAGGCGTGTCAAACCTGACACACGCAGGCGTGTCAAACCTGACACACGCAGGCGTGTCAAGCCTGACACACGCAGGCGTGCCGAGCCTGACGCACGCAGGCGTGCCGAGCCTGACACGCGCAGGCGTGTCGAGCCTGACACACGCAGGCGTGTCATGCCTGACACACGCAGGCGTGTCTTGCCTGACACACGCAGGCGTGTCGAGCCTGACACACGCAGGCGTGTCAAGTCTGACACTCGCAGGCGTGTCAAGCCTGACACACGCCGGCGGGTCAAACCTGACACACGCAGGTGGGTCAAACCTGGTACGCCTTGGGAGAAGATGTGGGGTCCCGTGCTGAAGATCTTCTCATGAGAATAAAGCTATCGTGTATGAAGGAATTTATTAATTTTCATTGGGGGAAGATGTGAGGTCCCAAGCTGAAGGTTCCCAGAATGATTATAGTCGTTACGGGAATTAGCTCTCTCTGAGGGAAGATGTGGTGTCCAGAGTTGAACCTCATTTCATGAGGCTAGGATTGTCACTAAGTAAATTTACGCTTGGAAAAGATGTGAGGTCCCGAGCTGAAAGTCTCCTCCGTTTCTACTCTTTCTGAGTAAAAGGACGTTTCCAGTTGATGGTGTGAGGTCCCGATCTAAATATTGAGTAGGACTTCCATTCGTTTAAATAGAATAGGTTTTTTGTATTGAACTGAATCGTCATTTTTCGGATGTGTGCTATCCTCTTTTGAATATCAGACGATCTCCTTCAAATATTATCTCGTTTCATTATTTTCCATTTCAATTTGCTGTTTCTGTGTGCAGAGGGTCCTTTGTGAGAACACACCTTGTGCATAGATTCCGCGTCTACACTAAATGGCGCATCTCTCCTTCCTCTCTTTGTAACATCTTTGCTGTGGTAAACTAACTAACTTATAATCTAATCTAACGAGAACATATTTGGTATTGCTTAATGAGGGGAAAAAGGCAGCCAAAAATTGTAGTCTCCATTCCGGATTTTTCTACTTTATCATCATCAAAGACTTATAATTTTTTTTTCTGAATTTTTGGTTTATATTCTTGTCTGAAAAAATCTGGCGACAGCCTTCGTTACGCCGTAGTTGTTTGAATGGGTGAGTCATGTGGTGAACCGTTGCGGTGGTCGTGATGGTGATGGTGGGTGATGGTAGTGGTGGTGGTGGTTGTGATGGTGGTGTATGGCAGTGGTGGTGATGGTGATGTATGGTAGTGTTGGTGATGGTGGTGGTGTTGGTGTATGATGGTATTGGTGTGCTGTGGTAATGATGTGTGGTGTGCGTTGGTGTTTGTTGGTGTTTGTGAAGAGATGTGGGCGTTGCTCCCTCCTGTCTTTCTTCCCACTTTGTTTTTCCCTTTTTCCGCTTTTCTTCTTTGTATCTTCCGCTTCTATTTTTACCCTCTGTTTTCTTTTGTCCCTATTTGTTTCCTCCTGTTTTGTTTATCCCTTTTCGTGTCTCTTCCTCTTTTGTGTTCCCCCTATGTTCCTTTCTCCCTTTGTTTTTCCCCAATTCTGTTTTTCCCTTTCGTTAGTTCCCACCTAGTTTCTTCGTTATATCTTCTTTCGTTGATTCTTCCCCTATGTCTCCCTCAGGGGGATATAACTATTGTATCTATGGGAATTAGCGCTCCCAGGGGGACTATGTCAGGGCCCGAGCTGAGAGTTAGGTACGCCTTCTTTTTGTTGAAATAAAATGTTTTTTTTTTGCTATGTTAAGGACGACCAACTTTTTCCGGGTTTACTGCTGTCCTGTTTTTCAGCACCTACTACTTTCTTCTTCAAATTTTTTCTTGTTTCATGAACTTCTTTCCTACCTTACTGTTACTGTGCACCTTGTGCATAGATTCCGCGTTCCCTCAACTCCATACTAAACGGTGCCTTCCTCTTTCCTCTCTTAGAACATCTTTGTCGTGGTTAAGGGAGGCTAAAACTTTCTTATATAATAATAATTTATAATAATAATAATAATGCCCATTTATGCAACAATTAAATAATATATTTACAAAATAATAATTAAAAAAAAAACAATTGGCTAAAGAAAAAATAATTTGGAAATTATATACAATAATTTAGAAATTGTATATAATTATTTGGAAAAATATGATAATGTAGAAATAGTAATAATTTGAAAAAACATTATAAAAAAATTGCAAATTATTCACAGGCGTTCCATGTCCCGCTGCTTATTGACAGCATCGATAGGTTCGAAACGTGTTGTATGTTTTCAGTTTTGATCTAATTGTTATTTTATTATTTCTTCATAATGTAGTGGATAAAGTATAACTGTATTATTCCATGGAAATATGGAAATGCATCGGTGTAGATATTTTACATTTATTCTGCACTGTACTGCAACTCACACACACACCTGCAAATGTATACTCACGAAACACACACTTGAACTCAAACACATCATAGATCAAACACGCACGCACAAACACACATCGTAAATTAAACACGTTGTACGCACATACACACACGAAAATATATGCAGTGCCCACTGAAACACTCACATAATTGGAAATACACATGCCCACACACAAAAACGCACATGCTCACACACGAACGCATACACAAACAACAACAACAACAAACATCCGCATCTTTGGGATGCTTTATTTCCAATTAAGCCTGATACTAATGATCTTGAGCATTGGTTTTTCAAATGTCTTATATCTAACCCTATATATAGGACACCATGACGGTTCCCCCGTAAAGCCGGTACCCATTTCCGACACCTGGGTTGAGTGGGGTATTGTGCTTGAGCTTTCCCTTATACCCAACGGGGAAAATCACCGCGCCAGCGCCGGGATACGAACCCTCGTCTCCAACATACAAGGCCGATCCTTTAAGCACTGTGCCACGGCGAGCAAACAGACACAAACACACACGTATTCTTACAAAGGCACTCTCCCACAGATGAAAACGCACATGCTGACACACGTTTACACGAACCTGCACACACAGACGCGAATAAATGCACGCACACACGAACACACACTCAACTTTCGCTATCCGTCGCGTGCGTTGGTGTGCAGGAAATGCTTGTAGTGTTTGTGCGTGCTGTGCTGTGTGCGTGCTGTGCTGTGTGCGTGCTGTGCTGTGTGCGTGCTGTGCTGTGTGCGTGCTGTGCTGTGTGCGTGCTGTGCTGTGTGCGTGCTGTGCTGTGTGCGTGCTGTGCTGTGTGCGTGCTGTGCTGTGTGCGTGCTGTGCTGTGTGCGTGCTGTGCTGTGTGCGTGCTGTGCTGTGTGCGTGCTGTGCTGTGTGCGTGCTGTGCTGTGTGCGTGCTGTGCTGTGTGCGTGCTGTGCTGTGTGCGTGCTGTGTGCGTGCTGTGCTGTGTGCGTGCTGTGCTGTGTGCGTGCTGTGCTGTGTGCGTGCTGTGCTGTGTGCGTGCAGTGCTGTGTGCGTGCAGTGTTGTTGCAGTGTCGTGTGCACGCAGTGCTGTGTGCGTGCAGTGTTGTTGCAGTGTCGTGTGCACGCAGTGCTGTGTGCGTGCAGTGTTTTTGCAGTGTCGTGTGCACGCAGTGCTGTGTGCGTGCAGTGTTTTTGCAGTGTCGTGTGCGTGCAGTGTTTTTGCAGTGTCGTGTGCACGCAGTGCTGTGTGCGTGCAGTGTTGTTGCAGTGTCGTGTGCACGCAGTGTTGTGTGCGTGCAGTGTTGTTGCAGTGTCGTGTGCACGCAGTGTTGTGTGCGTGCAGTGTTGTTGCAGTGCTGTGTGCGTGCAGTGTTTTTGCAGTGTCGTGTGCACGCAGTGCTGTGTGCGTGCAGTGTTGTTGCAGTGTCGTGTGCACGCAGTGTTGTGTGCGTGCAGTGCTGTGTGCGTGCAGTGTTTTTGCAGTGTCGTGTGCACGCAGTGCTGTGTGCGTGCAGTGTTTTTGCAGTGTCGTGTGCACGCAGTGCTGTGTGCGTGCAGTGTTGTTGCAGTGTCGTGTGCACGCAGTGTTGTGTGCGTGCAGTGTTGTTGCAGTGCTGTGTGCGTGCAGTGTTGTTGCAGTGCTGTGTGCGTGCAGTGTCGTGTGCGTGCAGTGCTGTGTGCGTGCAGTGTCGTGTGCGTGCAGTGCTGTGTGCGTGCAGTGCTGTGTGCGTGCAGTGCTGTGAGCATGCAGTGCCGCGTTACTACTCATCAGATTAACTCAGATTCATTACAAACTAATTACGATGCGTTATAACGAACTTGTTTTTGTTTGTCTGAACTCGGTGAAGCGTTTGTCGCTTGACGACATCAACTTGATTTATTTACAAACCAAATTTTATTTAACTTTATTTGCAAAATAACTTTATGAAGAATGTTAGGTACAAAATAAATTTATGAAGACATTTAAAAAAAATGAATTTGTGATAAATTTTTCTTGGAAAATAAATTCATGAAGGCTATTTAAAAAATTTATTATTGAAAATTTTATTTACCAGTTAATTTTATGAAGAATTTATTTACAAAACGAAGTTCTGACGACTGCCTTATTGTGTTACTTGAGTATCTTTCGCTTCGTGACTATTTTCCAAAAATTTTTCTGGTTATTTCATTGAAAAAACGATGCGTCAGATGCAGCTTGTGGTAAATTCAGCAGCAGCTGAAAATAGGATGGCAACTTTAGGTAAACTTGCAGCTGTAAGTAGGTATATGGGAACTGAAACACTGCAGCTCTAAATAGAAATGCCATTTTATATATAGCTGCAGTTATAAATTGAAGTGCAACCATAAATCCAGCTTTCAGATGTACGTTCAACTGCAGCTGTAAATAGAGCTTGAGGTTGAAATCGAGCTGCGCATGAATATAGAGTTGCAACCGTAAATAGAGCTGCTGGCAGCTGCAGTGTGTACAGCTGTTACACTTCGTAAAGCTGTAACTGACATGACAACAGTACAGCTTTGAGCAGATGTCAGTTCATACATGTGCCGCGGTACTCTCGAAAAGAGATACGTTCACCCAGCTGCAGCCACTACATATATTACAGCTGCCACAGGTCGCTGCTACAGTTGTATTCGCAGATATTTCATTTCCAGCTGTAAGAGCTGTAACTAAAATTTCTGCAGCTCTATAGCTTCCGGTGCCGAAGCAGCTGCGAACGCTGCGGCAGTGCAGACATTAAAGCTGCTTTGACAGCTGTAATATAATATATTAATATGATGCTTATTATTATAATGTAACAATAAAATGTACTACGATGTCTGTACAGGTACGACTGTCGTTAATGAAGTAATTCTTGAAGCAATCGCAAAACTTGCACTATCACGAAAGCTCTACAATCGCAAAACGGAAGCAATCTTGGAAGTAATCACAAGATTTTCGCAATCGCAAAACCGTAGCAGCCCTGGAAGCAATCACAAAACCGTATCAATCGCATAACCGCAGCGATGGAAGGCACAATTTCGTCTAGCTTCAATATGGAGCGTCGACCGAACTGCGCCAAATGTGGCGTGGGGGCTGTCGTTTGTGCAAACTTGATGGGGCTGGTGTGGCTGGGAGTGGTGTGGCTGGGAGTGGTGTGGCTGGGAGTGGTGTGGCTGGGAGTGGTGTGGCTGGGAGTGGTGTGGCTGGGAGTGGTGTGGCTGGGAGTGGTGTGGCTGGGAGTGGTGTGGCTGGGAGTGGTGTGGCTGGGGCTGGTGTGGCTGGGGCTGGTGTGGCTGGGAGTGGTGTGGCTGGGAGTGGTGTGGCTGGGAGTGGTGTGGCTGGGAGTGGTGTGGCTGGGAGTGTTGTGGTTGGGAGAAAAACTCTCGATTCCCGTACATTATGTGTTCCGATTTTTTTAATTCAGGAAAATCCTTCATTTCGCAAGGCATCAACTGAGTTTTATCGTTCTCCATTTATTGCCTTCCATTCAAAATAAACCTTATTTTCACAAAGGATACCTTGGTTATTATAAGTTTCAATTATTGGCATTTCATTTGAAATAAGCCTTTATTTCTCAAGGAACACTCCAGTTTAATTATTTTCTATTTTTTGCTTTTAATTCAAGATAACCCTCAATTTCTGAAAAAAATCATCTCCAGTTCCATCATTCCTCATATTTAGCCTTTGATTTCGAATTATCCTTCATTTCTCTAGAACTCCTCAATTCTATAACTTCTATTTTCTATTACATTTAAAACAGATTTTCATTACTCAAGGGACACTCGGAGTTTCATCATTCTTTATTATCAGCCTTTCATTTAAAATAATCCTTCATTTCTCTAGAACACCCCTTTTCTATATTTCCCCTTTCCTATTTCATTTAAAACAGGCTATCATTTCTCAAGAGACACTCGGAGTTCCATCCCTCCCAATTTTCAGCCCAGGTTTTCTCAGTGCACCACACATTTTCTCCCCTTGCCCACATGATCCTTTATAAGAGCACGCCGGTGAGAGAGAGAGATTCTTCGGATGTTTGTATTTCGGCAAAAGCGTCTCCCCGAACCCCATTATTGTAGAGACAGGCAGGCAAAGTCCCTTGTATAACAAGGCATAAAGATGCCGGGGTCAGCTTATGATAAGGGTAATAGAAAAGCAGTATTGAGGGGAGCGACTACGTCTATATCGACAAATTATGGCTCACCCTCCGTACTCTGCATTCTCAAAGATCTGGTTATCGCCACACCGCGGCGCGCTTGTTTGCGGAATGTTGCTTTCGTTCGGCGGAAATCCCGGTTTGTACGGTGTATCCGCTCGTTCTTGCTCATTTGTAACGAGATGTGATGATTGTGATATGATTTATCATTCTCTGTAATTTGATGTAATGATTTTGACATGTTTTATTTTTTTTGTAAATTAATGTAACGCTTGATAATTAATTTTAATTTTTGTATACTTATCTTTGATGTTGGGTTGAAAAGGTTGGTTGCAAAAAATGAATTAAAATCATTTCGGTATTTGGGCGTGATAAAGTTTAACTATTGACTTCATGATATTCTTTTTCTGTTATTATTTTTTTTACAGAGAATGCATCTAAGCTCCCGAACAGTGAATGGTATTTGTTATGTCACTTGAAGCAGGGTGCCACTTGAGTTAACCAATACATCACTTGAAAAGAAGTGTCATTTGAAGAAGAGTTTCACTTTAAACAGTCACTAAAGTATATCGCACGTGAATTAACATTTTCGAGTTACAGTGTATTATCTTCTGAATAGAGTTGCAGTCCAACCCCATCCGTTATAAAATATAATTCTAATTTTCCTACGTAAAGCATAGGGAAATTATAATTAAATCTTCTTTTTTCTCTGTAAAGTATAATTTCTCTCATAATTCTCTTTCAACTCTCTTTTCCCTCCGTAAAGTTCAATTAATTATTTTTTAACTCTCTTTTCAATTTATAAAGTTCAAATAATTCTCTTTTAACTCTCTTTTCGCTCCATAAAGTTCAATTAATTCTCTTTTAACTCTCTTTTCGCTCCATAAAGTTCAATTAATTCTCTTTTAACTCTCTTTTCAGTTTATAAAGTTTAATTAATTCTCTTTTAACTCTTTAAATCCTTTTTCGCTCCGTAAAATTTAACTTAAGTTCGTACCAAACTCCGGCCGAAGACCCCGATAGGAACAGCAAAGCTCAGCGGGCCTAAGACAGAACCCTGAGGTACGCACCAAATCAAGCAGTGTTTGACGGCCAGAAATCAGATTGCTCGCCCACCGTACCGACTCGCTCGTCTCTCTACATAATTGGAAATAGAAGGAACGCGAGGGGAAATAATTCAACTGCTCCTTCCTCTTAAAGATGTTTATCTTGAAGCCGAAGGCCGAGTCTGAAAGCTTTCTTATCACGCGCAAAATTCGAGGGCTTTTGCGCCCTGATTTATGATTGTGATGATTTGTTCTTGGGCTCGTACTTACTGAGTTTTGTCTTGGCTTTTATACTAATAAAACTTCACTATTGTATGTTTTAGAAAGAATTGATCAATTCAGTGATGTATGATGGAAAAAATTTACTCATGTGCTTGTACTGACTCAGTCTTTACTTTTGTGTATAGGCCTTGATACTAATACAACTTTATTATTTTGTGTCATGAAAATATTTGTAACTTGGTTCACTTATGATTGTGAAGATTTCTTCTTGTGGTTATTGAGTGCTTGTTTAGGCTGTGATACGTGTACAACTTTGCTATTATGGGGTATAGAAGATATTTATATCTTGTGTAATTTATGATTTGGAATATTTGTTCGTGTCTTAGTACTTTTGAGTTTTTTTGGTTTTGATACGAGTACAACTTCACTATTATATGTTTTAGACGGTATTTATAACTTGCGTGAAGTATAATAGTAAATATTTTTTCTTGTACTTATTCCCCTCAGGGGGATACAATTATTGTATCTATGGGAACTAGCGCTCCCAGGGGGACAATGTGATGGCCTGAGCTGAGAGTTAGGTAGGCCTTCTATTTGTTGAAATATAATGTTTTTGTTATGTTAAGGACCACCTTTTTTCGGTTCACTGCTGTCCTGTTTTTCAGCACCTACTACTGTCTTCTTCAACTTTGGTCTTGTTTCATAATCTTCTTTCACAACTAACTGTTTCTATGCCTTTCTGCGTAGATTCCGCGTTTCCTTAACTCCATACTAAATGGTGCCTTCCTCCTTCCTCTCTTTGGATCGCAATTGTTGCTGGGTAGGGAGGCTAAAACTAACGACTAATCTAATCTTGTACTTATTGAGTTTTTATCTTGGCTTCGATACGTGTATAACTTGACTATTACGGGCTATAAAAGATATTTATATCTTGTGTGATTTATGAGTGAAATTTTTTTTTTGTGTTTGTACTTTAGAGTTTTGTCTGTTTTGATATTAATAAAACTTCACTATTATGAGGTTTAGAAGGTATTTATACCTTGAGTGATGTTTGACAGTAATGATTTATTCTTGTTTTTAACATTGTTGAGTTTATTTTCTGCACCAATTTTTTAATTCTGAATTTCTTTTCATTCCAGGTAAGCGTCTTCGTGTGAATTAGAAGACACTTGTCAGCGGCTTCAGTTTGCCGCACATTTTTGCTGTGAGTAAAGCTAATGACTGTAAATGAGGGCGTTTATTATCAGTAATATGAGGCGTAGACTGAATAGTGTCCGCGTAACACCAGACTTTACGGTGAGTACTATCTGCGTAACACCAGGCTTTACAGAGTACTATCTGCGTAACACCAGGCGTAACAGAGCCCTATCTGCGTAACACTTGGCGTAACAGAGCACTATCTGCGTAACACCAGGCGTAACAGAGCACTATCTGCGTAACACCAGGCGTAACAGAGCACTATCTGCGTAACACCTGGCGTAACAGAACACTATCTGCGTAACAGAGCACTATCTGCGTGACACCAGACGTCACAGAGCACTATCTGCGTAACACCAGACGTAACAGCACTATCTGCGTAACACCAGACGTTACAGAGTACTATCTGCGTAACACCAGGCGTAACAGAGCACTATCTGCGTAACACCAGACGTTACAGAGTACTATCTGCGTAACACCAGACGTTCCAGAGTATTATCTGCGTAACACCAGACGTTACAGAGCACTATCTGCGTAACACCAGGCGTAACAGGGCACTATCTGCGTAACACCAGACGTAACAGAGCACTATCTGCGTCACACCAGACGTAACAGAGCACTATCTGCGTAACACCAGACGTAACAGAGCACTATCTGCGTAACACCAGGTGTAACAGAGCACTATCTGCGTAACACCAGGTGTAACAGAGCACTATCTGCGTAACACCACACGTCACAGAGCAGTGTCCCCGTAACTTGAGGCGTAACGGAGTCGGCGGCGGAGTTTTGAGCGAAGTTCAGAACGGAAGTGCGTGCATTATCAGACGGCCGCCGAGCTGCTGTGATTTACGCTCGAACTTCTGCCGAGATTGGATGGAAGGACAGGGCCTGCCTCCGCAACGCGCGACGGGCAGCGTGTCTTGCGGGGACGTGTGCGTGTGTTGTCGCCAATTTACGGGGGGGCGGGGGGGGGGGGGGTAGGGGGGGGTGTTGTGTTTACGGGTCACTGGGGCACTGTGTTGCTTCTTGGAATCTTAGGCCAGTTTACGGAGATAGCTTTGGAAATCTATGGTCAATTTTTCAAATTTAGTCCATAAATACCCAATTTTTTCAAATTAAATCCATAAATTCACACTTTTTTCAAATTTAGTCCATAAATCCCCAACTTTTTAAAATTTAATCTATAAATCCTTAACTTTTTCAAATTTAATCCATAAATCCCCAAGTTTTTCAAATTTAGTCCATAAATCCCCAATTTTTACAAATTCAGTCTACCAAACCCCAAAGTTTTCAAATTTCATTACGCAAAAACGCAAAATTTTCAGACAAATAAGCGAGAAAAGCCTTCGACTCCAAAAAAAAAAAATGCAGAACCAATTTCAGCGAACAAAAAAAATACCAAAATCGCGAATTTCGACGAGAAGACATCACGGGCAACCCAGTTTCCTTCAGAGGGTTCCTCTCTGGGGGGGAAGCAACGGGTGATAGTGGGGGATGGGGGAAGCGTGTGTGGGGGAAAAACGTGTATGGGGGGAGGGAGGGAGTGGGGATAGGGAAAACGTGTGTGGGGGGAGGGGGGAGGGGTTTCCCCAGGGGGTCCGCGCCCCCTAACGGGATTTGCGGGAACAAACTGGCCAAGTTAAGCTTCTGAAGGCAACAATGAACGTCTTAAATGAATTGCCGGGCGCTGCGTCTGCTCTGAATGGTGATTGTGGTGCGTCATGTGTGTGTGGTGGCGTGTTATGTGTGGCGGTGCGTCATGCGTGTGGTGGTGCGTCATGTGTGGTGGGTCATGTGTGTGGCGGTGCGTCATGTGTGGCGGTGCATCATGTGTGTGTGGTGGTGCGTCATGTGTGTGTGGTGGTGCGTCATGTGTGTGTGGTGGTGCGCCATGTGTGTGGTGGTGCGTCATGTGTGTGTGGTGGTGCGTCATGTGTGGCGGTGCATCATGTGTGTGTGGTGGTGCGTCATGTGTGTGTGGTGGTGCGTCATGTGTGTGGTGGTGCGGCATGTGTGTGGTGGTGCGTCATGTGTGTGTGGTGGTGCGTCATGCGTGTGGTGGTACGTCATGCGTGTGGTGGTACGTCATGTGTGTGTGGCGGTGCGTCATGTGTGGCGGTGCATCATGTGTGGCGGTGCATCATGTGTGTGTGGTGGTGCGTCATGTGTGTGTGGTGGTGCGTCATGTGTGTGGTGGTGCGTCATGTGTGTGTGGTGGTGCGTCATGCGTGTGGTGGTGCGTTATGTGTGTGTGGTGGTGCGTCATGTGTGTGTGGTGGTGCGTCATGTGTGTGTGGTGGTGCGTCATGTGTGTGTGGTGGTGCTTCATGTGTGTATGGTGGTGCTTCATGTGTGTAGGGTGGTGCGTCATGTGTGGCGGTGCATCATGTGTGTGTGGTGGTGCGTCATGTGTGTGTGGTGGTGCGTCATGTGTGTGTGGTGGTGCGTCATGTGTGTGGTGGTGCGTCATGTGTGTGTGGTGGTGCGTCATGTGTGGCGGTGCATCATGTGTGTGTGGTGGTGCGTCATGTGTGTGTGGTGGTGCGCATTGTGTGTGTGGTGGTGCGTCATGTGTGTGTGGTGGTGCGTCATGCGTGTGGTGGTACGTCATGTGTGTGTGGCGGTGCGTCATGTGTGGCGGTGCATCATGTGTGTGTGGTGGTGCGTCATGTGTGTGTGGTGGTGCGTCATGTGTGTGTGGTGGTGCGTCATGTGTGTGTGGTGGTGCGTCATGTGTGTGTGGTGGTGCGTCATGCGTGTGGGGGTGCGTCATGTGTGTGTGGTGGTGCGTCATGTGTGTGTGGTGGTGCGTCATGTGTGTATGGTGGTGCGTCATGTGTGTGGTGGTGCGTCATGTGTGTGTGATGGTGCGTCATGCGTTTGTGGTGGTGTGTTGTGTGTGGCAGTGCGTCATGTGTGGTGGTGCGTCATGTGTGTGGTGGTGCGTCATGTGTGTGGTGGTGCGTCATGTGTGTGGTGGTGCGTCATGTGTGTGGTGGTGCGTCATGTGTGTGGTGGTGCGTCATGTGTGTGGTGGTGCGTCATGTGTGTGGTGGTGCGTCATGTGTGTGGTGGTGCTTCATGTGTGGTGGGTCATGTGTGTGGTGGTCCATCATGTGTGTGGTGGTGCGTCATGTGTGTGTGGTGGTGTGTTGTGTGTGGTGGTGCGTCATGTGTGTGTGGTGGTGTGTTGTGTGTGGTGGTGCGTCATGCGTTTGTGGTGGTGCGTCATGAGTAGTGATGCGTCATGAGTAGTGATGCGTCATGTGTGGGTGGTGGTGCGTTATATGTGTGTGGTGGTGCGTCATGAGTAATGGTGCGTTATGTGTCTGGTGGTGAACAGGTAACTTTTACACGTTTGTAGTGTATGAATTTTTTAATTTTTTTATTTGTTGCGGCATTTGAGAGCAGCCTCGACTGCTGTAGCGGCTAACGTTGCGTTTAACCGTTCAATTGTGCGCTTAACAGTTCATCTCCTCGTTTAACCGTCTAACTTTGCGTTTAACCGGTCAAATATTGAGCGATTCAACCTACAGTCCGATAAAGTTATTCAAAATGAAGTTTATTTTTCCACTTCTGTTGACAATTGTGGAATTTGAGTTTGATTTTTCTGTTCGGTTTTTGATACGAGAAATGAATTTTCTTCGACGTGAAGCCTAAAGTCTCATTTCTAAGTTGAGAATTTAATAGCAGTAAATGACTTAAGTTGCCAAGTTCTGATTTATATTTTCATGTTCTTACATCTTTTTGTTTTATCTGTTCTCATCTTATTTTTCATTTTCCATGCTTTTTCTGAGTTTTCTTCTCAAGTTCACGTCTTCCTTTCGAAGTTTCCAGTTCTCCTCCAAGTTATTCGCTTTATTTCCTGGTGTTCGTCTTCATTAAATATTTTCATTTCCTCTACGCTCTCCGTTCCCTTCTCAAGTTTTAAATTTTGTTTCAGGCCCTCAGCTTTTTTCAAACTTATGATTTTTTCTCACTTATCGTCTATATATCAAGTTGAATTTTTTTTGAAGTTTTCATGTTTTTCCAAAGTTTTGAGTTGAATTTCCAATTCCACGTGCACGTAGTTCCCTTCACGTGCACGTAGTTCCCTTCACGTGCACGTAGTTCCCTTCACGTGCACGTAGTGCCCTTCACGTGCACGTAGTTCCCTTCACGTGCACGTAGTTCCCTTCACGTGCACGTAGTTCCCTTCACGTGCTCGTAGTTCCCTTCACATGCACGTAGTTCCCTTCACGTGCACGTAGTTCCCTTCACGTGCACGTAGTTCCCTTCACGTGCACGTAGTTCCCTTCACGTGCACGTAGTTCCCTTCACGTGCACGTAGTTCCCTTCACGTGCACGTAGTTCCCTTTACGTGCACGTAGTTCCCTTCACGTGCACGTAGTTCCCTTCACGTGCACGTAGTTCCCTTTACGTGCACGTAGTTCCCTTTACGTGCACGTAGTTCCCTTCACGTGCACGTAGTTCCCTTCACGTGCACGTAGTTCCCTTCATGTGCAATTTTATCGAATCGAATAATGATTCATTTGATAAGAATATTAGTATATCCATATGATAAGAGTATTGACTTATCCCTTAGATAAGAGTATTGACTTATCCCTTAGATAAGAGTATTGCCTTATCCCTTAGATAAGAGTATTGCCTTATCCCTTAGATAAGAGTATTGCCTTATCCCTTAGATAAGAGTATTGCCTTATCCCTTAGATAAGAGTATTGCCTTATCCCTTAGATAAGAGTATTGCCTTATCCCTTAGATAAGAGTATTGCCTTATCCCTTATATAAGAGTATTGCCTTATCCCTTAGATAAGAGTATTGCCTTATCCCTTAGATAAGAGTATTGCCTTATCCCTTAGATAAGAGTATTGCCTTATCCCTTAGATAAGAGTATTGCCTTATCCCTTAGATAAGAGTATTGCCTTATCCCTTAGATAAGAGTATTGCCTTATCCCTTAGATAAGAGTATTGCCTTATCCCTTAGATAAGAGTATTGCCTTATCCCTTAGATAAGAGTATTGCCTTATCTCTTAGATAAGAGTATTGCCTTATCCCTTAGATAAGAGTATTGCCTTATCCCTTAGATAAGAGTATTGCCTTATCCCTTAGATAAGAGTATTGCCTTATCCCTTAGATAAGAGTATTGCCTTATCCCTTAGATAAGAGTATTGCCTTATCCCTCAGATAAGAGTATTGCCTTATCCCTCAGATAAGAGTATTGCCTTATGTGTTTGATTTCTCCATTACATAACTACATTAAATTACTATCCGTTGATGTACTGGGGTTGCCCAATATACGGGATCCTACGCGTAAGTTTACGGGAACAAATTCTACGTCTTGGCTTATGGATCCTACGTCTGCGTTTACGGATCCTACATCCTACGTTCACGGATCCTACGTCTGCGTTTACGGATCCTACATCCTACGTTCACGGGACCGACGCCTTCACTACGTACCTTCATTAGTTTGCCATTTCCTTTTGCAGAATCCGACCGCCTGAGTCATGTGTGGTCGAGCTTGTGTGCGTGCGCGTGTGTACGCGTACGTTTGTGCGATTGTGCGTGAGTGTGTGTGCGTTTGTACGCGTGTGGGCTTCATTAGAAGATTCACTCCATATCAGGACCGTCGCTTGATCCACGAGCTGTGTAATATCATAGATTGATTTTAAATATCACTCGTGAATATCAAATATTGAATAGTAAATATATTTAAATATCACATTTTAAAATATTAAGTATAAAAATATTAAATATTTAAAATATGTAATGATAAATATCACTTGTAACATTGCGATATTCCACTGAAATCCTCTGTTTTCGCACTCGTATAAATCCTGTTTTCAAACCAATGTTTTCTCAGACCTACGAGCCAGCTTTGCTGTATGTATGTAGCTCACTATGTTGTCTGCGGTGTAAATTTAATGCATACCGAGCATGTGTATTATTATAAAGGGCATGTATTTTAAATTAGTTAGGGGGACAGGGTGGAAGCTTAGCAGCAGAGCACATGTATGGACTGACTGTAAAGTTGACAGTTTAGGTATGGGCGATATTGTGTGTGAAGAGTTTGTTGCTGTTAAGGTATGCTTTCATGAAATTTGTTGCTATTAAGTCATGCTTTCAAAAAAAAATTTGTTAAGTCATGCTTTCAAAAAATTTGTTATCAAGTCATGCTTCCAAAAAGTTTGTTATTAAGTCATGCTTTCAAAAAATTTATTGTTATTAAGTCATGCTTTCAAAAAAATTGTCGTTACAAAGTCTTACTTTCAAATGTTTGATGCTATTAAGTCATACTTTAAAGAAACAAATCCAAAATTTATAACAAATCCGAAAATATGGAAGAACATTTTTGAGACCTTATATCTCAGAACCACTCACATGTCGCATCGCTCTCTCAGAAACCAAAAAAAATTACGGTATGATTCGCCAGAACAACCACTCAAATCTTCTGCTGTTCTCTAAGAGACAGACAAGTTTCAAGCATAATTCTCCAGAACCACTTAATTTTCGTACCCTTCTCTGAGACCAAGAAAATTCAGCTATCTTTTACTCCAAAACAACGCACTTGAATTGTTCTATCGGAAAATAGAAAACTTCATGCATAATTCCCCAGAATCTCTCACTTATCGTATAGTTCTTCCAAAAATAGAAATATTTTAAGCATAATTCGATAGAACCTCTCTCATCTCGTACTATTCTCTAAGTGACGGACGAATTTCACGTACGTCATTTAGCAGAACTTTACACATCCGGCCTTTTTCTCTCAAAGACCCATAAATTTCAGGCAACTCATTCCTCAAAACCTCTCGCATCCTGAGCTTTCCTCTCTGAGACCGAACAATTCAGGTATAATTACTAAGAACGACCACTCAAATCTCGTACTGTCATCTCAAAGACTAAGAAATTTCAGGAACTTCATGCCCTGGACTCTCACTTGTCAGGTTGTCCTCCGAGAGACCGAAAAGTTTCAAGTATAATTCCCCATTACCACCCACTTGTCGTATTGTCCTCTCAGCGACCAGTAAATTTGAGGTACAATTCCCCAGAATCTCTCACTTGTATTGTCCTCTCAGCGACCAGTAAATTTGAGGTACAATTCCCCAGAATCTCTCACTTGTATTGTCCTCTCAGCGACCAGTAAATTTGAGGTACAATTCCCCAGAATCTCTCACTTGTATTGTCCTCTCAGCGACCAGTAAATTTGAGGTACAATTCCCCAGAATCTCCCACTTGTATTGTCCTCTCAGCGACCAGTAAATTTGAGGTACAATTCCCCAGAATCTCTCACTTCTATTGTCCTCTCAGAGACCAGTAAATTTGAGGTACAATTGCCCAGAATCTCTCACTTGTATTGTCCTCTCAGCGACCAGTAAATTTGAGGTACAATTCCCCAGAATCTCCCACTTGTATTGTCCTCTCAGCGACCAGTAAATTTGAGGTACAATTCCCCAGAATCTCTCACTTCTATTGTCCTCTCAGAGAACAGTAAATTTGAGGTACAATTGCCCAGAATCTCTCACTTGTATTGTCCTCTCAGCGACCAGTAAATTTGAGGTACAATTACCCCGAATCTCTCACTTGTATTGTCCTCTCAGCGACCAGTAAATTTGAGGTAAAATTCCCCAGAATCTCTCACTTGTATTGTCCTCTCAGAGACCAGTAAATTTGAGGTACAATTGCCCAGAACCTCTCACTTGTATTGTCCTCTCAGAGACCAGTAAATTTGAGGTACAATTGCCCAGAATCTCTCACTTGTATTGTCCTCTCAGAGACCAGTAAATTTGAGGTACAATTGCCCAGAACCTCTCACTTGTATTGTCCTCTCAGAGACCAGTAAATTTGAGGTACAATTGCCCAGAACCTCTCACTTGTATTGTCCTCTCAGAGACCAGTAAATTTGAGGTACACTTGCCCAGAACCTCTCACTTGTATTGTCCTCTCAGAGACCAGTAAATTTGAGGTACAATTGCCCAGAAGCTCTCACTTGTATTGTCCTCTCAGAGACCAGTAAATTTGAGGTACAATTGCCCAGAACCTCTCACTTGTATTGTCCTCTCAGAGACCAGTAAATTTGAGGTACAATTGCCCAGAATCTCTCACTTGTATTGTCCTCTCAGAGACCAGTAAATTTGAGGTACAATTGCCCAGAATCTCTCACTTGTATTGTCCTCTCAGAGACCAGTAAATTTGAGGTACAATTACCCCGAATCTCTCACTTGTATTGTCCTCTCAGAGACCAGTAAATTTGAGGTACAATTGCCCAGAATCTCTCACTTCTATTGTCCTCTTAGAGACCAGTAATTTTGAGGTACACTTGCCCAGAATCTCTTACTTGTATTGTCCTCTTAGAGACCAGTAAATTTGAGGTACAATTCCCCAGAATCTCTCACTTGTATTGTTCTCTCAGAGACCAGTAAATTTGAGGTACAATTCCCCAGAATCTCTCACTTGTATTGTTCTCTCAGAGACCAGTAAATTTGAGGTACAATTACCCCGAATCTCTCACTTGTATTGTCCTCTCAGAGACCAGTAAATTTGAGGTACAATTCCCCAGAATCTCTCACTTGTATTGTTCTCTCAGAGACCAGTAAATTTGAGGTACAATTCCCCAGAATCTCTCACTTGTATTGTTCTCTCAGAGACCAGTAAATTTGAGGTACAATTACCCCGAATCTCTCACTTGTATTGTCCTCTCAGAGACCAGTAAATTTGAGGTACAATTGCCCAGAATCTCTCACTTGTATTGTCCTCTCAGAGACCAGTAAATTTGAGGTACAATTGCCCAGAATCTCTCACTTCTATTGTCCTCTTAGAGACCAGTAAATTTGAGGTACAATTGCCCCGAATCTCTCACTTGTATTGTCCTCTCAGAGACCAGTAAATTTGAGGTACAATTCCCCAGAATCTCTCACTTCTATTGTCCTCTCAGAGACCAGTAAATTTGAGGTACAATTCCCCAGAATCTCTCACTTCTATTGTCCTCTCAGAGACCAGTAAATTTGAGGTACACTTGCCCAGAATCTCTCACTTGTATTGTCCTCTCAGAGACCAGTAAATTTGAGGTACAATTGCCCAGAATCTCTCACTTCTATTGTCCTCTTAGAGACCAGTAATTTTGAGGTACACTTGCCCAGAATCTCTTACTTGTATTGTCCTCTCAGAGACCAGTAAATTTGAGGTACAATTGCCCAGAATCTCTCACTTCTATTGTCCTCTTAGAGACCAGTAATTTTGAGGTACACTTGCCCAGAATCTCTTACTTGTATTGTCCTCTCAGAGACCAGTAAATTTGAGGTACACTTGCCCAGAATCTCTTACTTGTATTGTCCTCTTAGAGACCAGTAAATTTGAGGTACACTTGCCCAGAATCTCTTACTTGTATTGTCCTCTTAGAGACCAGTAAATTTGAGGTACACTTGCCCAGAACCTCTTACTTGTATTGTCCTCTTAGAGACCAGTAAATTTGAGGTACACTTGCCCAGAATCTCTTACTTGTATTGTCCTCTTAGAGACCAGTAAATTTGAGGTACACTTGCCCAGAATCTCTTACTTGTATTGTCCTCTTAGAGACCAGTAAATTTGAGGTACACTTGCCCAGAATCTCTTACTTGTATTGTCCTCTTAGAGACCAGTAAATTTGAGGTACACTTGCCCAGAATCTCTTACTTGTATTGTCCTCTTAGAGACCAGTAAATTTGAGGTACACTTGCCCAGAATCTCTCACTTGTATTGTCCTCCCAGAGACCAGTAAATTTGAGGTACAATTGCCCAGAAGGCCCCACTTGTATTGTCCTCCCAGAGACAGAGCTGTGCTCCGACATGATGACGCTCCCCTGAGGGGCCAAATGAGAACAGATATGAAAAGTTTACGCTTCAAAACACATGAAGGTGTCCGACTTTTTTCATTAGAGAGAAGTTAAGGAAGTTTGAGCTGCGCGTACGGAGCGAGAATAAAAGAGCCGGTAAGTGTCCTCATAGAGGCTACTTAACAAAGGTTAATGAGCTCCGAGCCTCTTGCCTGAAGCGGGTGTGTCTCTCCGTAGTTGTGATGCTATGTCGGGGCTTATGGTTTGGGGGCCCAAGTTCTCGTATGAACAGTTTTTTTTCTGAATCATTTTGGTTGTGATGAGGCACAGAATTTTGCCTTAAAAGGCTGAGTGTGGGAATTCGACTGTGAAAGACTACGTCTTCCGCTCCAAATTTTTAAGTTAAGCTTATTATGAAATTTTTTGATTAACCGTTTTTTCTGAATCAGTATTGGTTTTGAAAAAACTTAAAGAATTTCAAATTAAAATGCTGAGTCTAGGAAATTGAATGTGAGAAGCTTAATTTTCTCCTCTAATTTCCATGTGTAACTTATTTTGATTCGTTTGAATTGAAATTCTCCGATTAACCATTTTTTTCGAATCAATTTTGGTTTTGACACGACACGGAATTACGTCTTGAAAGGATGAGTATGAGAATTTGACTATGAAAGACTACGTATTCTGCTCCAATTTTTCAAGCTTAACTCATTTTGATTCAAAACTTGGATAATATAATTCAAACAGAGCATTAGTATTAACCCAACAATATACGTCCTAATTTTGAGCTAGAAAATGCAGGTAATTTAAATTTCTAAATATTAAGGTCGGAAAAAAGGACTTCACATCAAGATAGGAACTGAATGGATACAGACACAGGACAGTACAATAGTACCAAGCGACTGTTGGACGGATGGACGGATATTTCCGTCCGGCGAAAGATCAAGATTAGAAAAATAGCTGCAGCAACTGCTAACTGCTCGTTTTTTCTCCGATATTTTAGTTGTATTGTTTTGATTTTTTTGATGTAATTCTGAAATCCTCTTTTTCTATACCCCTTCTGCATAGATTCCTCATTCTCTTATCTCCATACTAAATGGGGCCTTCCTCCTTCCTCTCTTCGATACGCTCTTTCTTATAGCGTTTAGGGAGGCTTAATCCAACTTATGATCTTAATCTTCCGAAATCCTCTAGCGATTGATGATAAAAAGACATCTCAAAAGCTGACAAGAATGGGCTCTATTACGATGTACTCAATAATGGGAGGCATTTGTTTAATGCAATGAATTACCGCTTTAGATGGTTTAAGATTTTTCCGACCAGCTTCTTTGGCTGCTTGTGAACGTTTAAAGATGCTGGAACATCACTGCATTCTTTTTCAATGGTTGCATGTTTCGATTCTTGAAGGGCATTAACATCTAGAAGATACAGTATAGACCACCTCAGAGTCTCGCTTCATATTTTTAGGTGAATTAAACACGTTAGTTGCGATGGGTTAAACTGAAGTTCAATATTCAACTTAAATTTAAAGTCAAAAGTGAAAAGCAAATTTGTAAATATCAAACATTAACTGGGCCTGTAAAGTACCATTAATTCAGAAAGGTTGTTAGAATATTTCAAAACGACCCATCGATGGGTCGTTTCGCAGCAGGAAAAACCTAACTACGACCCACCGGTGGGTCGTACCGCAATGAATGTGTTAAGTCGTCCCGAATTAACGCGTAGATATACGTATTTAATTAAGCAAATGAATATATTTGTATGGTATATACGAGCTGCAAGTCTCATTTTATATTTTCAAGTGAATTAAGTCATCCCGAATAAATGCGAAGGTATATCCGACTTCCTCCAAGTGTCGCTTCATATTTGCATGGGATTTACGTGAGCGCTTATGCATGCGATAACAACGCAGCACTTTTGAGAACGTAAACTTCCTTGCACTTGTGATCCCCTCGTCTAAACACAGCACTGTGCCCTGCTGCATAGTCGAGTGCGAGGGCACTCCAAGTTAATCTTCAAGTTCTTTAACGGATCTATTTTTAGATTCGCTATCCTTCACGCAGGCGGAATTTATATGGAAAAAGGAGTTTCAAATTTCATGAGGTTTTGTCGCTCCTTGCATAAACGATTTGGACTTCAGAAAAATGAAAATCTGAGCTGCAGTTTTCAGTATGCATGATGTATGCACCCCATTCTCATACATGGTGTATGCACCCCATCCTCATACTCACACATGGTGTATTCACCCAATCCTCATACATGCGCATACGCACACGACTATAAATACTGTGCCACGTAAATCTTGTTCCATATTTTCGAACATTTATGCAATATTGGCGTAAATTTTGTGCCATATTGGCGTAAATGTTGTGCCATATTGGCGTAAATGTTGTGCCATATTGGCGTAAATGTTGTGCCATATTGGCGTAAATATTGTGCCATATTGGCGTAAATATTGTGCCATATTGGCGTAAATTTTCCGCCATATTGGCGTAAATGTTGTGCCATATTGGCGTAAATGTTGTGCCATATTGGCGTAAATATTGTGCCATATTGGCGTAAATATTGTGCCATATTGGCGTGAATTTTCCGCCATATTGGCGTAAATGTTGTGCCATATTGGCGTAAATATTGTGCCATATTGGCGTAAATATTGTGCCATATTGGCGTAAATTTTCCGCCATATTGGCGTAAATGTTGTGCCATATTGGCGTAAATGTTGTGCCATATCGGCGTAAATGTTCCGCCATATTGGCGTAAATGTTGTGCCATATTGGCGTAAATGTTGTGCCATATTGGCGTAAATGTTGTGCCATATTGGCGTAAATGTTGTACCATATCGGCGTAAATGTTGTGCCATATCGGCGTAAATGTTGTGCCATATTGGCATAAATGTTGTGCCATATTGGCATAAATGTTGTGCCATATTGGCATAAATGTTGTGCCATATTGGCATAAATGTTGTGCCATATCAGCGTAAATGTTGTGCCATATTGGCGTAAATGTTCCGCCATATTGGCGCAAATGTTCCGCCATATTGGCGTAAATGTTCCGCCATATTGGCGTAAATGTTCCGCCATATTGGCGTAAATGTTCCGCCATATTGGCGTAAATCTTGTGCCTGCGTGCTGCGGGAGGGTGCAAGGTCTGACTGTGAGGGGCGACGCCCAAACGGAGCCAGCGTAGGCGATTCTTTGCTGGTAACTATTTGTGTTATTTCCTGACTAGGCCTAAACTAGCTGAGTTATTTCCTGACTAGGCCTAAACTAGCTGAGTTATTTCCTGACTAGGCCTAGACCAGCTGAGTTATTTCCTGACTAGGCCTAGACTAGCTGAGAGCGTACTGTTATTTCCTGACTAGGCCGTAACTTGTTCAGAGCGTTTTGTTATTTCCTGACTAGGCCCAGACTAGCTGAGAGCGTACTGTTATTTCCTGACTAGGCCGTAACTTGTTCAGAGCGTTTTGTTATTTCCTGACTAGGCCTAGGCTAGCTGAGAGCGTACTGTTATTTCCTGACTAGGCCTTAACTTCTTCAGAGCGTTTTGTTATTTCCTGACTAGGCCGTAACTTGTTCAGAGCGTTTTGTTATTTCCTGACTAGGCCTAGACTAGCTGAGAGCGTACTGTTATTTCCTGACTAGGCCTTAACTTCTTCAGAGCGTTTTGTTATTTCCTGACTTGGCCTAGACTAGCTGAGAGTGTACTGTTATTTCCTGACTAGGCCTTAACTTGTTCAGAGCGTTTTGTTATTTCCTGACTAGGCCTAGACTAGCTGAGAGCGTACTGTTATTTCCTGACTAGGCCTTAACTTGTTCAGAGCGTTTTGTTATTTCCTGACTAGACATGGATTAACTCAGAACATTGGATTGCTATCTAAGTAATGGTTGGTGGATTTCTCACCTCGTCAATGGTTATATCAGCTGCTTTTAATATACTTCTACTGCATGGCAGGTGGATTTGTGTCATACGAACAGTGGATCTCTATTTTGCTACCACAGAATATCCATCAACCAGCTCTTGGATATCACCAAACAGCTTCTAGCCATCCTTCGACGAATTCTGGAAATCCATGGCGTGGCTCGTAGATTTTTATCGTACGGCTTTTCAATATCCGTCATACGGCTCATGGATAGATATCCATAATCTGCCCTGTGAAAATCCATTACACCACTCGTTGATTTCTATCGTTCGGCTCGTTGATGTCCACCGTGCGGCTCCTGGATATCCGTCATACTACTCTTGAATATCTATCATGCGGCTATTGAATATCCATCATACCACTCCTAAATATTTCATACTGGCCCCTGGATATATTTGGATATCCACATGGAAATCCTTGCGGACATCCTCGCCAGCCCACGCTAGGGCGTCTCCCAGTTCGCCGCTAAACAAAATCTTGGTAATTACTGCCCTGTCGATGTGTTCACGGGAATTGGCTCTCTGTGTGATCCGTACAGCCTCAACATTTCACCGTCTGGATTTGTTAAATCATGATCGTCATAACTGCCTGAGCTTACAGTCGTTTATGTAGCTTTGACTTTTAACACTACGCTTTCAGTGGTCTATCTAGCCTTTTTCCCTATTGAATTTGTATTTGTATAAACACAAATTACAAATTGTGATTGTAGAAACTGTACAAATTGAATTTGTATTTTTATTGAATTCCTATAATCACAACCCTTGTTACTACCTTAACTCTCAGTGGTCCATATAACCTTGACTTTTTTACTCTACGCTTTCAGTGGTCCATATAACCTTGACTTTTTTACTCTACGCTTTCAGTGGTCCATCTAACCTTTTTACCCTTGGAATTTGTAGAGTCATAACCGTTATTACTACCTTAGCTTACAGTGATCTATATAGCCTTAACGTTTTATCAATTGAATTTGTATAATCATGACTTGGGCTGTGATAACATGCTCTAATCATATTGTAACAACCCTTATAGTCACATACTCGTACATGTGCATGTTTGTAATTTACACATGTATTTGCACATTGTATTAAATCACATGCATGTGATTTATTATAAATCACATGCATGAGTTTGTTGGTGATTATTAGGGCTGTGAAAATATTATTATAGCATTTTATCACAGCCCTAGTCATGACCGTCATTACAACCTCCGCTGCTAGTTTAAAGTAGTCTCTGGCTTTAAAATATCAAAACGGGAAAAGAGGAAGGAAACGTTTTGATATTTTAAAAATAAAAGTTTACTACCACTCGGTTGTAAGCTTCAAAGAACACGGTTATCAACTCGCTCTTCATGTACGAGTCAAACTAGGATTTGTTCATTTCAAACGTTTTCCAAAAAATGACACCCGTCTGCTTGTGGTCAATAAAGTGTTAACCCTTTCCTGCACCGAGTGCCAGATATGGCACAAACCGAATTACAGAAAGCAAGCGAAATACAGATTTACTACGCTTGTGCAGTATACTACTTTTGTGTAACGCAACCATCACTTCTTTTTACTGATATTTTAACTTTTTAATGAAAGTACTTCATTCGTTAGTTCACGCTTCATATTTGTGCACTTTTCAGGGTAAAAGTTTTTCTTCCCCATCATATCTTAAATCTAATAATACCCTTGGTGTGTTTACTTATATGTTTGGTGTCCGCTTTTTAGGAAACAGCTTCTTTGAGTTAATTTGAAGGACGCTCAATGACCGTATCTGTGATACGAGTTTCACCAGTGCACAAGCACAAGAATATTTTAATGGCGGGTACTGTTGGGATGGATATTTTTGTTGGGCATCCACGTCTGGAAAATTTATTCGAGGAAAATATCGAATCCCGTCATTTTTGACGAGCCGTGTACACTACATAGCTCTTAAATAATGCAGAGAAGTGGGATTCCAAGGTAAGCGATTAGCGTTTCCTTAAATAATGCAAGAAAGTGTTGAAATGCACTTCATAGGTTTGCAATAAGCATTTCCATCATTAAAGTTAAGGCGCAGAGTCAGCAAGCGTCTGCAGCGCCGCGCCTAATTACACCAAATTAGGCGCGCTGAGGCGTTGCTTCAGCAATCATGGCGGCTTATGAGCCTGCAATCGCTTGGTGCTCTATAGGCCTATGTCATGGCGGCTTATAAGGCTGTGCTACGTGGCAGGAGTGTGCTGATGCGTAGGCCTAGATTACGGCTTTGACTTACCTCTATAACGAGCAAATTTTATGGTTTTGAACGATATATAACGTTAATTTCTCTTCATATGTCATTAATTAAATCCAGTAAATATGAAATTGCTATCGAAGCATTCAAAAAATAAGAACTATGAGTGACTTCCTAATGTCCTTCAGATTTGACAGTGGTCGAAATAAGACTATACTGCTAGATATGTTTATGTATTTAACAATTTAGGCTAGCTGCTTGATAGTCCTAGTCTGTTAGTTAAGCCTATATTGCTAATAAAGGTTTACGCCGTATTTCCAACCTATATTGCTGGGTATAATTTTGTTGCCTGGTAAGGTCCAATTTGTTTTTAAGTTTATTTTTACGAAATTGTTTATCTAACAGCAGAGGTTCTATTTCGCCTTCTTTTGACTGCAATAGAGCGACTATTTACTTCCGTAAATTTCGTCATGGCACATTGAATGAAATATCAACTGTTGGTGCATTTTGATGGTGGCACCGGTGGGATAATTTTTGCCAAGCCAATTATTAGCAAATTTTACTACGAGTTATGAATATTTTGGTAAAATATAAGAGCATTTTATTAAGTGCTATGCAAATATTCGTAGCTTTCAGTGGGAAAACCTCTGCATGTTTTTTTCATATATTTTCACGGGTTGATACAGATTTTGTGCATCTAATATTGGTATGCATTTATCTCAAAGTTTAGAATCTCAGATCATCGTCATGCATTCAATTTACAGGGCAGGAAAATTTTGATTACAGATTAAAAGACTATTCCATATGCGGGGCTCGCATTGTATTCTTATTCGTTTCTTTTGTACGTTTACGATCCTGAAGTATTGAATTGTGCGACGTTTTTGCTTAAACTGTGAGGCACACGTGCCCAGAAAAACAGTGCATTACTGTGGAGATGGAGGTTCATCTATTCCAGGACGGTTGGGATGTTAACACGCTCGCCACATTTCCGTAGTTGTTATCGGTTGGTTTGGTTGTAAGCAGTAGAATTGCAAAAAAGATTTTACTGCTCGAATACATTTTTAGCCTTTCTAAGAATTATGAAAATGTAATAACACGACAGCATTGTACCTTATACGATAACATTTATTTTTTGGAAAGATTACGAAACAGATGAAATGACATTCATGTATACCGGTACGTGAATGTATAATTTACCGTATTGTACACATATGGCCCGGTGCGCGAGGAACTTGTTAAGGTCCGAGTACATCGAGAACAAGAACAATGAAGAGAGGGAAACTTAAAGTTATTTTACGTGAGCGCTCAAGAATTGAACAAGTGTTGCACTTTGATAAGAACATCAAGACTAAAAGAAATGTTGCTGCAGTAATACTTGCATTGCGAACAGCATACGCAGCATATTCACTATAGAGAGCCAATAACCGCACCGTACATACCACACACACAACACAACACACACAACACGGCCACAACACACACACAACACGGCCAAAGAACACACACACAACACAACAAATTCGTACAAATGCCACAACAAATGTAATTCGTACAAAGTATTCAAAAGACATCTTGAGTCTCACTTCCTATCAGAATACTAGTCGTGTAAGATCACCATGTCAAACCTTGCCTCCTACATGTAACTAATGATAATGTAATAATGTAACTTGCCTTGGGTAACATAACCGATCTTCAGTCTGCTCCTAAATCGTTTTAGCGAACATACTGTTAAATCTAGCCGATTTGACCTATATTGTAAAATACAGCATAAAATATCGAGTAAATTATCTCAATGATCAGTCTAATGCGAAACTAGGTTAGGTGAACTAGGTTAAACATTTTTGTACACCCTAGAATAACGTGATGGTAGGATGCCCTAGAAGTCGCTGAACTTATTCGGGCCCACATGTAGCTATACTCAAATTTGACTATTGTACTAGACTTAAGAAACATTCTACCTCTGTATCACCTGTGGAAAATAAATTGTTTAAATTGTTTAACACACACAACACCGCCACAACACACACAACACAACACGGCCACAACACCGCCATAGCTCTTCCAGGGCCCATACGATGCCACCGGAGCCCTAAAGAGCGGATCACAGACGCCGGCGGCCGGATTACCTAAATCCCGGACGAGGGATGCGACAGCGGACAGGAATGTGGCGGCAGATATGGCACGGCCTCCTCTGAGCTAAATTGAAAATGCGGCTAACTTTCTTTGATGTGGCCTTTTTTTGAAAATTGAAAATGCGGCTAACTTTCTAAATTTCTAAACCTAAATTTCTAAATTTCTAAATTTATAAATTTTCTAATTGAAGCAATTGAAGCAATTGAAGTTAATTGGAGCAATTGAAGTTAATTGAAGCAATTTCTAAATTTCTAAATTTCTAAATTTTCTAAATTTCTAAATTTTCTAAATTTCTAAATTTCTAAATTTCTAAACCTAAATTGAAAATGCGGCTAACTTTCTTTGATGTCGCATTTTTTTTGGGAACTGGATCTAATTTGCTTATTTTTATATTTAATATAGATCTTTTTGTGCTTAAATGCGATGTTTTCCTTCAAAATTTGGGGTTTTATGTTGAAAAGGGTATTCTCTTTAATTATAGAACGCTTTATTTTGTAATTTGCTTGTGTTAGCATTTGTTTTTTTCTTAACATTTGATCTCTGTTAATACCTTTGAGTCTTTCTCTTGTAAAGTGTGGTCTTCCTCAACTAAAATTTCACATTTAAAATCCCTCCGTTGGTGAATTTGGAACCGATTTTTGTAAGAAAATTTTGGGAAAAGAAAAATGGATTTAATATTACGGTATTGGGTAATTTTATTAGAGATTATTGCATTAATTTGATTTGATTGGATTGGTAGTGGAATTCTATCAGAAAATTTAAAAAAAAAATTTTAGGGAAGTTTATCTAAAAAGGGCTGGTCTGCCACTGCAGCTGGCGGTAGGATTACCATTTTAATTAATTAATTTAGCAATTTTAGACGTTTTTCTCGCAAAGTTATAGGATTACCATTTTAATTGATTAATTTAGCAATTTTAGACGTTTCTCTCGCAAAGTTATCAAAATAATATTTCAAAGAAAGTCGGAAGAATTAGTTTGGGCTTTCTGATTCTTAATTTGACGAAATGATGGAAATTAACTTTGGATTAAAAAATTTAGTTAAATGAATTTGACAACGATTCATGCATTGCAGACAACCCGGTTGGTTGGTTTTGACGGTTGGTTTTCAGTCGTCTTTTTGGTGCCGGTGCGCCTAAACGCCGGGGATGGAGGACGTGCCCTTAGACCCGTACATTTTTCTAGAGTAACTGTTACTTCAACAGAAGTTGATGAGGACGACGGTGGTAAAAATCATCCTCATTGTTGCATTAAGCTAACCAGTTAGAAATTCATTCTCGTTTTTGAATTTTATTATACCAACACTTTTTACCAAGCATTTCACTTCCTGAAATATGCTTATTGCGTGGGTTTTAACGTAGAACGAATCGGGATAAGTAACAAATTTTTCTGTCTTACCCAGATTTTTGGGTCTTCCGGGCCTATACGGCAAAGTAGGCTGGTGGTAGTCCTTACACAAAAAATTTGCTAAAGTGGGCGGGCATGAGTGGGTGGTAGTCCTTACAATATTATGGTAGACATGGTTGATAATTATAATAATAATAATAATTATGGTAGACATGGTAAAGCCTGCTGTAAATAACCGCGGTAGACATGGTAAAGCCTGCTGTAAATAACCGCGGTAGACATGGTAAAGCCTGCGGTAGATAACCACGGTAGACATGGTAAAGCCTGCGGGAGATAACCACGGTAGACATGGTAAAGCCTGCGGTAGATAACCGCGGTAGACATGGCGATGCATGCACTCGAGGTAAATTTGCACTTCGCTAAGTAGAGGCGCGAGGCAGCGACGCCATCGCCGCGCGATAGCATTTGTCCTCAGGGCGCTATGAGCCGCTGTAAATGGGCTGTAACCGCACGTAACGCAGCCGTAACTGAGCCACAAGCCGTCTGTAAAAGGGCTGGCGCCGCAGCAAATGAACCGTAACCACACGTAACGCAGCCGTAACTGAGCCAGAACAGAGACAAATGAGTCGTAACCACACGTAACGCAGCCGTAACTGAGTCCGAGCAGATGCAAATGAGCCACAACCACACGTAACGCAGCCGTAACTGAGCCAGAGTCTGCCCGTAAAGCGGTATTGCCCGGCCCGTATACTGGCTACCTGCCATCAAGTGGAATGAAGCACATGCAAATGGCGGCCATTCCATTGTAATTGCCGGACTGTTGCAGCTTATTGTTAAGGGCTGCCGTTCTAGGTGTATTAGTCCTGCACTCTTTTTAATTGGCTTTTGTGGTGTATTAACTGCTCTATGTAGAAAAGTTATGTGATGTATCAACTAGGTGATTTATTAACTGCCCTCTGCTGAATTGGCTTTTGTGGTGTTTTAACCGTTCTATGTAATGCTGCACTCTGCTAATTTACTTGTATGATGTATTAACTGTTCTGTGCTGTACTGCACTCATCTTAATCAGCTTTTGTGATGTATTAACCGTTTTACTCGTAGTACTACTCTGGCAATTTAGCTTTTGTGATGTATTGATTAGCTCTTCTAGTACTACACTCCTCCAAATTAGCACTTGTCGATGCTGTTCGATAATGGTTCCATATCGTATACCAGTACTGCACTCCTGACAGAATTAGCGATTTTTGGTGATGTTCGATAAGTTTTTGATAAACTATACTATTACTGTGCCCTTTGATGAACTATACTATTACTGTGCCCTTTAAAACCAGTAATTAGCGATAGTGTTCAATGAATGGCGCTCATTGAACACTACGGAGCTGATGTGGCTGACGAGGTTGTGACCTTCTCTGACGGGGCTGTAAACCCCCTCAAAAGGGGTTACAACCCCAACAGAAGGGGTTACAAGCCCCTCAGAGGGGTTGCAACCCCGGCACCAAGCAGCCCCCCCTAAGGCGTGAGCTACAAAGCGGATATTACTGCGTCTACATCAGGAGCTGAGACGCTGGCCGAAGGCTCATGATTATTTTAGGACAGCGCGTATTGCCCCTAGCGCGGGGTTATGGGCTGGGTTAGGGGTTGTGGGGAGGGTTAGGGGTTATAAGGAGGCTTAGGCTGGTCTATGAGGAGGGTTAAATCGGGGTTGTGAGGAGGCTTAGGGGTTATGGGGAGGGTTAAGCCGGGGTTGTGGGAGGTGGGTAGGCTTAGACTGGTCTAATGGGGAGGCATAGACTGGTCTAATGGGGAGGCATAGACTGGTCTAATGGGGAGGCATAGACTAGTCTAATGGGGAGGCATAGACTGGTCTAATGGGGAGGCATAGACTGGTCTAATGGGGAGGCATAGACTGGTCTAATAGGGAGGCATAGACTGGTCTAATAGGGAGGCATAGACTGGTCTAATGGGGAGGCATAGACTGGTCTAATAGGGAGGCATAGACTGGTCTAATAGGGAGGCATAGACTGGTCTAATAGGGAGGCATAGACTGGTCTAATAGGGAGGCATAGACTGGTCTAATAGGGAGGCATAGACTGGTCTAATAGGGAGGCATAGACTGGTCTAATAGGGAGGCATAGACTGGTCTAATAGGGAGGCATAGACTGGTCTAATAGGGAGGTATAGACTGGTCTAATAGGGAGGCATAGACTGGTCTAATGGGGAGGCATAGACTGGTCTAATGGGGAGGCATAGACTGGTCTAATGGGGAGGCTTAGCTTGGTCTAATGGGGAGGCTTAGCTTGGTCTAATGGGGAGGCATAGACTGGTCTAATAGGGAGGCATAGACTGGTCTAATGGGGAGGCATAGACTGGTCTAATAGGGAGGCATAGACTGGTCTAATGGGGAGGCTTAGCTTGGTCTAATGGGGAGGCATAGACTGGTCAAATAGGGAGGCATAAACTGGTCTAATGGGGGAGGCATAGACTGGTTTAATAGGGAGGCATAAACTGGTCTAATGGGGGAGGCTTAGAGGGAGCTAATTTGGCATTATAGAGGGAGCTAATAGTGACGAAGACCCTCACTAGCCTACACTGTGATGTTGCAGCGATGGTGCAGAATAGGAAGGCTTAAAATCACGTTTAATCGAATCTAACTAAATTAGGAAAGATATCAAGGCTACATTTAACATGACATTTAACATTACAATGTTGGATTAGTGATATGGCCAGCGTGTACCTGGCATTGGAAAATAAATATTTTTATACCGAAATAATGTTTCCGACGTTTGCGTATAACGATCGTTATAGATAATCAATATTTTCATAAGGTGACTACTTTAGAATTTGATTAATTGTTATTATGAAGTCGTTGCAAGCATTTATAGATCGTATGGATGCAGCTGTTCTTTTATATTTATGATGCTTATATGCTAAGGCGTTCTTGATAGGTAGCTTTTTGTACATCGAGCGGCATAGAACCCTATTGAAATTCTGTGCCCTTTACAGAGCGTTTCCCCTCAGGGGGATACAACTATTGTATCTATGGGAATTAGCGCTCCCAGGGGAAAAATGTGAGGGCCCGAGCTGAGAGTTAGGTAGGCCTTCTTTTTGTTGAAATAAAATTTTTTTTGTTATGTTAGGGACCAACTTTTTTCGGTTCACTACTGTCCTGTTTTTCAGCACCTCTGACTTTCTTCTTCAACTTTTATTCTTATTTCATGAACTTCTTTCCCATCTTACTGTTTCTATGCCCCTTCTGCATAGATTCCTCATTTTCTTATCTCCATACTAAATGGTGCCTTCCTCCTTCCTCTCTTCGATACGCTCTATTTTTGCAGCGGTTAGGGAGGCTTAAACTAACTTATAATCTAATCTAATCTACAGAGCGTTTTCAGGCAGTTATAGGCCAAGAGATAGTCGTTTTGAAGCAGTAAATTAGCCCTTTTCGGTGCAAATGTCGCTTCTTTCAAGCCCTGTTAAACGGCTATTTCTGAGCATCGAAACGGCTAAGGCAACGGCCATTTTGGGCTTCTCTACTACTTGAACGAGGCTAGAGTTTATCGAAAATGGCTTGGAAACGACTTTAAACTACCCGAATGAGCCCGAAAACAGCCATTGACTTGACCTATAAAAGGCCATTTGAATGAAGAGCCCTTTTCAAGCCCTAATAGGCCAAGTATAGGTAGGAGTCGGTTTGAAGTCGTGATTTTTGGCCCTTTTGGGCCGTTTTTGACCTTTTACGACTAATTTACAACCTGAAAAAGGCGATAATTTTCAATTGGGAATAACAATAATTTTTGTACATCGAACGGGAGCTACAATTTCTCTAAAAACTTTTTTCCGCGTTTAATAGGACAGTTTTGTTCTGCATGTGTTGTTACAAATGTTTACTTTTCATCCGTCGAAATAGCCACTTTTTCCTTAGAGTAACCACTATTTTTCTTCAAAGTAACCACTCCTTTTTTTTAAATTAACCGCTTTTTTCTCGAAGTAACCGCTATTTTCCTCAGAGTAACCACTATTTTCCTCAGAGTAACCACTTATACCTCAAAGTAACCACTATTTTCCTCAGAGTAACCACTATTTTCCTCAGAGTAACCACTATTTTCCTCAAAGTAACCACTATTTTCCTCAGAGTAACCACTTTCTTCCTCATAGTAACCACTATTTTCCTCAGAGTAACCACTATTTTCCTCAAAGTAACCACTATTTTCCTCAGAGTAACCACTTTCTTCCTCATAGTAACCACTTATACCTCAAAGTAACCACTTATCCCTCAAAGTAACCACTATTTTCCTCAGAGTAACCACTTTCTTCCTCATAGTAACCACTATTTTCCTCAGAGTAACCACTATTTTCCTCAAAGTAACCACTATTTTCCTCAGAGTAACCACTATTTTCCTCAGAGTAACCACTTATCCCTCAAAGTAACCACTATTTTCCTCAGAGTAACCACTTTTTTCCTCATAGTAACCACTATTTTCCTCAGAGTAACCACTTATCCCTCAAAGTAACCACTATTTTCCTCAGAGTAACCACTATTTTCCTCAGAGTAACCACTTATCCCTCAAAGTAACCACAATTTACCGCCGAACTAACCACAACATCTGGCCGGCCGCTCGCACTTCAATGAAGAATCTAGCGGGTAAGACGCCTGGCGAGATTGACTTGAAATTCAGAGCGAGTCTCCGGAGTGCCGGCAACACTGCCCAATAAATGCCGCCAATATACTCCCTTCTCTGCACGCCTCCTCTCGAGGTGTGTAGAGTGTGGGGTAGTGAGAAGATCTCTCAGGGGTGTAGAGTGGGGGAAGTGTGAAGACTCCTTTACACGCCTCCTCTCGAGGTGTGTAGAGTGTGGGGAAATGACATTACTCCTCAGGGGTGTAGAGTGTGGGGAAGTGGGACTACTCCTCAGAGGTGTAGAGTGTGGGGAAGTGGGACTACTCTTCAGGGGTGTAGAGTGTGGGGAAGTGGGACTACTCCTCAGGGGTGTAGAGTGCGGGAAGTGCAGACATTTGGTCCCACCAGCCATTTGGCCCCACCAGCCATTTGGCCCCACCAGCCATTTGGCCCCACCAGCCATTTGGCCCCACCAGCCATTTGGACCCACCAGCCATTTGGCCCCACCAGCCATATGGCCCCACCAGCCATTTGGCCCCACCAGCCATTTGACCCCACCGGCCATTTGACCCCACCGGCCATTTGACCCCACCGGCCATTTGACCCCACCGGCCATTTGACCCTACCGGCCATTTGACCCCACCGGCCATTTGACCCCACCGGCCATTTGACCCCACCGGCCATTTGACCCCACCGGCCATTTGACCCCACCGGCCATTTGACCCCACCGGCCATTTGACCCTACCGGCCATTTGACCCCACCGGCCATTTGACCCCACCGGCCATTTGACCCCACCGGCCATTTGACCCCACCGGCCATTTGACCCCACCGGCCATTTGACCCCACCGGCCATTTGACCCCACCGGCCATTTCACCCCACCGGCCATTTGACCCCACCGGCCATTTGACCCCACCGGCCATTTGACCCCACCGGCCATTTGACCCCACCGGCCATTTGACCCCACCGGCCATATGGGGTCCCTCACAATTAGAGTTCAACACGACACACCAGCACACCGTCACCGGAGCACCACATATTGCAGACCGCTGCCGCCGTCCGCGCATTTGATTTGCGTACAAACGACGTCTCGGCAGCCCGCGTCCGCAGCTCTCACTCGTCCCAACTTCTCTTATGCGCGCCGAGTGTTGTTAGATGTGTTGTGTGTCGTGTTAGATGTGTGTTGTGTTCCGTATTAGATGTGTGTTGTGTGTCGTGTTAGACGTGTGTTGTGTGCCATGTTTCAGCTGTGTTATGTGCCGTGTTGCAGCTGGGCTTGTGCTGTATTCTTTGTGCATTTTATTTATTTTTTTCTAAATTTTCATTTTTTGGTATATTTTTATGAAATTTTAATACTGGGGAAATTTTCTAACATAATTTTGAGTTAATTTTTTCGAAGTTCATTTGAGCGAACGTTTTTTCCGATTTAAATTTTGGATGTGACACCACAGCCTTGAATCATGTGAGGGAAATCTTCGATGCCCCGAATGTAGCGATATTTTGTTGGTTGTATGGAAAGCAAAGAAAGTAAAAACTGAATTGCGTTGGCAACTTTTCCGACCTACTAAAGAACTTGCATGCGCAATAAGTAGGTTCGCGGTATTAGATATAAAAAGATAGGTAAAAAGATAGATAAGCATGTAAGACAGGTAAGCTTAAGAGACAGGTAAGCATACGAGATAGATAAGCGCAAAATATAGATCGGCATAAAATATAGATAGGCATAATAATAACACAACAAAATATAGATAGGCGCAAAATATAGATAGGCATAAAAAAGAGGAAAGCTTTAAAGATAGAAAAGATTAAAGACAAGATTACTTTATCACTGTTCATTTATTTTAATATAAGTGCTCGAGTACATGTGTCTAAATATCATGAATCTCGACGTTTATGTTCGTGTGTATGAGGTGTGCGTGTATGAACGTTGTGTATGTGTGTGTGTGTTTATGTGTATGCGGCGCGTGTTTGTAAACACTCGCAATCTTTCCCACGACCCCCTGATCATCAGCGTGCAAGGCAACCACACCGACACACACAAACCTACACTGAGGTATATAGACGTACACAGAGGTATATAGACGTACACAGAGGTATGTAGACGTACAGACTTACAAAAACCACAGACTTACACAAACGTACACAGAGGTATATAGATTTTCACTGACTTACACAAACTTACACAGAGTTATATAGATGTACACAGACTTACACAAACGTACACAGAGGTATATATATGTACACAGACTTACACAAACGTACACAGATGTTTATAGACTACAGACTTACACAAACGTACAGAGGTATACAGACGTACACAGACTTACACAAATGTACACAGAGGCATGTAGACGCACACAGACTTGTCAGCCAGTGTTATGAATGCTGTCTACACTGATTTATTGGTGATTTTGTGTTGAATTTTATGAATTTTTTGACATTATTTTATTATAAATATTTACTGGTTCTTGATTGAAACTTTACTTTGATATTTAGGCTCGAATTTTACATGTCGTGTTATTTTAGTAGCTAGAGCTATTAAAAAATTTACATAACGTTCGTAATTCAAAACATGAGTAATTATCAAGTGAGTAATTCCATGCAAAGATTGCATAGATTGTCTGATAAAAAGAGGCCTTTCAGTTTTCCTGCCTTCTTCACTATCTCTTCTTTGTCTCTTTTTCCTATTTTTTCCTACTTACTCTTTCTATGAGCAGGGTTTCTTGTGTGGGAACATACTTTGTGCATAGATTCCCTGTTCTCTATAATTCACACCAAATGACCATTTCTCTTAACTGTCTTGAGATCGCTTCTAATGGGGTTGGTGAGCCTTTAACTTATATAAAAGTAATTCATTTTATGCTCTAGCACTTCTGTAATATTCAATTATTTCCTTTACATTGTGATTTAGTTTCAACATTTTCCGTATATTATCCGTATCTTTCGTATACTTTGCTGAGTTAAATATCAAGTAACTTGTGTGCTGAAGTGTTTTGTTTTCCCTTCAGGTTGGTGTTGTCTACATCTTTTGCTGCTCACGTGAGTGAATGCATCAACATGCAACACTTATATGAAAGTTTATAATTATCATGATTTAATTGTGGGGCATTTTCTACTTTAAATTTTGAAACGGTTTTCCTAATTTGAATTTTGGTGTAGTTGTTTCGATTTTATTTTGAGATATTTTTCTAATTTCAATTATGGGTATTTTTCTAATTCTAATTTGGACATTTTTTAGTAATTTTCATTTGGGTCATTTTTCTAATACTAATTTTGGGAGATTTTCCCTAATGTTTATTTATGAAAGACTTTTTATATTTTGATGAGGGGATGGGCATGTTTCTAACTGTTATTTTTAGGGTATTTTCTAACCTATACGATGCGAACATATTTTTGTCAGATTCTTTTAAACGCTTAGTATTCTATTTATGAGCGTATCGATGTGATTTATAACCCAAACGGTCAATTTACATCCGGTCGAAATTGTGGTGTGAAAAAAATATTGTTTATCGGAATGTCAGAAATTCCTTTAAGTTGTAAATGCGCTATGCCTTGAGCATATATGGTAATTCAAAATTTCGCTGAAAATTTCATGCGTTTCATTTATTTTAGAGCTTAGTTACATATTTATATACGTTACTGTTTAATTACATAATTATATAGTTTAATACTCAGTTACATATTTATATACTTCACTGCTAAGTTTCGTATGTATATTATTCTGTGCTCAGTCGCGCATCAATTTATTCATTTATTATATTCATGAGCTCAATTACCCATTTTTAGTTCCACAGCTCAATTCCCTATTTACTTGTTCATGAGCCCAATGATATATTAATTAAAGTTAATTAACCCGTCTCCACATGGTCGACCTACCAAGAGGTTTGAAGAAAATGGGTCAACTGTGCAATTTAGTGTACATTCATTAATCATGTTAGAAGTTTCATTGGGGGTTCATTGTAAAGAGAGAGAGTTGCTCTTTCTGTCAGTGGGGAAAAAAATGCTGCTACTCCAATGAAAATCTACGAATTTTGAGTTTTTATTTCGGTAAAATACAAAAAATAGAAATCAAAAAATCACTGGCCATTTTTTATTTATTGCACTTTTATGTTTTTTTATGATGCATTTTCATAGATTCTGAGTTGCTGAATCTTGTGGTATGTGAATTTTTTTTCAGGTCCAATAGTTCCGGAGTTATGTGCACTATATGTAAAACACAGTTTTTACTTTGTAGTTCATTTTGTATATAGGCTGTTATCAAGCAGTTTCATTGTTTGTAAATAGTTTGATATGCATAGAGCTTTTCCTCCCGAATAAAATGGTGGTGTTATTTTTTGCCTAGGAGTAAACCTGTGGATTTGGACTCCCATTTTTGGAACAAAAAACATAAGAAAATAAAAATGATGGCGACCTTCTTAGAGGCAAAGTGTGCGCTGGTATGCCTCAGCTACACTGCTGGCCTTCTAAGAGGTTGTGCAGCGCCGGTAGCTACACTCCAGACTGAGCAGAAGAATTCATACAGATTTGAGCTTGTTACCTCTCCTTCCCTGTTCCCCCCACCTAATTTTACCTTACACCAATGAATAGCGCTCAACGAGACGCTTCAGACCATGTATGGCAACCCTAGGTTTGCTGATGTTAAACATGTGCTAGCTTTGCCGACCTTCTAAGAGTCCAGGACGTGGCGACGGGTTAAATGTAACAATTCATGAGCCCAATAATGCATTAAAGCATTTCGCAGCTGAATTGCGTATCCACGCTACGCAGAGCTCGACTGAACTTAACGAGCGCGACCAGCGACGTTTGTTTCCAAAGTTCAAAAAAAAAAAAATAATAAATGAAAAAATAAAATACCTCTGAAAACTTGCAGTGCCATTTTTCCCGCACTCGTTCACTTAATCCTGCGGAGCCTCCGCAAGTCATATTAACGCAATAAAGTTAATTAAGGAAGCAAGACGATGTGCTCGAAAAATATTTGATATGTAAAGGAGGTTTGCACGTCGTATGCAGGATACCCGAGGTTAGAGTTGTAATAATTTCCGTGGGGGTAGTCCTGCTCCACTTGAATGTGGAGTTAAATGGCTCTTGAACTGTGAAAAGCGATCTCCAATTTCCGTCACGAAGAGAAACCATGAAAGAAGTTTTTCTAATATGCTGTTTAATTTCCGTTCCATTTTGGGTAGCGTTTGCGTAGGAGTAAGGTAACGAGGAAAAGTTGGCGTAAGCAGATTCGTGGAACCCTTAATACGGGTCTGCCCTTCAAACTTCGGTGTTTGGAAGAGAAAAAAAAGCTCTCGACACCGGTGAATTCTAGAACGATGCTTCGAAAGGTACAGAAAACTTGCTGAGTTTTCCGTCTCGATTGGTTCGGTAGAGTGAGTCGTCGGTGACTCCAGAAAATGTGGGTGGTGAATAGACACTTGGGTCATCTGTTGGTGCTGAATCTGTATAACCTGCAGGTGGGGAAACTGAATAACCCACAGGGGGAGGAGCTGAATAACCCACAGGTGGTGGAGCTGAATAACCCACAGGTGGTGGAGCTGAGTAAACCACAGGTGGTGAAGCTGAGTAACCTACAGGTGTTGAAACTGAATAATCCACAGGTGGTAAAGCTGAGTAACAAACAGGCGTTGGAGCGCTAAAACCTTCATCCTCTGGTGCATCGGATGGAAAAAAGAAAGAAGAAGCCGACGACACCGAAAAACAAAACTTAACGGACGACGAAATGTTCGAGGAGATGTTCTCTAAGATCATCCCGCTGGACGGCGAAGATTTGATAGAAGCCACTGATCACCTCATTTCGAACCTGACGGAGTTCCGCAGCAATGAGTCGGACTACATGAACCCGTTCTTGCGGGAGGTGCACAACCACACGGACAACTTGACGGACTCGACGATCGACTTCCTCGAGGTGTACAGGTACATGGAGTTCAAGGCCGAGCAGCAGAGTCTCAAGGACGTGACAGGGGCGGCTTACGCGGCCATGAGCGCCTTTAATGAGCTTGCCAGCTCCATATACTCCGGAGTCGTCCAGAAAATTAATGCAGAAATTTCGGACTTCAAAGAGAAGCAGAAGCAAATATTTTTACAGTCCCAAGTACTGCTCAAGGTCTCGGGGAATAAAGTTAAGACTTTTCAGAAGAACGCCGATGAAGAAATCAAGAAGCTAGCGAAGTCCTTCAACGATGAGATCGGTTGGGTTGCCGATATTTTTGTGAACAGGAACATCATGAACTTGATGCAGGTTATGAAAAACCCTGCCGAAATGGGCATCACGGATGCTCTGGACGAGCAAGAGAGGTATTTCAAGCTGCAAGATGTCATTTACAGCATCAAGTAGAACCAGGACACCGCGCGCAGTGAGTTGGACAGCAAACAGCTCTACGCCACCAAAAATATGAACGACAGCAGGTTAGATTTTCAGAGATCTTTGTCGTGGGGCATAAGGCCGGTGCTCGGCTCCATCAAGCCTCTGGAAGACCAACTCAGACGAGCTAAGGAGAAATTCCTCATCGACTTGGTGTTCCTGGAGAACCAAATTGAGACCATGGTGAGCATGCAGAGGAACTCGGTGTTGGTGAAGATGTGGAAATCTGTGGTGAATGTGCTAGAGTAGTCCGAGAGGGGCATTAACGCAGTTCGAAACGTTACCCAAGCTAATTTAATCCTTGCTCAGTACCATATGAGCAACATATCGAGTGTTGTACCTGAGTACATGGCGTACAGTGTGTTTCAGAACGTGTCTTTAGACATGGAACGGTCTGCGCTGCAGATGGAAGAGCTTGCTGCTGCCCTCAGGATGGTACTTGTTAGTGACGTCACTTTGGCTCTTTTTGTCATTTTCCTGAGCTTGTGGCCCGTGTTGCTGGGTGTGCTCTTCACGCCCTTCCTTTTGGACTATGTGGACAAGTCCCGTCGTGATCATCCTCATCCTTTCTGATTACATGACTTTTCTTCAACTGTTGCTGTGAACTTTTTGTATTGTGAGAAGTCTGTTCAACGTTCCACGCGTGGACCGATTTTAATGCTCAATTTTTTTTGCGTTGTGTAAAATTTGTTCGATGTTCTGCGCGTGGATCGATCATAACATTTAAAGGTTTTTTCTTTTTTTTTGCGTTGTGTAAAATTTGTTCGATGTTCTGCGCGTGGATCGATCTTAACATTTAAATATTTTTGAATTTTGTTTTGTATTGTGTAAAACTTGTTTGATCTTCAACGCGTGAATCGATCATAAAGTTCAAATGTTTATTTTTTATTTTTAGAAAACGCAAATGGCTTAAAGTTTGCTCCCAGCATGTTTTTTATGGGAGAAAATTGAAATTAGCTGAATGTTTGTGTACGCTGTGCTTAATAAATCGAAAATATTTTTCACGTCTTTTGAGTTTAAAAATTCTATGAATGCACTTTTGCTTCCAATCGTTCTGTTAATAGTGCTTGTATTAGAATTTTGCTTAGCAAATTGTAGCTGTTATGTTGATGCAATGATCTATTTTGTGACTGTTTTCATGATGAGGAATTTATATAAATTTCAATTTAGATCAGTTCTCATTTTCCTTTTTGATTCGATGCAGATGTAAAATAATTTAAGATTAGATCCCAAATTCAACGGCCCTTTTTCCGCGTCGCTGGTTTTTGTCTAAAAAGAAAGTCAGTTCTTGAAAACTTGAGTCCCGGAAAAGTTTGCTGCTCGCATTCAAAGCCAAAACTCGTGCAAAAAACTGCCGCAATTTTTGCAGCAAGTTAACAGGCCCAGGGAAGGAGCTCCTGCTGTTTATCACATGTTCCCTGCGGCCTGCTTGTGTCCATTATGTAGGGTTAGTGATATAATACGCGTTGTAGGATTTGATCCCCTTGATTCACTCAACTTTCTGAACAAAACTGCTTTTTGTAGTTGTCGAAGCGCGTGTTCTTCTGTTTCCATTCAATGCATTCAACTTTCTAAACGAAAAAGTTCTCGTTAGCTTTCGGAATGTATGTTGTTTTGTTCCCCCTCAGTGTACACAGCTTTGTGAACAAAAAAGTTTTCCTTAGCTTTCGCAGTGTGCGTTCATTGGATCCAACTCAATGCACACAACTTTCTGGACTAAAAAACTCGGTAGCTTTCGAAGTGTTTGCTCATTAGTATGAGCTAGCCGGAATAAGAAATCCCTATGGATTTTTAAACTCAAACTAAACCCATATGGAGAATTTGAAGCATGTGCTCACTGCTTCCAGTGCATATTTATTTATTTGGGTACAGGTAGGGTAGAAAATTGGAGTGAATGCAATGTAGAAAATTGCACGAATTATCGTTCTGACAAAAGGGTGACCAAGCCGCAAATTGTGGCATTTCCACGCACTTTTTTGAATAGGTCACACGATGAAGTGTAGAGGAAGAAACACATCATTTTCCTGAACATGTTTTCAACTCTAGCATATATATACGGTAGTTTCTATTGTGGAAGTAGCGACGGGCATACCGAGCAAGCAACCAAGCAAGCAAGTAGGCAACCAAGAAAACAGGCAACCAAGAAAACGGGCAACCACGAAACCATGTAAGCAACCAGTTAAGTAAGCATGTAGGCAACCAAACAACAGCAACCAACCATGTAAGTAACCAGTTAAGCAAGTAGGCAACCAAGCAACCATGTAAGCAACCAGTTTAACAAACAAGTAGGCAACCAAGCAAACAGCAACCAAGCAACGATGTGAGCAACCCATTAAGCAAGCAAAAATACTACCAACCAACCATGTAAACAAACAAGGAACTTGACGACAGAGTAAGTAATTAACCAACCAACCATGTAAGCAAACAAGGAACTTGACGACAGAGTAAGTAATTGATCAAACAACCATGTAAACAAACAAGGAACTTGACGACAGAGTAAGTAATTAACCAACCAACCATGTAAGCAAACAAGGAACTTGACGACAGAGTAAGTAATTGATCAAACAACCATGTAAACAAACAAGGAACTTGACGACAGAGTAAGTAATTAACCAACCAACCATGTAAGCAAACAAGGAACTTGACGACAGAGTAAGTAATTGACCAACCAACCATGTAAGCAAACAGGCAAACAAGGAAGCAGCCAACTGAGTAAGCAACCAAGCAAACAAATTATATCTTCACGACATAAACCATATATATGAAATATGTATATGCATATATGTATAATATATGAATATATATCATGGATAAAATATATAAACTAAAATATAAACTAAAATTATATGAATTTTAGTTTGTTTTTGTAGCGAAAACTTTTGCGGTATTTTGATCATTTTCCTTTGAACATTTTTCTGCCGCTGTAGGGTTGTTATAATGGGGCAATTTTTCATATACGTATACATTGTGTTTGGTTTCTAAAAATAATTTTATTTCTTGGTGAAGATTTTGATTATTCATTTCCACAGTCTTAGATTAAATAGGAAATAAAATGTGATTCAATTTCCCCTGCTGCAAAAATTTGAACATGCGTGAACTCAAATGTGCCTAAGTTTAAATTTGCAGAAATTTGAAAATTCTTGAATATCAATAAACTGGCCCTCATTTAAATCTATGTAAATTCAAACTAGAGTATATTAAATTTGCGTGAATATCGAAAGAACTAAATTTAAATACGCCTAAGTGTAAATTTGTCTAAATTTAAAGTTGCCTAAATTTAAGCCGGTTCAAATTTAAATATGCCTAAATTCAAGCTCGTGTGAATTTAAATAAGCTTAAGCTCGTATATGCTTTAAATATAGCACCTCATCAATAATGCCGCACGCGCCAGTGTGATGAAATTAAAAAAAAAATCGCGCCTCCAATTTTAAAGTCATTACCCTAAGCCTATTTTTGTCGTTTATTCGGCGCCAATTACCGCCGCGCTGCGCAATTTGGCGCCGTTCGATCGAGGCCGTTGCAAAGCCGACGTGAGGCGCGCTAAGTTATCAGGGGAATAATGAGGAAGAGGGTCCGCTTTCCCCTCCTTGTTGGGGAAAACTTTCTAACTGAATTACGATAATCTGGTTTTTAATTCACACTCCCTCATCGGAAATTAATCTGAGCGAGAAATTCGAGCGAGGCTACAGCTATTGGCGGATTTTTCTTCTTTTTAAAGTCTTGCACAATGATTTTTTTATGTCTTGCACGATGTGGAGCTCATGATAAGCCTATAAAGACGTATAAGTTCTTAAACTTTGTTCACACTTCATTGGGCTTTGGAAATCGAAGAATGAAGGATAATTTTAAATTAAAGGCTGAAAATAAAAGATTGATAAAACTAGAGTGTCTCTTGAGAAATGAAAGCATGTTTTAAATGAAATCGAAAAGGGGAGTTATAGAATAAAGGTATCTTTCGAAGAATGAAGGATTATTCTAAGTGAAAGGTAAAACACAATACGATGTGGAAATTGGTGATTTGTGTTAGAGCGTTAATTTTATGATGGTAGTGGTGATGAGGCTGATAGTTACTGTAGTTTTTCAATATTAACACATTCATCGCGTAGTCGTGGCTGTTAACGATTGATTTAATTAGGTTGTAAGTAGCAGAACAGGGAAATCGACTTTTCTGCTCGAATATATATTTTTTTCTTTCCAAGAAATATAAAAATATAATTGCACGACAACATTTCACTTCGTATGGTAACAGTTATTTATTAAAAAGTTCGCTAAACATGAAATGTCATTCATTTAGGTCAGAACGTGAGTTATAAATTTACCGATTACGTCACATATGGCCCGATATGCGATGAACGTGTCAAGTTTTCGGTAATAGTGAGGCTGATCGTGACTTAATATGGCGTCTTTTTTTACTTTTAATAAACATTACTGAAATCAAGGTTTCCTGTCTCTGTTCAGACGTTATTTTAACTTAAACTTTTAATTTTTTAAGCATGAACTTTTAAAATTCTATTCTGTAACTCCAAATTACTTAGCCAATATCAGTCTGAGCAAAAAGTTTCTAATTTACAGTTAAGATCAAAGCTGTAGCGCCCGTGTGTGGAGAAATTTTGCCTTTTTATTACGTTTCAGTTCTACAGCGACGTTGATTTAATGCTGGTTGGTGTAAATAAAAAGCACTGAACAACAGCTGAAATTCCATGCATTATTCGTGGTAATGTTTACTCTACAGAAAAGGCTAAACTTACCATTCTTTTGCTAGCTTTTTTACGGATTTATAAGCTCACAGAGCTCTAATTCTACTTGTTTGGCCTTTGATAGCTCAAACTGATCGTGTCTCTCGTAAAGACTTTACAATGCAAATATTTTACATAAGATTTTTGAGCAATTCACCAGTAAGTTTGCGGCGGTGTAAGCTGTTGTTATTTTGAAAATTTAACCCTGCGTATTTTTGTATTCTCTTCGGAAGTTGGCAATGTTATTTTCAGTTCACGCCTTCTTTAAAAACATATTCCCTTTGTCATTTGATACGTGCTAGCTCAAATATTTAAGGCCATGTTACTGTCTTCCTGCATTTCCGTAAATTATACAATATTTCATGTCTTGCTGCGACGTTAACTCATTGTTTTGAAATTTACTTTATTGCGTTCTTTTTCGGAGTTGACGATCTTCTTCTTTTTTCCCATTTTGTGCGATCGTATTCCCTATGTTGTATGACCCGTACAAACCCGAACCTTTAAATCCATTTGAGTGTTCCTCCGATTTAAAAAAAAATTTTACTACTCACACATTTTAATAGGGAGATTTAAAAAAAACAATTTTTCACACATTTTGATAACGAGATTTATAAAAAATACATTTCATTTCTGGCATCTTTTTCTGGGGATATTTAAAAAAAATCCACTTTCGACACATTTTGATCAGGATATTTTTAAAGAACGAAAAATTCCACATATGACACATTCTGGTAGGGACATTTAAAAAAGCCAAAAATTTCTCTTCTGACACATTTTGACACAAACAAGAGAGGCCGCAATGTCACAGCTGTACTCAACAGAGCCCCCTACGGCGCATGGGAGGAATCCTTTGGAATGTTCCCATTCCTACCACGCGTCTCATATGGAATGAGGAGAATCACGTCGTTATGGTGATGGTAGTACGATGTTTGCGTCGTGTTTTGTTTCAATATTATTCCATTGCCGGTTGCTTTCATCCAATGGGGTTACATTTTTCTCCAATGGATACTTTCTCCAACGGCCATATTGGTTTGCATTTTTCTCCAATGGGTGTTTTTCTCAGATCAATGGCGCTCTCACCGCCGTTTTGTCGCTCGAGAAGCTTTTGGAAAGCTGGTGTGCTTTCATGCGCAACCGATGGAGGCATTTTTTTCAATCTACGTCGATTTTTGTAGCGGTAGAGCTGGTAGCGTAACTTTTTGTAACATGACGTGGCTATAAAACGCGGCGTAGCCAAGTTTACCTAAAAGAGCTTTGCTTCTAGTTGTGTGGGATTTTTTTTAACAACTCACGTTGTTCGTCGTAGCATTACAGCTAGTAGCGTGAACTCTTCTAAGATGACGTAGCTGCCGAACTTTGCGCAGCCAAGTTCACGTAAAACTTCGCTGAGAGTTCTACCGCTGCGATGACTTTGGTTACTTTATGTAAGTACTAAACTTGGTCATAACTTTGCGTAAGTACCAGGTTTGGTTCTTATGTAAGTTACTTTATGTAAATTCTAAACTTGCTCAAAACTTTCAAATCTTCACGGTTACGACGGAAGTATGTCTCTTTACATATTTATTATTCAAGTTCTTGAAATTTGTATTCATAAAATGAAGTTATTTACAATTTCTAAATTGTTGATTGTGTTCTTACCGCTTTGATTCAAAATTTGTTGTAAGACTAATAATGTCTTTCTTTTAATTTAAATTTTCTTGCGCTGTCTATTAACACATTCATCGCGGTATGACACACCGGTGGGTCGTGCTTAGGTTTTTTAACTTACGTTTATGGGTTGTTTGAATAATTTTTTAATAAGATTTGTAAATTAATGCTATTTAATGCACCGAGTTAATATTAGCTATTTACACAATTTTCCACAAATTTTAACTTTAAATTATGAAATTGTTTCCTCAGCTAAAGGTAATGAAATATATCAATTATTATTGAAATAACTTGACTTCTGTAAAGTGTGTGATCAACATCTAGTTTTAAAATTGAAAAATAGTTTCAAGATTAATAGTAAATTTCATTCTAAAATTTTGTGACGCAAAATAACCTAATCCTAATAGGCATAGCAGGTGATAGGTCATTTTTCTTTCAAATTTACACTGAAATTTAACATGAGTTTTGATCAGCGTTCAAATATACCCTCATGTTTACTACGTTCTTCTCCGACCTCAAAAAAAAAACGAGTATCCTCAAAAAATGTTGATCGTTGTAACTTTCTTCTCGAATCTCCGCATCAAACTCTACAACGTGTTTGGTTTTATTGGTTGCAACTGTCCTTTGCCTTCTCCACGTCAGATACCGTTTATTTATCTAACTCAATAGCTCCGATAGTATAACTGACTTACTTCATTACGTATAACTCAGTTGTAATTGTTACGTATAACTCACTTCGTATCAAACACCACATCGAGGTAGTTTTTTATAGCTCATCACCTCAGTACTAGAATTAAAAGGAACATTTTCAGTAAGTAGAGTTATTTTCAGTGCGTGAACATTTTCAGGTCGTAGAATTTTTTTCATTATATGAGCATTTTCAGCACGCATAATTTTTTCAGTTAATGAACATTTCATAGTTTTTCCTAGTTCATTTCCTAGAAAATCGCTAGTTTTTTACATCTCACAAGCTGAATACTTGAAAAGCAACATTTTCAGTTCGGAGAAAATCGCAGAGTCACGTCGCTGTTACGGACTTCAGAAATGCAAGATGACGCATTTCCGCCCCGTGACGTTGACCGTATTAGGTGCGACATCCGGGACGCGAGATGCGGAGTGCAGGCCCCCGTAGAGTTTGTGCACTCCTGCAGCTCTTGTTTTGATGCCTACGGAAATTGCGAATTGAACAAATTGCGCCTCTGGGGAGGGGCTGTGGGGATAGAGGAGCCTCCCTCCATTACAGGGAGAGGGAGGGGGTGTAGGGAATGTTCCTCGGTAGCTTTTGCTCCTCACTGGGAAAAATGAGATGCATTTTGGGCCTCGACAGGTGGTGAGTCCGCGCACAATGAACAGTCGGGTTGTTTTTGGAAAACTGATTTAGGATTCAATAGGACAAGAAACTGTTGGGTTGCTTTTGGAAAACTGGCTTGAGGTTAAATGGAGCAATAAGCGGTTGGGTTGCAGATGGAAAATTTATAATGCGAACGTAACAATTTTCTCGAGTTTCAAGTTTTCCATGGAATATGTCCCTAATTTGTGAGAAAAGTTTGAAAGTAACTTACTAAATTTGGCGCAAATGATTGTTCTTATGGATTATTGTACGTCCGTGATTATTTTTTAAATTAGACAATTTTAAATTCAATTCGATCGAGTGACATCGTGAGAGTTCGACCTAAACTTTGCCATGCCGTGTTGTGTATTTTGTGTTTCAATATTATTGTACTGGAACTGTTCATTCGGAAATTCTCATATATTGAAACTGGTAAGAGATTGAACTCGTTATCAGTAGTCAAAAACTTGGTAAATTTAGGCCATAATTAGCTTAAAATCATTTTTGGACCCGCAGAAATTTTATAATTCAAATGTGCAGTTTTGTGTGATATTTTTGTAGTTACATAACTCGTAACCAAACTAAAGCGTTAGACATTAATAAAAAAACACGTCCATGTTCAATACGCGCAAAAACAACCAGTGCAGTTTCTCGCAGCGCGCCGAATCAACGGGTCCAAATTTCTGTCCCGCTGGAAACGCTCGCCGTGATGACTTTTAGGGTGAAAATTGAAGTAAAATTGGACTGCGATTGACGGCGATTCATAACGGAGACGGGAGCGGCAACCGCCCGCCTCTGTTTGCTGGTGCCAAGTTCGGTGACCCTCTTCTCTTTGCTGGTGCCAAATTTGGCGACTCGCCGTTGTTCGCCGGTGCCGAATTCAGTGACTCGCTTTTACATACGAGCATATGCAGGTGTTAACTTTTACATACGAGTATATGCAGGTGTTAAGTTCGGTGACTCACTTCCACACATATTTGCGAGTGCTAAATTTTGTGACACGCCTCTGTTTGTCAGTGCCAAATTTGGTGACTCGCTTTCGATTTGCCAGTGACAAATTCGGCAAAAAATTCATCGCATTCACTTGTTTGTTTTTGGAAGTCGATCATGTGCGCCAGTGTGGAGGTGGTGCTGTATCGAATATTTTTTCATTTCTGATGTTGGTAAGGTTTGCGACAATAAATGTGAGGAATATTGCTTCCTTTTTTGGTGCTGGCACTGCTGTGGAAGTGAATGGTTGGATTTTTTTTTCATTTTACAGTGTTGCGGTAGATTTCCTAGTGAAGAAACAACAGTGATGTGATAACATTTAAAGTTTTAAAGTAACGGAACAAATAACCATGTTTTTGGTGCTAGTACTGTTATAAAAGTGAGTAAGTGGAATATTATTTTTTATCTGCGCTATTTTTTGTGCTAACATTACTGTCAATGAAATGAATACTGAAATATTACTCGGTAATTACTGCTAGTTTTGTGAAAATGAACGAGTGGTGCCGTACTGGATGGTATTCAGTGCGTATTTTGTTATTTGCGATCAAATCTCATGTCGTATGATCTAATCAGCAAATTGTAAACTGCAAATCAATTGAATATTCAAAAATGCTCAGCTCTTAATGACTTTACCGAAGAGCTTCGTGCTGGAGTAATTTTTCTCTATTTTATTAATATTTGGTCATTTCACATTGCGCTCTTTATAATATTATGCTCTTTTCCAGTCTGAATGTACATGTGCAGGAACTTCAACGTGTAAAAGAGTTTAAGACTCTTAGTGTGGCTTATAGAATTCCTGATACAAATAGTAGGATTTCAAACCTCCTCGCGTAATCGTTGAGAGAAAATGTATGGGCTTGATGGTTTTCCTGAGGGGTATTTGCCCCTTTTGAATGTCCGTTTAACCCTTTAACGCCCACATTTTTATACTCATATTACCGTTATAACAACCACTATCACTAAACCGACACTGGTATTGGGTAGTTACTGTTATCAAGATGGGGAAGGAACTGCCACTCGGCAGTGAAGTTCAAAGGACACATTAGTGAAGAAATTGAATAAGAAATAAAATATATTATCATTTTTGAAAGAAGACCGTACAGTCCACTTGGGCGTTGAAGGGTTAATTAATTATATCACTCATTAAATGCCGAATGAATATAAAAAATGCGTCTCATTGTCTTTTGAAAACCAATTCCTTGTATGCACGTAGTCAGCGGACGAAAGATACTTAAATACTGGTAGTAAAGTCCGTAGAGTTTTGCTTACAAACTGCATCTCATCTCAAACAACGATTCGGTTGCTTACTTCTCAGTTTTCTATAATCGATTATTCAGTAGTGAATAAAGCACAGGAAAAACCTCACTTAATGTATATATATTTCGTTTTAAGAATATTGTCAGGGGAGTGTTAAATCTGTCATGGGAGGCGTAGATCTCCTCAGGGGGATACAACTATTGTAACTAAAGGAACTGGCGCTCCCAGGGGATTATGTGAGGTACCGAGCTAAAGATTAGGTAAGTTTTCCTGCTGTAGAAATAGAATAGATTTCTTTTTTTATTACGGACCATCTTTTTTCGGTTCTCTGCTGTGCTCTTTTTTCAACACATACTACTTTCTTCCTTCACCGCTATCTTGTTTCATAAACTTCTATCTCTGCTTACTGTTTCTAAGCATTTCGAGCGTAGATTCCGCATTTTCTTCACTCCGAAGTAGATGGCGCCTTTCTCCTTCCTCTCTCTCTGAAACGCCTTTGTCGCGATTAGGGAGTGTTTAACTAAAATCTTTGGTTTCTTTAATTTATACATTTATCTCTAGAATTAAAAGTTACTTCAAGAAATTTTTTTTTCTCCTGAGCGGCGATTTTCTCCCACTAAAAAACTTCGAAGGGAATTTTATTGCCTGGGTTCAGTAATTTAAAATGTTTTCCTGTCAATTTAAAAGTTTCTGAAAGAAAGTTTAATCGCGTGGATTCGATTTTTTTAGATTTTGTTGGCGAATTAAACAGCTTAAATTCTACAATTGGAAGATTTTTTCATTCCTTCACATTTATTTTTTATTCCATCACATTTTTTCTTACTTTTTATTCCTTCACATTTGAGGCAAGTGACGCATCTCGAGCGGCCTAATTATATCCTCTGCAAATTAAAGTCCCACGCGCCAAAAACTCGACGGTTTTTTCTTAGGTTTTATTTGCGCCGGAACGCCACTCATAATTTGGGGGTGCTGTGTGGAGCTGCTGCTGCTGCTCTTGTTGCTGTTATTGTTGCTGCTGGTTTTGTTAGTGCTGCTGGTGTTGTTATTGATGTTGGTGTTGTTGTTGTTAATGCTGGTGGTGTTGTTGTTAATGTTGGTGGTGCTGCTGTTGTTGTTGCTGTAGTTGTTATTTAATGCTGCTTTTGTTGCTTTTATCGTTGCTGCTGCTGGTGTTGTTGCTGTTGGTGCTGTGTACAGCTGCTCATGTTGCTACCCATTATTGTTGTTGATCTTGCTGTTGTTCTGTTGTTTCGGTTTTTCGATTCACTACCATCTGCATCGGTCAAAAGTTGTTAACTTTTTCTTGACTTCTATTTATTTGCTAAACTTCTCTCCATCTCGCTGTTTCTGTGCGCAGGATGCGGGAACGCGCCTCGTGCGTAGATTCCTTTTTCCTTTAATTTCCGTACTTGATAGTGCCTTCCTCCATCCTCGTTTGGGAACGCATTTGTTGTGGTTAGGGAGGATGAAAGTCACTTATAATATAATTTTCAACATTGAACATAGTTTAAATTTCGTACTTTGAATTGTTGGTTGTTGATTGAGTTTTTTAGGTTCCAATGATAAAAAATCTTCTGTACTGCTATCGGATGTGTCAAGTACCCATCAGATGTGTCAAGTGCCCATCAGATGTGTCAAGTACCCATCAGATGTGTCAAGTGCCCATCTGATGTGTCAAGTACCCATCAGATGTGTCAAGTACCCATCAGATGTGTCAAGTACCCATCAGATGTGTCAAGTGCCCATCAGATGTGTCAAGTGCCCATCTGATGTGTCAAGTGCCCATCAGATGTGTCAAGTACCCATCAGATGTGTCAAGTACCCATCAGATGTGTCAAGTGCCCATCAGATGTGTCAAGTGCCCATCAGATGTGTCAAGTACCCATCAGATGTGTCAAGTGCCCATCAGATGTGTCAAGTACCCATCAAATGTGTCAAGTGCCCATCAGATGTGTCAAGTACCCATCAGATGTGTCAAGTACCCATCAGACGTGTCAAGTACCCATCAGACGTGTCAAATACCCATCTGATGTGTCGAGTACCCATCAGACGTGTCAAATACCCATCTGATGTGTCAAGTACCCATCAGATGTGTCAAGTGCCCATCAGATGTGTCAAGTGCCCATCAGATGTGTCAAGTGCCCATCAGATGTGTCAAGTGCCCATCAGATGTGTCAAGTGCCCATCAGATGTGTCAAGTACCCATCAGATGTGTCAAGTGCCCATCAGATGTGTCAAGTGCCCATCAGATGTGTCAAGTGCCCATCAGATGTGTCAAGTGCCCATCAGATGTGTCAAGTGCCCATCAGATGTGTCAAGTACCCATCAGATGTGTCAAGTACCCATCAGATGTGTCAAGTGCCCATCAGATGTGTCAAGTACCCATCAGATGTGTCAAGTACCCATCAGATGTGTCAAGTGCCCATCAGATGTGTCAAGTACCCATCAGATGTGTCAAGTGCCCATCAGATGTGTCAAGTGCCCATCAGATGTGTCAAGTGCCCATCAGATGTGTCAAGTGCCCATCAGATGTGTCAAGTCCAAAATTAAAGGTAGGAAACGCTGACGCGGCCGTGTGGCGTTCGTGCAGCGTAAATATAATTGAAACAATAGGAAGTTTTTGTTCCCTGCCAATTTACGGACAATTCTTATCGTCATAGCTGTACAGCTCGTAGCGTAAGTTCTTTGGTCAACTTGGCTACGCTGAATGTTTACAGGAGAGGCTAGATGAACCTAGCCTATGAGCTACCCGTAAAGTGCCTTACCCTCATGCAAGGGTTCCTTTGCCCCCATGCAAGGGATCCTTTGCCCCCATGCAAGGGTTCCTTTGCCCCCATGCAAGGGATCCTTTGCCCCCATGCAAGGGATCCTTTGCCCCCATGCAAGGGTTCCTTTGCCCCCATGCAAGGGATCCTTTGCCCCCATGCAAGGGTTCCTTTGCCCCCATGCAAGGGATCCTTTGCCCCCATGCAAGGGATCGTTTGCCCCCATGCAAAGGATCCTTTGCCTCCATGCAAGGGATCTTTTGCTCCCATGCAAGGGTTCTTTTGTCCCCATGCAAGGGTTCCTTTGCCCCACATGCAAGGGATCCTTTGCCCTCGTGCAAGGGTTCCTTTGTGTCCCGGCAAGGGATCCTTTGCCCCCATGCAAGGGATCCTTTGCCCCCATGCAAGGGATCCTTTGCCCCCATGCAAGGGATCCTTTGCCCCCATGCAAGGGATCCTTTGCCCCCATGCAAGGGATCCTTTGCCTCCATGCAAAGGTTGTTTTGCCCCATGCAAGGGTTCCTTTGCCCCACATGCAGGGGATCCTTTGCCCCCATGCAAGGGTTCCTTTGTGTCCCGGCAAGGGTCACCTTACACCCCTGCAAGGGGCATTTTGGCCCTCTCCCTGCAAGGGGCAACTTGCCCCCTCTTCAGTAATGCCGGAATTTACAAACATGGCCGCGGTGGAAGGACTCTTGAACTTCGGAATTGAGACGCGCTGCGGCTGCTGTGGTGTCTCGCGAATGTCTTGGCAAATTAACGCTTTCCTGGGACCTTCTTCAAGGCGGTGATTGCAGTGGGTTAAACTCAACTTCGAAATTCAACTCATATTAAATTCAATTGGGGTGATCGATTTTGAAAATGAATTTTAATTGAATCGTGCCTTCATTTATTGGAGTTCTCTGTCCAATGAATTGTTCATTGTTCAAATAATTGTTCATTCTCTTCATTGTTCCCTTCGTAGTTCTTTAAATTCATTGTATACATGTTCTTCCAGATTATATCTTGAGGGCAGGGTCTCTCAGTCTAAATTTGACTGTTCCCCCTGTTTTCTGTTGCAGTTCTTATCTACCCTCAGTCAAGGTAACTTTCCACGAACACTGTGTTGCCAACTACACAGCCCACATGCGTACATTGTTACCAACTACACAGCCCACATGCGTACTATGTTGCCAACTTCACAGCCCACATGCGTACTATGTTACCAACTACACAGCCCACATGCGTACATTGTTACCAACTACACAGCCCACATGCGTACATTGTTACCAACTACACAGCCCACATGCGTACATTGTTACCAACTACACAGCCCACATGCGTACTATGTTGCCAACTTCACAGCCCACATGCGTACATTGTTCACATGCGTACATTGTTCCCAACTACACAGCCCACACAGCGTAGACTTGCTGGAACAGACACTTCGTGCTCTATGACCCCGCCGCCTGGAACAGCCAAAGCGTCTCTCGGTGCCGACTACAAATTGCTCTTCTGCTCTGTCTGCTCTGCTCCGCATTCCGCCGACTTGGACAATCGCGGCTAAACTTCTCGCGCTCCAGAGACCAAATCTTCTCCGCCTTTGCTTTTGGTATCTCTGTTTTTTTTTTAATTTTTGATGGGCTTTGTGTGCTTACTGTTTTCATCGTGTGTTTTGAAGTGTTTTGGAGAATGTGTGTTTTATTCATAATGCGTCGTGACGTATTTTAGTGAATGCAATAACAAAAATTTGGGTTTTTATGAAGGAATAATTCATGGCTTGCACGGTGAAATTTCTTGTTGTTCTAAGGTTAGAATTTTACGCCAAATATATAAGAGCCAATAAAAGTTGCACTGTTGTAAGGAATATATTCAAAAGCCAATATAAGTTGCGTGATTTATCCAATTCATACACCTACAGCCATTTATTACCGTAATTGGTCACGCTTCCGTTTACAGTTACTGTTGTTATCTACAGTTACTGTTGTTATCTACAGTTACTGTTGTTATCTGCAGTTACTGTTGTTATCTACAGTTACTGTTGTTATCTACAGTTACTGTTGTTACCTACAGTTACTGTTGTTATCTACAGTTACTGTTGTCTTTCATTTGGCTGACTCAGTGTGACTGCAATGGACCATTTTCAATGTTGGTTTTACAGAAGCTTACAGGTGCTACAGCTTTTTACAGTGGTTACATTTTTTAAAATTAGTGGGGTTTTTAACAGGTTCAGGCTTTTACAATATCTGTAAGCGTCATGTACTAAGTATAGCAGCTTTTTACAACTTCTGCTATTTTTAAGGGCCCTGTATTTTTATAGCTGCTGCAGCTTTTGCATGTGCTGCAATTTCTTTACAGGTGCTGCAGCTGTATAAAGGTGCTGAATTATTTTACCAATGTTGCACAATGTGAGGGCCTGAGCTGAGAGTTAGGTAGGCCTTCTTTTTGTTGAAATAAAATGTTTTTGTTATGTTACGGACCATCTTTTTTCGGTTCACTGCTGTCCTGTTTTTCAGCACCTACTACTTTCTTCAACTTTGGTCTTGTTTCATAATCTTCTTTCACAACTGTTTCTATGCCTTTCTGCGTAGATTCCGCGTTTCCTTAACTCCATACTAAATGGTGCCTTCCTCCTTCCTCTCTTGGGATCGCATTTGTTGCTGGGTAGGGAGACTAAAACTAACGACTAATCTAATCTACCAATGTTGCAGCTGTTCACAAGTTTTGACGTTTTTCACAGATTCTACAGCTGTTAACAAGCTCTGGAAGCTTTATGCACAAGGTGCTGCAGCTTTATGCTTGCATTGCAGCTGTTTACAGATTCTGGAACTCATTCATACATTCTACAGCTGACTACCAGTTTCGCACGCCCTATGTACAAGGTGCTGCAGCTTTTACGGAGTGTTGCAGCTCTCTTTAGGTGCTGCAGCGCTATTTTGGTGGCTCTGGGCTGTTTTACTGCGAATGAGGCGCGGCGGCGGTGGCCGCTGTTGGCTGGGGAAATAGGGCTTTTTATGAGGGGATATGTGCTTAGAAGAGTGCACTACAACACGTGGTTAGATGTTGATTAACCCGCAGTGTAATGTAATGAAACGTAATGTAATGTAATGTAATGTAAAAAGTGTGATCTAATGAAACGCACAGTAACGCAAATGAACACAATAAAACAGAACGGTACACAGTGTATTAGTGTTATGTAGTGTCAGAGTAACTCAGGTTAATACAGCGTTACTCGGTGGAATACCGTTTTATACAGTGAAATACAGTGTGATACTGTGTGATAGTTCAGTGCAGTGTTGAAGTGTTATACAGAGGAATACAGTGCAGTACGGTGTTAAAGTGTAATACAGTGTAACAGTTTGATGCAATACAACAAAAATAACCTGAAGTATTACGCGCATCTTGTGTTTGTTGTAACACTTGTATCTCTGAGTGTTTTCCGCAGTTTTGTCAATTCCAGGTTTTTCATCATGACGTACAGGGAATCGCAGCAAAATGGGTTTTGACACTTTCACTGCGACGTGCGTCACCGGTGGTACACGGAGAGAATTTTCCTAACGCGGCTCACCGACCAGCAGTCACAAACTCAATTTTCATAAATATTCCATCAAAACTAAATGATTGCTCGATTCTGTTAATTCTTGCGATTTTCAACAATGCTTACTACAACTGACTTTGATCTTTAAGCCGAAACGTTCACGCATTAAAATGATTTTTAAATCAGCTATCTTTGCTATCATTTTTGTTTTAAAAATGACTTTAAATTTGACTCGAATATCAAACTTTAGTTTTATCTGCCGCAGTGAAAGTTTAAACTAAAGTTTTCCAGACTTAGGTACTTCCGTAACTGACGCTCTCGTAGTAACATGTCGTCGACGAAGTTTTAAAGTTTGTTAATTTCTTGTAGGACTTCACATGCATTTTTTGTGGTTTTCAACAGCGTTCACACTTTTCTATTTTGGTTATTAAATTTATAGGTTTATTTTAAATCACGTACACTTCATTTTTAAATTCTCGAGTTGATCTTCTTGGGTTAATAAAAGTTTGAGTGAAGTAGAGTTAATCCAGGTTGGTGGTGTTACTCGACGTTCTCCAAGGTGAGAAGAGGATTTACTAGACTTTTCCCGAGGTGAGAAGATTCAATAGACATTCTCCAAGGTACAAAGAGGATTTACTCTATATTCTCGGAGGCGAGAAGAGGATTTTAAATGTGGGAATAAGATTTACTGGACATTTTTCGAGGTGAGAAGAGGATTTACTAGAGGCCAGAAGAGGATTTACTAAAGGCTAGAATAGCATTTATTAGACATACTCCGAGATGAAAAGAGGAGTTACTGGAGGTGAGAAGAGGATTTACCAGACATTCTTTTCACCTCGCCTCACATCAGCGGATGCACAAAAGTGCCGGACAGGTCAGTCTGGCGTCCGGCTTTATTTAGAGTTTGATATTGTCAGGGAGCGTCGGTCCGCAACTGCGCTGTCGTAAATCGCTTTTTACATTCCTAGGCGCTAAGCTTCGTCGTACATGCCCCAAAACAAAAAGATTTTTATATACTGTAAAAGTGTTGGTACAGTTAAAGCAGCTCAGGATAATACATTGTAACTCAGTGTGATGGAGAGAAATAGAGTGTAAACGATTGTAATGCAGAATAATACAGGGATGTACAGTGTCGGTGTAGCTCTGGATAATGCAGCGTTATTCAGTGTGATGAAGAGAAATACAGTCAACCCATAGTAATACAGGGAAGTACAGTGTCAGAGTAGCTCAGGATAATACAGCGAAACTCAGCGTGATGGAGAGAAATACAGTGTAACCCACAGTAATACAGGGAAGTACAGTGTCAGAGTAGCTCAGGATAATACAGCGAAACTCAGCGTGATGGAGAGAAATACAGTGTAACCCGTTGTAATACAGAATAATACCGGGAAATACAGTGTCAGTAGATGTGATACAGTGGAATACTGCGTGATTCAGTGTTGTACAGTGCACTCTAGTGTAACAGTGTAATGCAGTGCAACATGAATGAAATTTGCTTTACTTAGTATTAGACTAGTTACAGGATTGGGACTTAAAAACCAGGATTAGGATCCAAAAACCCTACCAGGATTTTTACCCTTACCAGAATTTGGATTTAAAAACCCAGAAAGCCAAATACATTTGGGAAGTACAGCAAAAAATTCTACAAATGTGTATTTTTGCTATGTTTTTAACGTCGTCTTTTCAGGTTCTTTTAAAACCAATTATTTTTTTTCCCCCTCACACATTGATGATTCCCTGAGCACCACAAATGCCGGCAGCTACCATTAACACTTTGGCTGCGACGTGACCCACCGGTGGTCACTGAGGGGATTCCCACAATGCTGCTGACCGACCAGCAGTCACTAACTCAATACTCATAATTATTTCTCAATGAAAACTAAATGAGGGCACAGATCGATTTAATGTTATTTATTTTCAAAATTGTTCTCTGAAATGTACTTTAATTTGAGTTGAATATTGTTTAACCCATCGTAGTGAACGCGTTAAAAATGTGCAATATCTTACGCGGATCTGAACTTACACGGATGAACATTACGGATCTCTCGGGTATAGCATTCCCTGAGTTAACTTTGCTGTTTCCTAGGGGGAAAATGTGAGGTCGACCCTAATTTCAAGTTACGACAAATTTGAACGAATTTTGTTCATACAGGCTGAAGCTCGTGTAAGAGAATCTATAACTAACATTGGTTAAATAATAATAATCGCAATGATAATATTAATAAAAATAATAATTAATGAAAATAATGAATAACTAACATTGACTTTACCCCTTAAGGATATTACTCAATTGACGGACAAATTTAATCAACGTTTGATGTGGACTACGAAATATTTTATTAGTGTCTCAATACCAAAATATTAAATACACGCCGGTGTCAACTACATGCTCTGCCAGACGCTGACAGATGAATTACACGCGCGTGTCAACTACACGCTCTCCTAGATGCTGACGCATTAACTACACGCCTGCAGAATGCGGCGGTAGTGCTGTTTCCAAAGTATTAATGAGACAAGTTTGTGCGTCCGGGTGTATTACAGGGTAACTTTGTATCTTCTGAACCAGAGCTGCGTCCGGGTCATGTCTGGGTCATATCTGGGTCAAATCTGAATCATATCTGGATCATGTCTGGATCATGTCTGGATCATGTCTGGATCATGTCTAGATCATGTCTGTATCATGTCTGGATCATGTCTGGACCCTGTCTGGATCCTGTCTGGACCCTGTCTGGATCCTGTCTGGATCCTGTCTGGATCCTGTCTGGATCCTGTCTGGATCCTGTCTGGATCCTGTCTGGATCCTGTCTGGATCCTGTCTGGATCCTGTCTGGATCCTGTCTGGATCCTGTCTGGATCCTGTCTGGATCCTGTCTGGATCTTGTCTGGATCTTGTCTGGATCTTGTCTGGATCCTGTCTGGATCCTGTCTGGATCCTGTCTGGATCATGTCTGGATCATGTCTGGATCATGTCTGGATCATGTCTGGACCAAAGGATGCGTCTGGAGCTCGATCAACTGTCCGTCTACACACATTCTTCCCAACGGTTCACCAAAAAATGTTCCACAGGGAAACTAATCTGTATGCAAATAGCTGGAACAGCGAAGCCAGGTCATGGTTTAGTTAATTTGAATCGAGAAATATTGAATTGCATTCTTGTTTTCGATTTTCGCTACATCTCAAATGATACGAGTAGCACCAGGGCGCTGGATTTTGAAGGAACCATTTTTATGAATCATGATTTTCTCTCCTACTACTGGCGTGGACGAATACTAGCAACTTGAAAATTTACAAATTAAAAATTCAGTGTATGAGAATACTAGCGACAAATTTGCTGTTTTTGGACAAAGTAAATATTTGATTCATGAAGGTAGTGTCTTATATACTGGTAGCTCAACAAAACGGAAGCTATATTCAAGAAACAGACGTAATTCAATGAGTGAAAAGGTATTTCTAATATGAAGACGCCTCAGTAAACAAATCAATAACATCAAAACGGAGAAATCGACCAATGAAGCAGAAGGGAAACCCAATTAGCAACGAATTCTTATTGAAGCAGAAAGTATGCACATTAAACAAAGGGTGCTCAAAAAATAGAAGGGTATACACAATAAACCAAGAGAACTCAATAAGACAGAAGGTATGCCCAATGAACAAGGGAACAAGGGAAACAAAGTACCCAATAAACAAAAGATTACTCATTAGATAGAAGGAATGTACAATAAACAAAGAATACTTAATACAGAAAAGATACCCCAATAAAAGCAGAAGGAATGCCTAATAAACAAGGCATGCGCAATAAATAGAAGGCATGCACAATAAACAAAGAATACTCAACACAGAAATGATACTCAAAAAAGGAGAAAACATGCCCGATGAACAAAGAGTTTTCAATAAAGAAAGAGTACTCAATAAACCGAGAAGCATGAAGCCCGTTCAGCAGTGAGGGATGGCGATGGCCGGTGTGGTAGGAACAAGGGAGCGACGTCTACACGCTGTGCACATATTGAGCACACGCACGGCCCTTCAAGAAATAGCATCGATTGTGCATCAATTTGTCCCCAATGTCCTATGGTGCGCAGTGGAGAAAGGGAACGATGCTTTACGGACGGCGCCTTGTTTACGGAAATGGTTTTCTTTTTTGGGTGTCGCGTTCAAATGGCCAGGTGGGGAATTTGGTGTCGTGTCTTGCTTTTGGTGTTTTTGGTGGCGTGCTCAAATGGCCAGGTGGGGAATTTGGTGTCGTGTCCTGCTTTTGGTGTTTTTGGTGTTTTTGGTTGCGTGCTCAAATGGCCAGGTGGGGAATTTGGTATCGTGTCCTGTTTTTGGTGGCGTGCTCAAATGGCCAGGTGGGGAATTTGGTGTCGTGTCCTGCTTTTGGTGTTTTTGGTGTTTTTGGTTGCGTGCTCAAAGGGCCAGGTGGGGAATTTGGTATCGTGTCCTGTTTTTGGTGGCGTGCTCAAATGGCCAGGTGGGGAATTTCTTTGCTCGTGCGCCCACTCTAGTGTTTGTTTTATGCGTTTATTAGTTCTTTTTCATTGGAAGGGGGTGGGGGCGCTTTAAAATTCCGATTGAAATGAACAAAATTGTCCACACTACACATGTAACCTATAGGAAAAAGAACGTTGGCTTAAAAGTAGTTTCTGAAAGACAAGTACTCGCTATTTTTTCAATTTCTCAGACGTGAAAGGATATCTTCTTATTTTCATAACGTGCGCCAACAAATAGCGAGTCAATCTTAACCGGAAAAACTAAATTTATCAGCAGCACATTTTAAAATATTCAAAAGAATGAAAAACTTTTCAACTCGATTATTTACAGCCTATTTAAGAAAATATCATAAACGTTTCGATTTAAACACTGGAAATCAACCCAATTTCAGTAGCAAAACCAAGCTTCCACACGCAGTTTATCAGCACCAATATGCAATCTGCGGCGATTGGAGGCACAGATGGCTTTTAATTGGATTTAATCCCTTTTAACTCAAGTCTCGTGCACGCCGGCGGTATAATTTCTGTGTAATTTGATATTTATCGTTATTTTGCCCCCGTTATCGCAACGAGCAAACGATTCTGAACCTATGGTTCCTCTTGGGATCTCTGTGGTTCGGTCCTGTTGGGATCTCTATGGTTCCCCTTGAGATCTCTATGGTTCCTCTTGGGATCCCTATGGTTCCTCTTGGGATCCCTATGGTTCCTCTTGGGATCTCTATGGTTCCTCTTGGGATCTCTATGGTTCCTCTTGGGATCTCTATGGTTCCTCTTGGGATCTCTATGGTTCCTCTTGGGATCTCTATGGTTCCTCTTGGGATCTCTATGGTTCCTCTTGGGATCTCTATGGTTCCTCTTGGGATCCCTATGGTTCCTCTTGGGATCCCTATGGTTCCTCTTGGGATCTCTATGGTTCCTCTTGGGATCTCTATGGTTCCTCTTGGGATCCCTATGGTTCCTCTTGGGATCTCTATGGTTCCTCTTGGGATCTCTATGGTTCCTCTTGGGATCCCTATGGTTCCTCTTGGGATCTCTATGGTTCCTCTTGGGATCTCTATGGTTCCTCTTGGGATCCCTATGGTTCCTCTTGGGATCTCTATGGTTCCTCTTGGGATCCCTATGGTTCCTCTTGGGATCTCTATGGTTCCTCTTGGGATCTCTATGGTTCCTCTTGGGATCCCTATGGTTCCTCTTGGGATCTCTATGGTTCCTCTTGGGATCCCTATGGTTCCTCTTGGGATCTCTATGGTTCCTCTTGGGATCTCTATGGTTCCTCTTGGGATCCCTATGGTTCCTCTTGGGATCCCTATGGTTCCTCTTGGGATCTCTATGGTTCCTCTTGGGATCTCTATGGTTCCTCTTGGGATCCCTATGGTTCCCCTTGGGATCTCAATGGTTCCTCTCTGAGCACCCACGATTCCTCAGGGAACCCACAATTCCTCTAGGAACCCACGGTTCTCTATCGCTATGGGGAACCAATCTACTGATCACGCCGTGAACTCAATCAGGGGACGGTGTAGCACGGCGCAAGCTAAGCCTTTATTGCTCTCCAGTTCAATAACCTGCGTGCTGGAATGAGTCTCTTCATAGACCAGCCCGAGCCAATACCTGGGCAGATTTGTATCACTGAGCATGGTAGAGCTGCGAAGATATAGGCTTTTAGATTTGCATAGAAATTTGGCAGATATCCGCCGGTTGTTGATGGCGCAATTGCGTTTGTGAAGTTCGTAGATTAGTGAAGATGAAGAGGGTAGATTTGCGTGGATGTGTGTAGGGATAGGAGGAAGGAACATAGCAACGATATAGAAGGTAGATTTGCACATAGGTAGTACACGTACTCAAGAATAATAAGCAGAACACACCGATGTAGAATAGCACTCTTAAATTTGGTAATATGCACGAGTACGGGCGAATAGAACGCGGGATAGCACCGAAGTGAAAGGTACATTTGCATCTATGAAGGGAGTAGAAATAATCATAAGAATAGTACCGATATAGAACGCAAATTTGCGTACATGTATGTGCGAATGGAAATCAGAATGCATTTATGCAGAAGTAAATTTGCGTACATGTATGTGGAAATAGAAAAATAGAATAATAGAAATAGAGCTCAGAATGTACTTATGCAGCAGTAAATTTTCGTATATGCACATGCGGATAGAAATCAGAATGCCTTTACGTTGAAGGTGGATTTGCATCTACGAAGAAAGTAGATTTGTGGCGACGTAGCAGGTAGAACAAGCGTCTACACAACTGGTAGATAACCTCGGGTATCGATTGAGCCTCTCCGAGGGAGGTCTATTGAGCTCCAATTTGCTTTAATCAAAATCTGGGTCTGGAATACTGGAGCGGAATTGAAAGGGAACTGAATTTCTGGATCATAGAATATTTTACTGCAACCTGCCATGTGCCTGCAGGTGGTGCTCAAATTAACACATTTTCTTTGTGTAAGAAGGCTATGGTTGAATTCATTTTGGGACCTAAGTGGGATAAAAAATTTGTTTTGAGACTTAAGCGGAATAAAAAATTAATATTGAGGCAAGCGGAATAGAAAATTATATTTAGACTTAAGCGGAATAAAAAATTATATTGAGACTTAAGCGGAAAAAAAATTAATACTGAGACAAGCGGAATAAAAAATTATGTTTAGACTTAAGCGGAATTAAAAAACTATATTGAGACGTGAGCGGAATAAAACTAGTATCGTTAACACTTTGACTGCGGCAGGTAAAACTAAAGTTTAATGTTAAACTTAAATGTAAAGTCAATTGTAATAAGCAATATTGAAAATCGTAAGCATTAACAGGATCTGGCCTTCATTTAGTTTTGATTGAATATTTACGAAAATTGAGTTTGTGACTACTGATCGGTCAGCGTCATTACGAAACCTCTCCCAGTGACCACCGGTGGGTCACGTCGTAAACAGCATTAATCCATCCCGAGGCACCCGAGCGGCTTCCAGCATGGAAACAGCGAATACTGTTCAAGGAAGATGGTCAATAAAGAAATAATTTTATAACGGAGCTGATCACGATCAGCTACAGGGGTAGGAAAGGAGCTAGAGGTCGTTTGCATTCTTTTTCCTTGAAACAAAACTTGCAGTATCGTCGCTTATTATATGAAGTATTTCTGCCCCTCAGGGGGATACAATTATTGTATCTATGGGAACTTGCGCTCCCAGGGGGACAATGTCAGGGCCCGAGCTGAGAGTTAGGTAGGCATTCTTTTTTGTTAAAACAAAATGTTTTTGTTATGTTAAGCACACCTTTTTTCGGTTCACTACTGTCCTGTTCTTCAGCACCTACTACTTTCCTCTTCAACTTTGGTCTTGTTTCATGAACTTCTTTCATGACTTACTGTTTCTATGCCCTTTCTGCGTAGATTTCGCGTTTACTTAACTCCATACTAAATGGTGCCTTCCTTCTTCCTCTCTTTGGATCGCATTTGTTGCTGGGTAGGGAGGCTAAAACGAACAACTGAAGTATTTGTTTCCTAGGGGAAGATGTGAGGCCCCCAGCAGAATGTTACGTAAGTTATCTTTTTCTTGAACTAGAATACGCTCTTGTTTGGCCACGAAGCACCTTTTCATTTCAATGCTGTTCTTCTTTCAGCACCTAATACTTTTTTATTCAACTTTAACTTTATTTTTCGAACTTTTTCCAACCTTGCTGCGTCTACGTGCAGAGTTTGGAGTCGCATATGTTCACAAATTCCCCGTTCCTTTAATTCCTCACGAAACGGTGCCTGTCTCTTTCCTCTCTTTGGATCATCTTTGTTTTGATTAGGGAGGCTCAAACTTAACGTAACAGAAAACAACCACAACACAAAACCCCACATCCACGACACAAGACTAATTCCACCACAAACATGAAACTATTCAACCATAAACACAAGACTACACAACCTTAACATACAGCCACAACACATACCACACACCCAAAACACAACCACAACACATACCACACACCCACAGCACAACCACAACACATACCACACACCCAGAACACATACCACACACCCAGAACCTAACCATAACACATACCACACACCCACAACACAGACCACACACCCACAACACAACTACAACACACACCACAACACAAACCATACAACTACAACACATACCACACACCCACAACACAGACCACACACCCACAACACAGACCACACACCCACAACACAACTACAACACACACCACACAACCCCAATACATAACACACAACCACAACACAAACCATACAACTGCAACACATACCACACACCCACAACACAGACCACACACCCACAACACAATTACAACACACACCACACAACCCCAACACATAACACACAACCACAACACATAACACACAACCACAACACAAATAATACAACCACAACACATACCACACACCCACAACACAGACCACACACCCACAACACATATCACACTCCCACAACACATAACACACACCCACACACCACACCCACAACATACACCACACACCCACAACACATACCACACTCCCACAACACATACCACACTCCCAAAACACATACCACACTCCAACACATAACACACCCACAACACAACACACACCCACCACACACCCACACGCTCCCACAACACCCCCGAAGCCCCGCAATACCACAGCTCACACCTCGCCGCAATGGCCCGTTGCCCGCCCCACATTTGCGTGCCGACACCCAAGTTTTGCCCGCTTTATTAACTCCTGTGTTTTGCAGAGCACATAGTCCTCCCCCTACCGGTTACTGCCGCCAGATGGCGCCAGTTTCTTCATTCCGCGCCAGGCCTTCCCTCGTATTCGCGAGGGCAAGCGTGACAAATTTTGGATATGTCAACCGAGACAAAAATTTTGATTTGCAAAGCGCTGTCGGGTTTTCTTGAACGGGAGCAACCGAAGAATATTTTTTATACAAAATTTATTATTATTTTTCATACGAATGCGTGTGTGTGTGTCTTTTTCTTTTTCTTACTTCGATAATCTCAACTAATAACTTGGGAGTTCCGAAGAATTCTTTAGTAGTATTCGAATTATTTATAAGTTGTTAGCCATCTCTTGGAATATAAAATATCCAAGAGATGATATTTTTCATTTCTTATTCAACTACCCCTTGACAGAGTTAGACTATTAGCGCGCCACGTATGGTTTGTCGTATGGTTTGGGGGGGTGGGTTGTTAAGAAAAAGTGAAAAACCGTTTATTTTAAAAAAAAGTTGATGTATGAAATGTATTAAAACAGATAAGATTTTTCAAAATATCTTGATATAAAGGGTAATTCATAGACAAACAACACGAGGTGCACAATAGCCTTGTCAGAGGTTAATTATGGTAAAGAGGGACACATATTCTTTCAGATATTTTATCCACGGCAAGAGAACAGGGGAACATGATATATGCAAATTATTTGTTCGTGGTATCTTTCGCATTTTTTTATGTATACGTTGTGTTTGTGCAGATTTTCATGCTTCGTATTTTTTGGTGTCATGGTTCGGTTTATTCAGCACTATTCAATATGTTAAATACATCATTTTATACGTTTTACGGCTATTTCATCAATGGGAATTAACACTCCCAGGGGAAAATGTGAAGTCCTGAGCTTAGAGTTAGGTAGACCTTCTTTTTGTTTAAATAGAGCAGGTTTTTTCCTTTGTTTAAGGACCATCTTTTTTTCGGTTCGCTGCTGTCCGGCTTTTCAACACATCCTTTACTTTCTCCCTCAACATTTTTCTTGTTTTAGAAACTTATTTTCTAATTTATTTTTATCTTGTGTGGGAACACACCTTGTGCATAAATTTCCTACTTCCTCAACTACATACAATAACGTGCCTTCCTCCTTCCTAGCTTAGGAACACCTTGATTGTGCTAGGGAGGCTTTGACTAACATCAATTATAACAAAGCCTCAATAAATAATTGATTAAGGTGTAAGCTGTGTGTACAAAAGCACTATTATATCTTCGTTGATGTACTTTACGTCATCGAATTTATTTTTGAAAATCATATGTGAAAATTACAGTCTACATTTTTCTATTTTTAATGGCTGGAAAAATTTCATTTTCTTTTTAACTTCAAAATATATAATATATATGTTCGAAATATGTCTCGGGGTTTTTAAACAGCACACAAACTGTTTTAATTCAGTGTTATTCACATGAAGATTATTACAATTCTCTATATCTCATTATTATAATTGTTATTGAAATTTGGAAGCCGTACCCTAGGTTATTATTGCAAGCTTTTCATTCATTGCTGTATTTGTGAGCGACGCTCAGTATCGTTTTTATATTCCCGAGTTTTGGCGGTAATTTTACGATCAATTAAGCGCTGACGTGTCATTCCTTCCTTTAGGGGACGGATCGTCAACAAAGTTAAGTCGTTGCAGCGGTCCAGACGACAGCGAAATTTGGTCCGTTGACTCGGCTGTCGTATGTGTCGAGCTTCTGGCAAAGAAAACTTTCGTTTTGAGGTTTTTCGAATAAAAATTAGGAGGTTTTAGAATGCATTTCGCAAAAAATCTGAGCTTTATATTTTTCGAAAAGAATTTGAAAATTTTGCTTGGTAAAATGACACGGTGCATAGCGAAATCGACGTACAATTTTTCGCTGCCGGCTGTACCGCTATGATTACACTAATTGAAGATTCGTTCCCTGGGCTCTACTTCAAACCCATAATGTTCATTTTCTCGAATTAAATTTAAAGACTTTGGTTTGAAAACATTACGTAGCTTAGCCAAATCAACACACGATCTTTTATTACCAGCGGTCCCGACCACGCAAATAGATTAAAGGTCCGTTCCCTGGACTGTAATTTGGGCCCATAATGTAAATTTTCTCGAAGAAAATTTTGAGACTTCGGCTTGGAAAAAAGTAGCTTAGCCAAATCAACACACGATATTTCACACAATTTTTTTGGCTGTCCCGACCACGCAAATAGATTAAAGGTCCGGTCCCGGGCTTTAATTCGGACCATGAAGCCAATAGCACCTGGTCCAATAAAGATCAGGCGGTCACTTCCATCGCAATCAAACCGTGGAGCGCTTGATTGCTCCCCTCTCCTCATACTTTCAATTAACGAAACCTTTCCTAGAAAATTTTTCCCCTCTTTTTATTTCGTCAATTATCGTTTTTGGAGGAAATTTTGCTCGCACCCCTGATTTTCTGAGAATATTTATCGTCCTCCGTAATTTTCTGGAAATTTTTTTCGTCGTTCCTGCATTTTGGGAAAAATTTTCTCCCTTATTTTTTTGAGAATTTTATTCTTGCATTTCAGTTTCTGAGAATATTTTTTCGTCGTCCTTTCCTGAGAAAATGTTTTGTCGTTCCCCTTTCTTTGAAAAAGTTTGTTCTCGTGCCACATTTTCTCAGAAAATTTTGTTCTCATCCCTATTGTCTTGTCTTTTTTTTACCTCATTTTTAGAATTTGTTTGTCGTTTCCCATTTTCGAAAGAAATTTGTATTCTTACTGAGCATTTTTTTTCATTTGCGTACGGCTTCGTATTTAAAAAAAAACTCCTGTTTTGCTATAACCTTTTTTGTTTTGAATTGTTTCTTTTTAGCGTTTTTCAAAAACATCTTCCCGTTTTCACCTAATGAGAGCATTTTATTTTTAAAGCATTCGTTTTGAAGTTTCGTCTTTCTCACACCCAGTTGAATTTTTTTAAAATTTTGAAGCTTACAAAAATTCCATTATAAAATCTTGTAATTAGAAAGCACAACCTAACATTTAAACTCTAAAACAATTTCCCCTCGTCATTGGACGGAGCTTCCTCCATGCTACGGTTAATTAAGTGGAACTTTAACTAACATTGAACTTGGATTTTAAACTTCGACAAAATTAAACTTAGATAAATTTTGAGCTTCGGCAAATTTTGAACGGAGATAAAATAAGACTTCGGGAAATTCGGTGCTCTTAAATTATATTTTTTGAATTTATAGTGGCGCAGACGAGCGCGTCTCGTGCATACTAAGTTGCAGCGCTCGCCCCGCTCGTAATTGCCGCAATTGCTCCAAACTTTCCTTAACTTCTGAATGCTTGATTGCACTTTTGCAAGTCACGTCGCTTTTTTCCTGCTTGCTAATTCTGCATGTAGATATTCTGGCTGTTGATATTCTGCCCGTTGATATTCTGCCCGTTGATATTCTGCCCGTTGATATTCTGCCCGTTGATATTCTGCCCGTTGATATTCTGCCCGTTGATATTCTGCCCGTTGATATCTGCCCGTTGATATTCTGCCCGTTGATATTCTGCCCGTTGATATTCTGCCCGTTGATATTCTGCCCGTTGATATTCTGCCCGTTGATATTCTGCCCGTTGATATTCTGCCCGTTGATATTCTGCCCGTTGATATTCTGCCCGTTGATATTCTGCCCGTTGATATTCTGCCCGTTGATATTCTGCCCGTTGATATTCTGCCCGTTGATATTCTGCCCGTTGATATTCTGCCCGTTGATATTCTGCCCGTTGATATTCTGCCCGTTGATATCTGCCCGTTGATATCTTCCCGTTGATATTCTGCCCGTTGATATCTGCCCGTTGATATTCTGCCTGTAGATATTCTGCCCGTTGACATTCTACGCGTTGATATTCTGCCCGTTGATATTCTGCCCGTTGATATTCTGCCCGTTGATATTCTGCCCGTTGATATTCTGCCTGTAGATATTCTGCCCGTTGACATTCTACGCGTTGATATTTTACATATTTATAACTAACGAGCACAAATTACACAATCATTGCAGGAACAGAAAACTACGTGGTTGTGTAGAGAAATTTCCTACGAGTGATTCTACTTTTTTTCACGCTAGTTTTTTTCACAAGAATTTCTTTATTTAGGCTGACACCTTCTTAGTGTTGAATTGAATTGTAATAAGATAAATTTTGTACTAGTAGTTTCTGACGTGTATGTTGTTCTAATCGAACTCGTCTGAGAGACATCTTCATTGGACGTGCAACCTTCGTACTTATTTTGTTTCTAAACTTATGGACTAGTAATGAAGTTTTCGTTCATGTCTAAAGGATTATGTCGGTATTTTACTCACAATTAAGTTTTCGTTCATGTCTAAATGATTGTCTGTAGTTTACTCATAAATAAGTTTCGGTTCATGTCTAAATGATGATGTCTGTAGACCGATAAATAAGTTTTCGTTCATGTCCAAATAATTACTTCTAAAGTTGAGACCCATAGATAAAGCCTACATGTCTACCTAAATGAGTCGTTCCAGGGCCTACGCACTGATAACGTCATTTCAATGGCATTGGTCTAAATTCTGTAGTATTCGTTCTCGTGTACCGTCATTGTCATTCAATGAACCGGCCTCTCTGCCTCAACTGCTCCTCACTTTTCTAGGATTGAAAAGTTCCCCCCTAAGAAGCCCAGTATCTCCAAAAAACGACAAGTTTATAAAAATAGCCTAATCAAAACAGTCAGACCTTATCGAGAAAAGCCAAATATCTAAAAAAAAGTTACGAAAAAACGTGAAAAAGCTAAACCTCTCGCAAAATAATTTCCCAAATAAAGCTTGACCAATAAGACCAAACCTTTTCGAGAAAGCCAAGTTTTCCGCAAAAAATTCAAGTTTAAAACCTAACCATAAAGCCAAACCTTTTAAAAAGAGCTAAGTATCCACAGAAAAAGCCTAACGAAAAATATCCAACCTCTTCGTAAAAAGCCAAGTTTCCCCCCAAAAAGCCAAGTCTCCCTTATAAAGCCTAACGAAAAAAGCCAAACCTCTTCGATGTCGCCCACCACTCCGACAGGAGCGCCCTTTCCTACATTCCTCGCAGCACTCCACCGAGTTGCCAGAAGAGGATCATGAGTTTTATTTTTTACGCCTAAACTTTGCATCGGACGACACTTTCCATCGCGCGTGCGGCAGATTTTTTTTACTTTTCAAAGTATCGTTGTGGGAAGTAACGATTCTTCGGGATTTTTTCCCGATGCCAAGTATGGATGAGGGAAATAGAATCGGACTGGAGATGTCGTCTTGGGTTCAGGTCCCTGGAAAACTTTATATTCGAGTCTGAGGAAGTGTTAGCTTTCGGTTTTATGGAGTCCTGGGAGCTAAATTCGGGCTCTCCTTCACTGAAAGTTTATGGGTTTATCGTCATAGGGTCGTGGGCTGTAAGATTTGTTGTCAAAATTGTTCCAAAGGTAGATTATTTTAGTTCATTCACGTGTCTGTGAGAGCCATAGTGTGTATGTCTGTGCTCATCGAGATTCATTGTTGAATTAAATCTCCAAAGGTATATTTTAAATCTCATTCATAAGGGTGGTTACGTTTTTTTAGTTAAATTGCGCGTCAGTGAAATCTATAGTTCTCATTGAGATTTGTTGTGAAGATTGCTCCAAGGTAGATTTTCAATTTACTTCATCGGAGTGGTTAGTTTTTTTCAGTTCAAATACGTATCTGTGAAATCCACAGTGCTTATGTTTGTGTTCGTTAAGATGCTGGGAAAATAAATGCAACGACAGATTTCAAATCAACTTTATCGTTGTTGTCAAATTTTTTATTACGTTCATTTGCGCTTCTGTGAAACCAACAATCTCCATGTCGTGAGCTTGGTATCAGTGAGATTTGTTTATTGACGTAGATGTCCAATGGCCTGAATAAAAAAACTGCATTCAAGGGAACTAAATGTCATGGAAGAAAACTTAGCCGCACCTGAAGCAAAAACAGAAAATACACGAATAATCGTCCGTCAAAGATTGAGCAAATTTTTTATGGATTCTCTGTCTACCCAATCAGGATACCCCGTATACTCTGTCTGGATACGTGCAGAATTGAGAATCGTGCGTTTCTCAGAACGGATGCTTGTAACAAATAATATCTACGTACTTGCATTTCCTTGACAGTTTCGTGTTAAAGGATCAACTACTTCTTTTGTGACTTTAATTTCTCAACGTAAAGTACCCTGAAGTTATTCGTTTTGCTTTTTCATGTAAAGTGCCTTGAAGATTTTTCATTTTCAGTTTTTCCTCGTAAAGTGCCTTGAATGTTTTTCATTTTGGTTATTTCCACGTAAGGTGTCCGGAAATTTTTTCACAATCAGTTTTAGCACGTAAAGTGCCCAGCACTTTTTTCATTTTCAGCTTTTCTCCCTAGAGTGCCGCGCAGTTTTTTCATTTTCAGCTTTTCTCCACATAGAGTGCGCTGAAGGGTTTTAAAATCGAACGTTCGCAGTTTTGGTTTGCTCAATCGACGCTCGATTTATTCAGAACAAATGCTAACCCGTCAGCGCCGTGAAAGAGTCCTGAACTTCTATTTTCCAGTAGAAAGGTCGCATCGTTCGTCTCCTTCTGCCGCTGAATGGAGTTTTTTTCGGTGTCCTCACCCTTGGTGGTCATCGTTCCCTCAGACAGACTTCATGAGGACCGAGGGTCAGCAGGGGCAGAAGGATGGCTTTTCTCGATATTTGACACGCTGATAAACGACTTTGAAGCCTCCGTGCTACTTCCACCGAGAAGAATAATGCCTTGACTTGCGCAGGTCAACTTTTGGGGTGAGGAGTTGGACTTGTTTGCGTATCGTCCGTGTACTGTAGTCTTGACCTATCGTTTTTATTGGGATTCTGCCAGCGTGTTAAATGGTCTTCATTGACAGTGTCGTCATTATTGAGAGGCGGGCTATCATCTTGTTGAATGGTTTTTATTTAGAGATGCTGTCGTCGTTGAACGGTCTTTATTGAGAGTTATCTTGAGTTGAATGTTTTTAGATAGTTGTCTCAGGTTTGTTGAAAAGATTTTTGATTAGTATTGATTACTATATTAGTTGTCTTGAATGTCAGGGTTCCATAAATGATTAATATTAGTGTGAGTGGCTGTGATCATATAAAATGTTTTTATGGAGTGGAACATTTCATTTAGGATTGTTTTATTTGCGTCGAGTGATTTTTGTTGAGATCATATTAAGTGATCATTTATGGGATTGGAGATGTCCATTTAATGAAGCATATTTATAAAAAACCAGTTGTTGTAACTGTGTGTGACATTCATACGGCTGTAGATATCCATTTTATTGAGAATATTTTCAAAAAATAAGTTGCAGCAGCTGTTTAAGACACTTATACTTTGAAAAAAAAGCAACCAACTTGATTCGTTCGGTATTTAAGTGCTGCAGAATATCTTCATCATTCGGACTGAAATTCGTTGTCTCGGTGCAGTTTAAACGAAGATATGTTTCTTTCTGTAGTGAAATAATTTATTTTAGCGTTGAATCTTCATTGATGAAGCCTTGGAATTTCATTTTTTTTCTAAGAAAGGTTATTATTGATGGTGTCTTTATTTATAAGATCTTCATTTATGATATCTTTATTACTGAGATCCTCAAGTCTTACCCTTTTTTCTAGTTGTCATTTATATTGATAAAGCCTTGAAATTTTTTCCTTCACTGCATTAATGAGATACTCGTTTGCCCTCACTGTACGCAGCCTCTCACAGTCCCTCACTTTATGCAGCCCTCACAGCCCCTCACGGCCCCTCACACGTCTCTCATTACACTGAACACACACTTCGTAATTATTGCAGACCGAGGGGCGCTATTTGCAGCTTACCCTCATATCTGTTGACCCTGTCCTTACCCTCGGCTCTATTGACCTTGTATTTACCCTCGGCTCTGTTTATCCTTTTTATCCTCGACTACGTTGATTTTCTCTTTACACTCGGATGCAACCCTCGCTTTACCCTTGGATACAGCCCTCTCTTTATCCTCGGGTGCTACACTCTTTACCCTCGGATGCAACCTTCTCTTTACCCTTTGATTTGAAAACTCGACAACATCTCTGTTCAATTGACAATCTACTTCTTTCCTGTTCACTCTTGACAGCCCCTCTGTTCTATTCACCCTCCACTTGCCCTCTACCCTCATCTCCCTCCACTTGCCCTCTACCCTCATCTCCCTCCACTTGCCCTCTACCCTCATCTCCCTCCACTTGCACTCTACCCTATTCTTCTTCCACTTGCACTCTACCCTATTCTTCTTCCACTTGCCCTTTATCCCTTTCTCCCTCCACTTGCCTTCTACCCTATTTACCATCCACTTGCCCTCTACCCAATTCTTCCTCCACTTGCCCTTCCCTCTATTTACCCTCTACTTGCCCTTCCCTCTATTTACCCTCTACTGGCCCTTCCCTCTATTTACCCTCTACTGACCCTTCCCTCTATTTACCCTCTATTTACCCTTCCCTCTATTTACCCTCTACTTGCCCTTCCCTTTATTTACCCTCTACTTGCCCTTCCCTCTATTTACCCTCTATTTGCCCTTCCCTCTATTTACCTTCTACTCTACTTGCCCTTCCCTCTATTTACCCTCTATTTGCCCTTCCCTCTATTTACCTTCTACTCTACTTGCCCTTCCCTTTTTTTACCCTCTATTTGCCCTTCCCTCTATTGACCAGGTGACGTCGCCACTGCAGGGGCGGCTCCAGCTACCGGATGCACGCGAGCTTCTTTTGATCTTCCTAGCTTAATTTGCCTCCGTGTTTCTGGACGCATCTAAATGAACGAGCGAGTGCGTAGTGCTGTTCTCTGCCGCGCTTTGTATCTAAGATACGTTTCATAATCATAGGAATGAGACGTGAACTTGAATGAATTAGTCAGCAGTGCTTTCTCGTACGCTTTGCATCTAAAATGCATTGCCTAAATAACGGAGTAACTTGTGAACTTGAACGAATTAGTTCACCATACTGTGTTTCACGTTTTGTATCTGAAATACATTTCCTGAACGTAGGAATAACATGTGAACTTGAACGAAGTAGTCCGCTGTGCTGTAGTCCTCTTTTCACATTCAAGATACCTTTTCTAAATGAGGGAGCAGCATGCAAGCTCAACTGAATGTGCACCCCGCCTTAATGCGATACAACTATCGAGTCAGAGGGAATTAGCGCTCACTTGGAAAAAGATGAGATCCCTATCTGAGGGTTAGGCAGGTCTCATTATTGAACAGAAAGGTTGTTCGTATAATTTCGGAACATCTTTTTTGGTTTACGTCTGCGATGTATATCAGCCCTTACTACGTTTTGTTTAAATTTAGAGCATGAACAATAAACTATTTCTCAACTTACCGTTTCTGTGCGCAGGGGATATTGCGAGGGAACACATCTTGTGCATGGGTTTTCCGTTCCCTTCATTCTAAATAAACAGTTTTTCACGTCTTTCTCTCTTTGAAGCACCTTTATTGTAGTTACAGTGGTTTAAACTAACCCATCTAATTTACTTTAAATTTCTTTTCCTTTAATACATGACATGATCCGACGAGGAGCTCAAGTTCCTGAAGTGTTAAAATTAACAAACGTTGCACCAGTTAACGAAAAACAAGACAATGAAATCAGCGTCCGGCTAGCAGTGAAAGTTTTTCTGTCAACTCGGCTACGGTATGCGCTTTATGTGCGACAATTCATAAACTCAGTTCAGCTTAGCGCTGTTGATTTATGGGAAAATCCTTTCCTTTATTTTTTTTTAATACTGATGAAGAAATTCATCAGAAAACCGGCATATCGCGTAGCCAATTCAACAGAAAGACTTTTGCTTCCAGTTGCATCGCTACCACGGCTTGAATAGTTCAAAAATATCCATTCTTAAGCGAAAGTCATTCTTAAGCATCCCATAAGTACCCATAATGTGACTACCCATATATTTAGGCCAGGGCACCCATGATTTTAACCGCCCATCCACGTACAGCTTCTACTCAGGGCGGCCAAAATTATAGATGCAGCGCGAAAAAGTTAGCCAGGGTAATGGTGCGCAAAATGGAGTTATACCATTAGCGGCCCTGGTTTTAGAGCGGCTCTGGGCGCATAATGCGCGCCGTAATCCAGCTACTGCGTTCATTAGAGCGAACGGCGTGCTGCGGTGCGTTTTATGTAATCGTTTAATGACTGCAAAAGCGCTTTGGCGGGCGCGCTCTATATAATCGTTAAATGCCTGTGCGTTTTGTGAAGTGAAGTTTTGCACACTGACTGCTCCTGTGCTTTGGTGGGTGCGTTCTGTGAAGTGAAGCTTCGTTTAATGACTGCTCCTGTGCTTTGGTGGGTGCGTTCTGTGAAGTGAAGTTTCGTTTAATGACTGCGTTCGATGGTGTGTTGTAACAACTCCACACTCAAGAGTCATGGAATATGCAATAGGTTCAGATTAGTTAGGTTTGTAATCGTATGCTATGGGGACTGGCACCCCCAGGGGGATACTGTTAAGTTCCCTGAGCCCAAGGTAGGCCTTCGGGACTTCCGTCTTTCGTGCCCACTTTACTTCTTTCAGTTTCCATGCCTTCTTCGCCATCTCTTCTTTGTCTGTTGTTCCTCTTCCTTCATAATATGTGTCCATAATAAATGTCCTTTTTTCTTGGCTTCTTTGAGATCGCATTTGCCGCATTTTCTTTAACATCCTCAAATTATAATAATGACTTGAAATACCGTTTCACTATATACCGTTACACTATATACCGTTACACTATATACCGATACACTATATACCGTTACACTTTATACCGTTACACTATATACCGTTACACTTTATACCGTTACACTATATACCGTTACACTATATACCGTTACATTATATACCGTTACACTATATACCGTTAAACTATATACCGTTACACAAGATACCGTTACACTATATACAGTTACACTACACACCGTTACACTATATACCGTTACACTATACACCGTTACACTGTATACCGTTACACTATATACCGTGACACTATATACCGATACACTATATACCGTGACACTATATACCGTTACACTATATACCGTTACACTATATACCGTTACACTATATACCGTTACACTATATACCGTTACACTATATACCGTTACACTATATACCGTTACACTAAATACCGTTACACTATATACCGTTACACTATATACCGTTACACTATATACCGTTACACTATATACCGTTACACTATATACCGTTACACTATATACCGTTACACTATATACCGGTACACTATATACCGTTACACTATATACCGTTACACTAGATACCGTTAGACTATATACCGTTACACTACACACCGTTACACTATACACCGTTACACTATACACCGTTACACTGTATACCGTGACACTATATACCGTGACACTATATACCGTGACACTATATACCGTTACACTATATACCGTTACACTATATACCGTTACACTATATACCGTTACACTGTATACCGTTACACTGTATACCGTTACACTGTATACCGTTACACTGTATACCGTTACACTGTATACCGTTACACTGTATACCGTTACACTATATACCGTTACACTGTATACCGTTACACTGTATACCGTGACACTATATACCGTTACACTATATACCGTGACACTACATACCGTGACACTATATACCGTGACACTATATACCGTGATACTATACACCGTTACACTATGCACTGTTACACTATACACTGTTACACTATACACTGTTACACTATATACCGTTATACTATATATCGTTCAACTATATACCGTTACACTATATACCGTTACACTATATACCGTTACACTATATACCGTTACACTATATACCGTTACACTATAAACCGTTACACTATATATCGTTCAACTATATATCGTTACACTATATACCGTTACACTATATACCGTTACACTATATACCGTTACACTATATACCGTTACACTATATACCGTGGCACTATATACCGTGGCACTATATACTGTGACACTATACACCGTTACACTATACACTACACTGTTACACTATACACCGTTACACTATACACTACACTGTTACACTATACACCGTTACACTATACACTACACCGTTACACTATACACTACACTGTTACACTATATACCGTTACACTATACACTGTTACACTATATACCGTTACTCTATACACCGTTACACTATACACTGTTACACTATACACCGTTACACTGTATACCGTTACACTATATACCGTTACACTATATACCGATACACTATATACCGTTACACTTTATACCGTTACACTATATACCGTTACACTTTATACCGTTACACTATATACCGTTACACTATATACCGTTACACTATATACCGTTACATTATATACCGTTACACTATATACCGTTAAACTATATACCGTTACACAAGATACCGTTACACTATATACAGTTACACTACACACCGTTACACTATATACCGTTACACTATACACCGTTACACTGTATACCGTTACACTATATACCGTGACACTATATACCGTTACACTATATACCGATACACTATATACCGTTACACTATATACCGTTACACTATATACCGTTACACTATATACCGTTACACTATATACCGTTACACTATATACCGTTACACTAAATACCGTTACACTAAATACCGTTACACTATATACCGTTACACTAAATACCGTTACACTATATACCGTTACACTATATACCGTTACACTATATACCGTTACACTATATACCGTTACACTATATACCGTTACACTATATACCGTTACACTATATACCGTTACACTATATACCGATACACTATATACCGTTACACTTTATACCGTTACACTATATACCGTTACACTTTATACCGTTACACTATATACCGTTACACTATATACCGTTACACTATATACCGTTACATTATATACCGTTACACTATATACCGTTAAACTATATACCGTTACACAAGATACCGTTACACTATATACAGTTACACTACACACCGTTACACTATATACCGTTACACTATACACCGTTACACTGTATACCGTTACACTATATACCGTGACACTATATACCGTTACACTATATACCGATACACTATATACCGTTACACTATATACCGTTACACTATATACCGTTACACTATATACCGTTACACTATATACCGTTACACTATATACCGTTACACTAAATACCGTTACACTATATACCGTTACACTATATACCGTTACACTATATACCGTTACACTATATACCGTTACACTATATACCGTTACACTATATACCGTTACACTATATACCGTTACACTATATACCGTTACACTATATACCGGTACACTATATACCGTTACACTATATACCGGTACACTAGATACCGTTAGACTATATACCGTTACACTACACACCGTTACACTATACACCGTTACACTATACACCGTTACACTGTATACCGTGACACTATATACCGTGACACTATATACCGTGACACTATATACCGTGACACTATATACCGTTACACTATATACCGTTACACTATATACCGTTACACTATATACCGTTACACTGTATACCGTTACACTGTATACCGTTACACTGTATACCGTTACACTGTATACCGTTACACTGTATACCGTTACACTGTATACCGTTACACTGTATACCGTTACACTGTATACCGTTACACTGTATACCGTTACACTATATACCGTTACACTATATACCGTGACACTACATACCGTGACACTATATACCGTGATACTATACACCGTTACACTATGCACTGTTACACTATACACTGTTACACTATATACCGTTATACTATATATCGTTCAACTATATACCGTTACACTATATACCGTTACACTATAAACCGTTACACTATATATCGTTCAACTATATATCGTTACACTATATACCGTTACACTATATACCGTTACACTATATACCGTTACACTATATACCGTTACACTATATACCGTGGCACTATATACTGTGACACTATACACCGTTACACTATACACTACACTGTTACACTATACACCGTTACACTATACACTACACTGTTACACTATACACCGTTACACTATACACTACACCGTTACACTATACACTACACTGTTACACTATATACCGTTACACTATACACTGTTACACTATATACCGTTACTCTATACACCGTTACACTATACACTGTTACACTATACACCGTTACACTGTATACCGTTACACTATATACCGTTACACTATATACCGTTACACTATATACCGTAACACTATACACCGTTACACTATATACCGTTACACTATATACCGTTACACTATATACCGTTACACTATATACCGTTACACTATATACCGTTACACTATATACCGTTACACTATACACCGTTACACTATATACCGTTACACTGTATACCGTTACACTATATACCGTTACACTATATACCGTTACACTATATACCGTAACACTATATACCGTAACACTATATACCGTAACACTATACACCGTAACACTATACACCGTTACACTATATATCGTTCAACTATATACCGTTCAACTATATACCGTTCAACTATATACCGTTACACTATATACCGTTACACTATATACCGTTACACTATATACCGTTACACTATATACCGTTACACTATATACCGTTACACTATATACCGTTACACTATATACCGTTACACTATATACCGTTACACTATATACCGTTACACTATATACCGTTACACTATATACCGTTACACTATATACCGTTACACTATATACCGTTACACTATATACCGTTACACTATATACCGTAACACTATATACCGTAACACTATACACCGTAACACTATACACCGTTACACTATATATCGTTCAACTATATACCGTTCAACTATATACCGTTCAACTATATACCGTTCAACTATATACCGTTACACTATATACCGTTACACTATATACCGTAACACTATATACCGTAACACTATATACCGTAACACTATATACCGTAACACTATATACCGTAACACTATATACCGTAACACTATATACCGTAACACTATACACCGTAACACTATACACCGTTACACTATATATCGTTCAACTATATACCGTTCAACTATATACCGTTCAACTATATACCGTTCAACTATATACCGTTACACTATATACCGTTACACTATATACCGTTACACTATATACCGTTACACTATATACCGTAACACTATATACCGTAACACTATATACCGTTACACTATATACCGTAACACTATATACCGTAACACTATATACCGTAACACTATACACCGTAACACTATACACCGTTACACTATATATCGTTCAACTATATACCGTTCAACTATATACCGTTCAACTATATACCGTTACACTATATACCGTGACACTATATACCGTTACACTATATACCGTTACACTATATACCGTTACACTATATACCGTTACACTATATACCGTAACACTATATACCGTAACACTATATACCGTTACACTATATACCGTAACACTATATACCGTAACACTATATACCGTAACACTATACACCGTAACACTATACACCGTTACACTATATATCGTTCAAATATATACCGTTCAACTATATACCGTTCAACTATATACCGTTACACTATATACCGTTACACTATATACCGTTACACTATATACCGTAACACTATATACCGTAACACTATATACCGTAACACTATACACCGTAACACTATACACCGTTACACTATATATCGTTCAACTATATACCGTTCAACTATATACCGTTCAACTATATACCGTTACACTATATACCGTAACACTATATACCGTAACACTATACACCGTTACACTATATATCGTTCAACTATATACCGTTCAACTATATACCGTTCAACTATATACCGTTCAACTATATACCGTTACACTATATACCGTTACACTATATACCGTAACACTATATACCGTAACACTATATACCGTAACACTATATACCGTAACACTATATACCGTAACACTATATACCGTAACACTATATACCGTAACACTATACACCGTAACACTATACACCGTTACACTATATATCGTTCAACTATATACCGTTCAACTATATACCGTTCAACTATATACCGTTCAACTATATACCGTTACACTATATACCGTTACACTATATACCGTTACACTATATACCGTTACACTATATACCGTAACACTATATACCGTAACACTATATACCGTTACACTATATACCGTAACACTATATACCGTAACACTATATACCGTAACACTATACACCGTAACACTATACACCGTTACACTATATATCGTTCAACTATATACCGTTCAACTATATACCGTTCAACTATATACCGTTACACTATATACCGTGACACTATATACCGTTACACTATATACCGTTACACTATATACCGTTACACTATATACCGTTACACTATATACCGTAACACTATATACCGTAACACTATATACCGTTACACTATATACCGTAACACTATATACCGTAACACTATATACCGTAACACTATACACCGTAACACTATACACCGTTACACTATATATCGTTCAACTATATACCGTTCAACTATATACCGTTCAACTATATACCGTTACACTATATACCGTTACACTATATACCGTTACACTATATACCGTAACACTATATACCGTAACACTATATACCGTAACACTATACACCGTAACACTATACACCGTTACACTATATATCGTTCAACTATATACCGTTCAACTATATACCGTTCAACTATATACCGTTACACTATATACCGTAACACTATATACCGTAACACTATATACCGTAACACTATATACCGTAACACTATATACCGTAACACTATACACCGTTACACTATACACCGTTCAACTATATACCGTTACACTATATACCGTTCAACTATATACCGTTACACTATATACCGTTTCACAGTTGAAATGCCGTTTCAACTCGCTGTTTTGCGGCGCATTTATGATACGATGGAACCAGAGATTCAGTTGAAATTGTTTCGAGTAGAAAACTTGCTATGGGAAGTGGGATGAAGTTTGTGAAAAGAAATTAGGATGAAGACCTTCAACTAAACTAATACTGAAAATAATATCGATTATAAAAATGAAATGAATTAAAAGAGAGCTAATAATGAGAAATGGTAACCAAAATAAAACGAATAAATTAAAATTAACAGCAAAATTAATAGTCCTAAAAATCAAATAACTAAAATAAAATTAATATCAAAATTAACAGTCATTAGAATAAAATTTTAAAGAATGAATAAATTACTTAATTGAATAATAAGAAAAACAATAATGCTGCCAAGGCGCTGGTAGGAGAGCAGCGGAGGAGGAAGGCGAGGGAGGGGATACAGAACGATCCCCACATCCCCAGGGGGCGTTTGAGGTACATTTGTTGATGGCGTTGGGGAGGCTGGGTGTCTCTGGGGTGTGTTCTGGGGCCTCCTTATTGTGCTCTGCAAGGAAATGTGGCTGTGCTCCAGGAAATGTGGATGTGCTCCGGGAAATGTGGCTGTGCTCCGGGAAATGTGGCTGTGCTCCGGGAAATGTGGCTGTGCTCCAGGAAATGTGGCTGTGCTCCAGGAAATGTATCTGTGCTCCAGGAAATGTGGCTGTGCTCCAGGAAATGTGGCTGTGCTCCAGGAAATGCGGCTGTGCTCCAGGAAATGCGGCTGTGCTCCAGGAAATGTTGCTGTGCTCCAGGAAATGTGGCTGTGCTCCGGGAAGTGTGGCTGTGCTCCAGGAAATGTGGCTGTGCTCCAGGAAATGTGGCTGTGCTCCGGGAAATGTGGCTGTGCTCCAGGAGATGTGGCTGTGCTCCAGGAAATGTGGTTGTGCTCCAGAAATTGTGGCTGTGCTCCAGGAAGTGGGGCTGTGCTCCAGGAAGTGAGGCTGTGCTCCAGGAAATGTGGCTGTGCTCCAGGAAATGTAGCTGTGCTCCGGGAAATGTGGCTGTGCTCCAGGAGATGTGGCTGTGCTCCAGGAAATGTGGCTGTGCTCCAGGAAATGTGGCTGTGCTCCAGGAAATGTGGTTGTGCTCCAGGAAATGTGGTTGTGCTCCAGGAAATGTGGTTGTGCTCCAGGAAATGTGGTTGTGCTCCAGGAAATGTGGTTGTGCTCCAGGAAGTGTGGCTGTGCTCCAAGAAATGTGGTTGTGCTCCAGGAAAGCAATACAAACTAAAAGCAATACACTTTCCGCCCATGAGAAATGTCTCCGTGCAACAACAAATTCAACGTGTAAATTCGCCAAATTCGCCCGTATTTCGCTTCTCAAAACAAATCAATCGCTGGTTAAAATTTCAAGTACACTGCTCATCTACATCAATTCCGACAATCACCGATTAAATTTTGAATGCACTGCCCGCCTATGTCAATACCGATCATCAATATAGACCCGTGTCTGTGTTATTATTCCTGTAGAACTTGTGTGGTGGTGACGTCAGTTGACGGAGGAGCCGTCAGTTGACGGTGGTGTCGTCAGTTGACGGTGGTGCCGTCAGTTGACGGTGGTGCCGTCAGTTGACGGTGGTGTCGTCAGTTGACGGTGGTGCCGTCAGTTGACGGTGGTGCCGTCAGTTGACGGTGGTGCCGTCAGTTGACGGTGGTGCCGTCAGTTGACGGAGGAGCCGTCAGTTGACGGTGGTGTCGTCAGTTGACGGTGGTGCCGTCAGTTGACGGTGGTGCCGTCAGTTGACGGTGGTGCCGTCAGTTGACGGTGGTGTCGTCAGTTGACGGTGGTGCCGTCAGTTGACGGTGGTGCCGTCAGTTGACGGAGGAGCCGTCAGTTGACGGTGGTGCCGTCAGTTGACGGTGGTGCCGTCAGTTGACGGTGGAGCCGTCAGTTGACGGTGGTGTCGTCAGTTGACGGTGGTGCCGTCAGTTGACGGAGGAGCCGTCAGTTGACGGTGGTGCCGTCAGTTGACGGTGGTGCCGTCAGTTGACGGTGGTGCCGTCAGTTGACGGAGGAGCCGTCAGTTGACGGTGGTGCCGTCAGTTGACGGTGGTGCCGTCAGTTGACGGAGGAGCCGTCAGTTGACGGTGGTGTCGTCAGTTGACGGTGGTGCCGTCAGTTGACGGTGGTGCCGTCAGTTGACGGAGGAGCCGTCAGTTGACGGTGGTGCCGTCAGTTGACGGTGGTGCCGTCAGTTGACGGTGGTGCCGTCAGTTGACGGTGGTGCCGTCAGTTGACGGTGGTGCCGTCAGTTGACGGTGGTGCCGTCAGTTGACGGAGGAGCCGTCAGTTGACGGTGGTGCCGTCAGTTGACGGTGGTGCCGTCAGTTGACGGTGGTGCCGTCAGTTGACGGTGGTGCCGTCAGTTGACGGTGGTGCCGTCAGTTGACGGAGGAGCCGTCAGTTGACGGTGGTGCCGTCAGTTGACGGTGGTGCCGTCAGTTGACGGTGGTGCCGTCAGTTGACGGTGGTGCCGTCAGTTGACGGTGGTGCCGTCAACGTATGCCCACCCCGCCACACGCAGGCTATCGACCGAAACTTGCCCGTGGGAAATCACGAGCATCAGCGCGGGCGCGTCTTAAGCGGAAACCAATGTAGCGAGATGCTGCGCAGCATTCGTTCCAATTTGCGCGAGGGGAGAGTGAGGGTAGCGATGATGCGAGGGGAAGTGTTCGATACAGTATCTGTCAGTGAGATTTGAATAGAAGTTGTACTAAAGTTTTAGTGGGATTAAAAGGAAAGGGAGTTTGAAACTGAAGTTGGATAGGTAAAACTGAACCCTTCAGGGAGAGCTGAATAGAAGTTGTACTAAAATATTGGTGAGATTATAAATGAAAGGGAGGCTGAAATTAAAGTGGTATAAAAATGTGAAGGGAGGATGAAGCAAAAGTGAGGTTGAAATTGAAGTGAGGGTAAAACTAACGTTTTATTAAAAAATAAAGTGAGTTGAGAACTGAAGTAGGGGCGAAACTTGAGCGAGATTGAAACTAAAACGAGACAAAAAAATTTCAGGGTTGAAAACCGAAGTGAGATTGAAACTTTGGAGAAATTGAAAATTTTTGTAAGATTAAAGTGAAAAAGAGATTGAAAAAATCAATAAATAAATATCTTGGCAATGAATACAAACTAAAATAACAATTCATGACCTAAGATTAAAAATTTTAATACATACTCATAAGTGATTTTGTTTTGCATTCTCAAGTACGTGAATAGTTGCTACTTCATTTCTATCTACCTAAGTTGGAGTGAATTACGTCCAGCAGTGCACGTTTTTTGCATAATTTGTTAATGATCTTGATTTTCATAAACTTAATTGCCAATTTGAAGTTCATAGCTCGTGTAAAATTACTTTTATATATTCCCCTTGGTTACAATGATTTTTAGTCATGCTGTGTGACACGAAAAGCTCTTTCTTTCTCAGTTTGAACTTTCTTTCCCAGTTTGAACTTTCTTTCTCAATTTGAACTCGAGTGCTTAAAGAGAACATTTTCTAAGATTTCCTACGGGGCATAGCACAATAAGTATTTCTATCCCCATTTGTCATTGAGTACTTGAATGAGAACGTCTTTAGATTTTCCCATGAGGTAACTCGATAGGCTTTTCTTTCTCAACTTAAAATCGAGAACCAAAAAAAAAAGTTCGTAATTGAAAGGCTTTCTTCCTTTCTTCGAGCGACTCGTCTTTAAGAATTAACATTATATCACGAAGACACCCGGGCTCTATTTCACTTGATCCAAATGAACATTTCAATTCGTAATTCGTAACATTTGCACAACTATTTCTCGTATTTCACTTTTCAAATGCTAGTACGAATTAAATTTCCTCATTACCCTCAGGTTTCAGTACGAAAATGAAATCTCATACTTAAATTTTCATTTTTCTGTACGAAAATGAAATCTCTCAAATCACTTTTCATATTTCAGCACGAAAACGGTATCTCCTAATATATCAGTACTAAAATGAAATCTCATATTTCACTTCTCATATTTCGGTATGAAAATGAAATTTGATACTCCAGCACGAAAATGAAATCTTATATATATTTCACTCACCACATTTCAGCACAAAAACGGAGACCTCCTCACGCATCAATCCAAAATTTAACCACCAGGCTTGCCCTCATTTTTCCGAGGGAAGTCCCTCATTTTTCAGAGTGCAGATTATGACGCCAGGCTGCTCAGAACGCACCGCCTCACCCAGGTATCACGCGGTAAGACGGGGGCGTTTAGACCAGAAAAGCACCATATATTTATGTTAAAGGGGCGCAATTTGTCAGTCGAGAGCATCTGCGCGAGTACTCTCGGTGTGTGGCAATTTTATGGGCGGCCATATTTTCTCGCCAGTTTCACCTGCAATTTATGGAAGCTTAGTACGGTGAGGCGCGAGGACTTGTTTATGGTGTTGTGCTCCAGCGCTTATGTGTTCCAGGCGCTGAATTAAACGCAGTCGCTGAATTAAGCGCAGGCGCTGAATTAAACGTAGGTGCTGAATTAAACGCAGGCGCTGAATTAAACGTAGGCGCTGAATTAAACGCAGGCGCTGAATTAAACGCAGGCGCTGAATTAAACGCAGTCGCTGAATTAAACGCAGGCGCCGAATTAAAGGCAGTCGCTGAATTAAACGCAGGCGCTGAATTAATCGCAGTCGCTGAATTAAACGCAGTCGCTGAATTAAACGCAGGCGCTGAATTAAACGCAGCCGCTGAATCAGTTGTGTAGTGAAAAGAGGGAGAGAGATAGAACCCCTTGCGCAACCTACAACAAAACACAGAAACCGTAAGTAATACAGGATTAATATAAACCGACGCAAGACAAGGTTACAAGAACCCTAAAGACATGACAAACACTTCATATCGATACAACCTCAATGTTTCTAGTAATAATGGATCAATATAAACCGACGCGAGGCAAGCTCACAAGAATCTTAAAAACATGTCAAACACACATCATATCGATACAACCTCAATGTTTCTAAAGTCCACAAGGGCATACACATTTGCGTAGGGCGGTCTGATTTAGCAGAGGGGAAAAGACTACAACATGGGATTGAGCTCAGATTTTCATTTTTTCTACAAAGTCTAGATTGTAGAAAATTGTTCAGTACAGCTTTCAGTTACTGAATTGAACGCTGGCATTTAATGAACTGAGTGCTATCAGTATGTGTAGTGAATGCCTGCAGTTAATGAAATAACTTGTATCAATTAACGAATTATTATCTATGAATTAGTGTCGTGAAACCTGGCAGTTGATTCAGTAAAAATCGTCTTCTACCATCGGTACCAGATTCTTTTCTAGCAAATAACATATTCTTCCACCGGCATCAACTGTCTCGTAATAAATTTCATTTTCATAAACTGGCATCAGTTTTTTGTAGAAAATATCATCGTCTCTAACTAGCATCAACTTCTCTCCTAAAAAATATCCTCTGCTCTCGCCAGTATATTATTTTCTGAGTAAATATCTCTTCGTCAGGTAACAGCTTCATTTCCATTAAATATCATTTTCTACCGCCGGCATCAGCTTTTTTTGTAGTAAATATCATCTCCTCTTCGGTGAACAGATTCTTTTTTAGTAAACAAAATTTTCTCCCGCCGGCATCCGCTTTCTTGTAATAAATATCATCTCCTCCTCCAGTAACTGCTTCTTTTCTTGCAAATGACATCTTCTCCAACCGGTATCACTTTTTCCGTAATAAATATCATCTCCTCCTCCGGTAACTGCTTCTTTTCTTGCAAATGACATCTTCTCCAACCGGTATCACTTTTTCCGTAATAAATATCATCTCCTCCTCCGGTAACTGCTTCTTTTCTTGCAAATGACATCTTCTCCAACCGGTATCACTTTTTCCGTAATAAATATCATCTCCTCCTCCGGTAACTGCTTCTTTTCTTGCAAATGACATCTTCTCCAACCGGTATCACTTTTTCCGTAATAAATATCATCTCCTCCTCCGGTAACTGCTTCTTTTCTTGCAAATGACATCTTCTCCAACCGGTATCACTTTTTCCGTAATAAATATCATCTCCTCCTCCAGTAACTGCTTCTTTTCTTGCAAATGACATCTTCTCCAACCGGTATCACTTTTTCCGTAATAAATATCATCTCCTCCTCCGGTAACTGCTTCTTTTCTTGCAAATGACATCTTCTCCAACCGGTATCACTTTTTCCGTAATAAATATCATCTCCTCCTCCGGTAACTGCTTCTTTTCTTGCAAATGACATCTTCTCCAACCGGTATCACTTTTTCCGTAATAAATATCATCTCCTCCTCCAGTAACTGCTTCTTTTCTTGCAAATGACATCTTCTCCAACCGGTATCACTTTTTCCGTAATAAATATCATCTCCTCCTCCGGTAACTGCTTCTTTTCTTGCAAATGACATCTTCTCCAACCGGTATCACTTTTTCAGTAATAAATATCATCTACTCCTCCGGTAACTGCTTCTTTTCTTGCAAATGACATCTTCTCCAACCGGTATCACTTTTTCCGTAATAAATATCATCTCCTCCTCCGGTAACTGCTTCTTTTCTTGCAAATGACATCTTCTCCAACCGGTATCACTTTTCCGTAATAAATATCATCTCCTCCTCCGGTAACTGCTTCTTTTCTCGCAAATGACATCTTCTCCAACCGGTATCACCTTTTCTGTAATAAATATCATCTCCTCCGTCGGCAACAGCTTCATTCCTGGTAAATATCATTTTCTCCGGGCGGCATCAGTAACACTTTGGCGGTCTCGAAGCCGAGTTCCACTCCCCTGCTCGGCCTTGACGCGCTGCAAATGCGGTCATCAGGCGCTCTTATTCGTCCATCAGTCTTCCAATTGGCGGCCGTCCCTGAGCTGCCTGCTCGCTCTCTGGTGGTTCATCACATGACATTACGGCATTTGTTCCCACTGATTTTCTTGAGCATCTCGAAAGTAGTGCGCATTGGGGATAAGTTTTGAGGCTCTTTGTGTGCAGGTTTTCGTTAATATTTTTTCTTTTCATAGGATATTATTAGGTATTCTTCTTGTTAGCGCGTTGTTGATAGATATTGATGGTTTTATTCGTATTATTTTAATAAAAGTTTGTTTTTTATGCTTGTTTTATGTTTGTTTTATGTTTGTTTTATTTGTATTTTGTTTTTTATATTTCAAGGAACTTGGGTGAATTCCATTTTACGCATTTCCATCATTTTCTTCCCGTCTCATTTCACAGCTCTCATATTTCTTTTCATTTCCCAAGCTTTCGATTTCTCTCTCCTCTAAATCTCTTGAATCGTTTTCTTTTATTTAAAAAAATCTCTGTAGCATCTTTTGTTGCTTCGATACATTTTTTCACTTCCTTATACGCATATTTCTCCACTTTCCTCTCTTCTCACACCTCTTTCGTTTCTCTCACCATTTCCTCGTAACTCACCATTTCCTCCGAACCCAAAATTTCCTCACAACTCACCATTTCTCCTCACCGGAGACCGTTTCCACCGTCCATGCCAAGATAGAATTTCCGGAAGCCGAGATTTGATTGCCGCGTCAGCTTTTGGACTGCTGCCTCGCCCGTCCGAGGTGTTTTTCTCGTCCAATTTTTAGTGTTCCCAGCATGATTTCGTGAACGGCCTCCCAATAATAATGGCCCACTCTAAACCTCCCAAATCGCCACCGTAAGAATGAAATTTTGGCTTACTGGAATGTATGATGCGAGTTTTAGAAGAACATCCGTTGCCTTGGAGCGCAGAGTATCGATACAGCGCCGGTATCACTTGGAGTGGAAGATCGTTGTTTGGTGTCGAGCTGAAAAACTGCCTTTGCTCACCCTTATTTAGTGTACTTTTCATGTTGCTGTGTGTTACATGGAGAGTTCTGCTGATTTTTGTTTTGTACGCATTTTGGATTGTAGTGTGTTGAATGGAAAATTTTGTTGACACGGTTTTAGTATACATTTTGAATTGTAGTGTGTTAAATGAAGAGTTCTGATAATTTTTCTTTAGTATACATTTCGTGTTGAAGTGAGTGTAACGGAAATCTCCGTTGAACAATTGACCGTGGGCCTCGCGAGGAGCTTTCATTTAGTTTGTATTTTTTCGGGATGTGGTGCGAAAATTCTTCTATCATAAAATGTGTTAGAAACACCCGCAGGAAGTCGAGCGCCCATCACAAATAATGTCATATCGAGCGACGGAAAAATTTGTCTAAAAATGAGACGTTTCCTCCAGAAATATTGATTTTTAAAACAACGTTTCTCCTAAAAATATTTATTAAAATGGTATTTCACTCGACAAAAATAGAGCCGTTTTAATAGCAGTACTATATTTACGCATCTAGAACAACAGGTTTATTTAAAAAATGTTTAGCATGTTTTTTGCGATGGGTTAAACTAAAGCACAACACTCGATTCAAAGTCAATTGCAGTAAGTAGTTTTGAAAATAGAAAACAGTAGCTTGATCGTGCCTTCACTTAGCTTCGATTGAGCATTTACGATAATTGAGTTTGTGACTACTAGTCGTTAGCAGCATTGTGAAAACTTCCTCCGTGACCACCGGTGGCGCACGCTGCGGTCAAAGCGTTAAATCGGCATGCTGTGCAACTGTATTCAATTATAGTAAAAGTCATAGTTGTTTTTCTATGAAGAACGCGTTTGAGAGTCCTTCAGCTTGGGCGAGTTAGGTTTTTGTTAAGACTGACTGGTGCTTTAATGGCTCAAATTCGAAAGGCAAAATTAATAACTGCCTTCATTTTAATTCCTATAAGCAGAATTAAAAACTCCATTCTTTCAGATACTATAGGCAGAATTGATAACTGTATTCGTTTCAATATGCTGAATCTACTTATTGTGTGATCCACAGGTTCATTGTTGGTCTACAGTTTGTACGTAGGTAGTATTGCTACTGTGATCTTCGTAAGACTAGTTTTTGTCAAAGTGGTGTTCCATGCCGTCAGTTATATTTGATTCTTATTCATACGCATTCTTTATTTTTTATGCCAGCGTACAACGGCAATGTCTTTGTTAATCGGTTGAATTTTCTTACTAGTTGTCGTTAGTTTACTTGAGTTATATTCCATGCCGTCAGTTGTGTGTTTTACTCGGAAATTTTTTGGGTATCTGCGTTTAGTGCTGATGCCAATGCGAGTTGTTCTGACCTCGCGATATTTGTTCTGACCTCGCGTTATTTGTTCTGACCTCGCGTTATTTGTTCTGACCTCGCGTTATTTGTTCTGACCTCGCGTTATTTGTTTTGTTTTCCAGGTGGGGAACACATCCTGCTGTTGGTGGTGTGCTAGGCGTGAGTAACTTGTGCTCCATTTTGGTAATTATTGTTTTAGAGTTGCAAAGTGTGCAGTATATCTAGACACTTTGATTAATAAAAATTTTTTGTACCAAAATTAGCCGATATAAAAATACTGAAGTTTGTAAAGTATTAATGCTAACAGCCTGAAATAAGTTTCATTGAAAAGAGCCCGATTTAAAGTTAAATATTTTATTTCGATAATTTTGTCTGTGTGGCACGCCAGACGGACAGAAAGAAGAATTAAAATAGTAAGGATTTTGATTTTAATAGTACGTGCACGTGGTGTACATAATCAACCTTTTAATTATACTTTTAAAATGTAAACAATTAAAATTAAACTTTAAACTTTAATTTTAAGTACAAACAATAAAACAATTGAAACTTTTTATTAACGGTAGTACGTACGCGTGGTGTACGTACCAAATCCAGAACATATTTTTGTAGTAAGTTTCTTCATTCTAGCATTTTTATTATCCTGTTATTGGTTCCATTAATTATCCTGTTGTTAGATCTTTCAGTATTTTAATGTTTTTATTAGTTCCTTTCAATTATCCTGATGTCAGATCCTTGAGATCAATATTTCAATTAACCTGTCGGCAGATTCTTCAGTTCAGTATCTTATCCTGTTGTTGGTTTCTTTTAATCATCTTGTTGCCGGTTCCTGTTAATTACGCTGTAGTCAGATCCTTCAGTATTCAATAACCGTGTTTTCAATGGGAAATGTCGCTGGGCGCTGCCTGCATTCAGGGAGACGCCATTGTCTGCCGTAATGCCAGCGCTCGTAATTACAGACGGCAGGCGACCGGGACTAAGTCTTCTCTAATCTTTAAACCAATTCCATCCAGCCCGCCTGCGCCGCATGCTCGTGCAATCTCGCCTGCACAAACTCGCCTGCACAGGATGCTCCCACAAACTCGCCTGCACAAACTCGCCTGCACAGGATGCTCCCACAAACTCGCCTGCACAGGATGCTCCCACAAACTCGCCTGCACAGGATGCTCCCACAAACTCGCCTGCACAGGATGCTCCCACAAACTCGCATGCACAGGATGCTCCCACAAACTCGCCTGCACAGGATGCTCCCACAAACTCGCCTGCACAGGATGCTCCCACAAACTTGCCTGCACAGGATGCTCCCACAAACTCGCCTGCACAAACTCGCCTGCACAGGATGCTCCCACAAACTCGCCTGCACAGGATGCTCCTGTGGTGTTCTCCCCCAGGCTGCAACACGCTTCGGGCAGACTTTGAGCTATCTTTTTCTTGATAGGATAGCCCGAAGCGAGTGCCTGAGGTACAACCGTATTCGGCAGGATATGGACGACACGGGGGTAACACGGTAATTATATTGGTGACTGTTAGGTACACGGAACACGGACCATTACACAGGGCCCTCGGTGACTACTATGAGCACTGTTCGTTACTCGTAAATTACGTAATGATTGGAACACAGCACTAATACGTGATGGTTGAAATACAATACTATTCGAGAAGTACGTGATGATTGAAACACAATCCTATGCGCGAATAGTACTAATACGTGATGATTGAAATACAATACTATTCGAGAAGTACGTAATGATTGAAACACAATCCTATGCGAGAATAGTACTAATACGTGATGATTGAAGCACAATCCTATTCGGGAATGACGTAATGATTGAAATACAATCCTATGCGAGAATAGCACAAATACGTGATGATTGAAGCACAATCCTATTCGGGAATGACGTAATGATTGAAACACAAACCTATGTGAGAATAGTACAAATATGTGGTGATTGAAGTACAATCCTATTCGAGAATGACATAAATTGAAACACAATCCTATGCGAGAATAGCACAAATACGTGATGATTGAAGCACAATCCTATTCGGGAATGACGTAATGCTTGAAACACAATCCTATGCGAGAATAGTACTAATACGTGATGATTGAAATACAATCCTATTCGAAAATGACATAAATTACGTAATGATTGAAACACAGCACTAATAGCGGGTAACGTCCTCGAGGACGCTACTTACGAACGCAGCGGCGAGACGTGATGATTGGTGCTACGTCGTGCGACTGTTACGAACAGGTCAGCTGGTGCTAGCGGGGCGCCGAGACGAGGCTTGTCAGCTGGGTCGGACCCAGCCGCCACGCGGTTCACCGTTGTAGCTGGTAAGTAGCTGCGGCGAGGCTAGCCGGCCGGAGCGGGCGAGAGATGTCGTAGAGCGGCTTGGCCGACGACGCCGGCGCGGGGCGTTGCAACGTGACTTTTTTAAGGCTTTGAAACACCTTGAAGCGTCAAGACGCTACTAGGTTTAAGACCTTGCAACACCTTGGGGTGTCGATAGGCAGGGCCGGTCTCCGGAGCTTGGTGCAGGTACGCGAGAGAAAGTCGATCTCGGAAGCTAGATGCAGGAACACGAGGCTGGTGCTGGAGATGTGACTTGAACGAGGACGAGGGCTTGAGTGAGTGGGAGCCTTGTTGGGGTCGCCTTATGTAGGCCTCGAGTGCAAGCCTTGAGTCCGGGCGTGAGTCCTGATGGGTCGCGAGTTTGTGGGCCTGTGGTGCTGGAGGCAGAAAGCCGTTGTAGCTTACGGGCACCTTTTCTCATAGTCGCGAGGCGGCATCTCTCAGGTCCCGTGTTTGGTTGAGTAGGCGCTTCGGGTCCGGAGGTGCTCTGGAACGGATGCGGTTGTAGTCTGGAGGCAGCTTTTCTCAGGTCTTGTGGAGGTCCGCGGCTTGCCGCTGGGATCACCACACTCCCACAAACTCGCCTGCACAGGATGCTCCCACAAACTCGCCTGCACAAACTCGCCTGAACAGGATGCTCCCACAAACTCACCTGCACAGGATGCTCCCACAAACTCGCCTGCACAGGATGCTCCAACAAACTCGCCTGCACAGGATGCTCCCACAAACTCGCCTGCACAGGATGCTCCCACAAACTCGCCTGCACAGGATGCTCCCACAAACTCGCCTGCACAGGATGCTCCCACAAACTCGCCTGCACAGGATGCTCCCACAAACTCGCCTGCACAGGATGCTCCTACAAACTCGCCTGCACAAGATGCTCCCACAAATTCGCCTGCACAAGATGCTCCCACAAATTCGCCTGCACAGGAGGCCCCCACAAACTCGCCTGAACAGGATGCTCCCACAAACTCGCCTGAACAGGATGCTCCCACAAACTCGCCTGCACAGGATGCTCCCACAAACTCGCCTGCACAAACTCGCCTGCACAGGATGCTCCCACAAACTCGCCTGCGCAAACTCGCCTGAACAGGATGCTCCCACAAACTCGCCTGAACAGGATGCTCCCACAAACTCGCCTGCACAGGATGCTCCCACAAACTCGCCTGCGCAAACTCGCCTGCACAGGATGCTCCCACAAACTCGATTGCACAAACTCGCCTGCACAGGATGCTCCCACAAACTCGATTGCACAAACTCGCCTGCACAGGATGCTCCCACAAACTCGCCTGCGCAAACTCGCCTGCACAGGATGCTCCCACAAACTCGCCTGCGCAAACTCGCCTGCACAGGATGCTCCCACAAACTCGCCTGCGCAAACTCGCCTGCACAGGATGCTCCCACAAACTCGCCTGCACAGGATGCTCCCACAAACTCGCCTGCACAGGATGCTCCCACAAACTCGCCTGCACAGGGTGCTCCCACAACTTCGCCTGCACAAACTCGCCTGCACAGGATGCTCCCACAAACTCGCCTGTACAGGATGCTCCCACAACTTCGCCTGCACAAACTCGCCTGCACAAGATGCTCCCACAAACTCGCCTGTACAGGATGCTCCCAAAAACTCGCCTGTACAGGATGCTCCCACAAACTCGCCTGCACAGGATGCTCCCACAAACTCGCCTGCGCAAACTCGCCTGCACAGGGTGCTCCCACAAACTCGCCTGCGCAAACTCGCCTGCACAGGATGCTCCCACAAACTCGCCTGCGCAAACTCGCCTGCACAGGATGCTCCCACAAACTCGCCTGCTCAAACTCGCCTGTACAGGATGCTCACACAAACTCGCCTGCGCAGGATGCTCCCACAAACTCGCCTGCGCAGGATGCTCCCACAAACTCGCCTGCGCAAACTCGCCTGCACAGGATGCTCCCACAAACTCGCCTGCTCAAAGTCGCCTGCACAAACTCGCCTGCACAGGATGCTCACACAAACTCGCCTGCGCAAACTCGCCTGCACAGGATGCTCCAACAAACTCGCCTGCGCAAACTCGCCTGCACAGGATGCTCCCACAAACTCGCCTGCACAAACTCGCCTGCGCAGGATGCTCCCACAAACTCACCTGCGCGGTCGCTAGATGCATCCACCTACCACTGATAGATATATAATTTAATCGTGATTTCTATTCAAATAAAATGCCTACGCTAATTTTTTATTATTTTAACATATTAAGGATAGTTTAGGCATCGTACTTCCGCTAACCGTACTTCCACTAACCGTACTTCCGCTAACCGTACTTCCGCTAACCGTACTTCCGCTAACCGTACTTCCACTAACCGTACTTCCACTAACCGTACTTCCACTAACCGTACTTCCGCTAACCGTACTTCCGCTAACCGTACTTCCACTAACCGTACTTCCACTAACCGTACTTCCACTAACCGTACTTCCACTAACCGTACTTCCGCTAACCGTACTTCCGCTAACCGTACTCCCGCTAACCGTACTTCCACTAACCGTACTTCCACTAACCGTACTTCCGCTAACCGTACTTCCGATAACCGTACTTCCGCTAACCGTACTTCCGCTAACCGTACTTCCGCTAACCGTACTTCCACTAACCGTACTTCCACTAACCGTACTTCCACTAACCGTACTTCCGCTAACCGGACTACCGCTAACCGTACTTCCGCTAACCGTACTTCCACTAACCGTACTTCTACTAACCGTACTTCCGCTAACCGTACTTCCACTAACCGTACTTCCACTAACCGTACTTCCACTAACGGTACTTCCGCTAACGGTACTTCCGCTAACGGTACTTCCGCTAACCGTGCTTCCACTAACCGTACTTCCACTAACTGTACTTCCGCTAACCGTACTTCCGCTAACCGTACATCCGCTAACCGTACATCCGCTAACCGTACATCCGCTAACCGTACATCCGCTAACCGTATTTCCGCTAACCGTACTTCCGCTAACCGTACTTCCGCTAACCATACTTCCGCTAACCGTACTTCCGCTAACCGTACGTCCGCTAACCGTACCTTCGCTAACCGTACCTCCGCTAACCGTCCTTCCGCTAACCGTACTTCCGCTAACCGTACTTCCGCTAACCGTGCTTCCGCTATCCGTACATCCGCTAACCGTACTTCCGCTAACCGTACCTCCGCTAACCGTACTTCCGCTAACCGTACTTCCACTAACCGTACTTCCGTTAACCGTACTTTTGCTAACCGTACTTTTGCTAACCGTACTTCCGCTAACCGCATTTCCGCTAACCGTACTTCCGCTAACCGTACTTCCGCTAACCGTACTTCCGCTAACCGTACTTCCGCTAACCGTACTTCCGCTAACCGTACTTCCGCTAACCGTACTTCCGCTAACCGTACTTCCGCTAACCGTACTTCCGCTAACCGTACTTCCGCTAACCGTACTTCCGCTAACCGTACTTCCGCTAACCGTACTTCCGCTAACCGTACTTCCGCTAACCGTACTTTTGCTAACCGTACTTTTGCTAACCGTACTTTTGCTAACCGTACTTCCGCTAACCGTACTTCCGCTAACCGTACTTCCGCTAATCGTACTTCCGCTAACCGTACTTCCGCTAACCGTACTTCCACTAACCGTACTTCCACTAACCGTACTTCCGCTAACCGTACTTCCACTAACCGTACTTCCACTAACCGTACTTCCACTAACCGTACTTCCACTAACCGTACTTCCACTAACCGTACTTCTACTAACCGTACTTCCACTAACCGTACTTCCGCTAACCGTACTTCCGCTAACCGCACTTCCGCTAACCGCACTTCCACTAACCGTACTTCCACTAACCGTACTTCCACTAACCGTACTTCCACTAACCGTACTTCCACTAACCGCACTTCCACTAACCGCACTTCCACTAACCGCACTTCCACTAACCGCACTTCCACTAACCGCACTTCCACTAACCGTACTTCCACTAACCGTACTTCCACTAACCGTACTTCCACTAACCGTACTTCCGCTAACCGTACTTCCGCTAACCGCACTTCCACTAAACTAACCCACCAGAACGATCGCTGTAATTGCCATTCATGCGATGTTTATTCTTCACCTCCCGCCAGTCTGAGGTCCAGTGGCAGAGCCGCTGCGGTGAGAGAGCGCCGCTTTGATTCCCATTCTGGAATTCCTGTTGCGCTCTGTATTCCGTGGAGCCTGGATTTGATTCCCGCCTTGGAATCTGCCGCTGCGTCATTTGTCTTCTGCTTGAATCATGGCGCACGGGCCGTGCGTCGTTTGCTGTGTGCGTCTTTCGTTGCGTGCGTCGTTTTTTTGCGTGCGTCGTTTACTGTGTGCGTCTTTCGTTGCGTGCGTCGTTTGCTGTGTGCGTCTTTCGTTGCGTGCGTCGTTTGCTCTGTGCGTCGTTTGTTGCGTGCGTCGTTTGTTGCGTGCGTCTTTTCTTGCATGCGTCTTTTCTTGCGTGCGTCTTTTCTTGCGTGCGTCGTTTGTTGCGTGCGTCGTTTGTTGCGTGCGTCGTTTGTTGCGTGCGTCGTTTGTTGCGTGCGTCGTTTGTTGCGTGCGTCATTTGTTGCGTGCGTCGTTTGTTGCGTGCGTCGTTTGTTGCGTGCGTCGTTTGTTGCGTGCGTCGTTTGTTGCGTGCGTCGTTTGTTGCGTGCGTCTTTTCTTGCGTGCGTCGTTTGTTGCGTGCGTCGTTTGTTGCGTGCGTCGTTTGTTGCGTGCGTCGTTTGTTGCGTGCGTCGTTTGTTGCGTGCGTCGTTTGTTGCGTGCGTCGTTTGTTGCGTGCGTCTTTTTTTGCGTGCGTCGTTTTTTGCGTGCGTCGTTTTTTGCGTGCGTCGTTTGTTGCGTACGTCGTTTGTTGCGTGCGTCATTTCTTCCATGCCGGGTGTGTACTTTACGGTAGCGTATTCTTTAATTATCCGCATACAAAAATGTAATATTTAGCTCATTGCATCGAGTGCGTCGAACTTCAGATCACACCTCACTCCAGTTCATACACACCAAATTTGAACATCATGATGTGCTAAGTATGAAGACCGTTATATACTAATATTCTTCATTGTATCCTCCTTTATCGTCTCTTTTGCCGCTCATCCTTTATCTTTTCATTCTTCTTGATCGTTCTCCATCTCTTCTTCCTTCGCTATCTCTTCATCCTTCTCCATCGCTTCATCTTTCTCCATCTCTTCATCCTCTACCTTTTCTTCCATTTTATCCTCCCCCTCATCCTCTGCATCCTCCACCGTTTCCTTTTCATCTACTTCATCCACCTTAACCTTCACCTCATGCACCACTTCACCCTTCACCTCACCCCCCCCCCCCCCCCCCCCGTCTTCACCTCCCTTAACCTCACCCAACACCCCCACTGCCCCCAAAACCCTTTCACCCCCTCCCCCCCCCCCCCCCCCCCCGTGGCGTGTGTGGTGGTGCTGTGAATTTCACCGTCGCGATTCATTGAATTACTGCTCAATTTTAGAGCAGATTTTCGGTCGAGTTGCCGCTCGAAATTCGGCCGAGGGCTCTTTCTTCGAGTGTGAAATTGATCTCGAGTCTGTGTGGTGTGCTGTGTTCCTTAGTTACTGTGCGAGGTTGTGCCCTTTAGGGTAAGACAGCTATTGTACAGTAATTTTATGGGAATAAGGGCTCCGCGGGGGAATATGTCAAGTCCTGAGCTATAGGTTATGTAGGCCTTCTTTTTGTTTGAATAGAATAGGTTTTTTGTTTTGTTAAGTATCATCGTTTTTTTTCGGTTCACTGCTGTCCTGTTTTTCAGCACCTACTACTTTCATTTGCAAATTTTTACCTGTTTCATAAACATCTTTCGCATCTCACTGTATCTATGAACCTTGTGCATAGATTCCGCGTTTCCTTACGCCCATACTAAATGGTTCTTCTTTCCTCTCTTTGGAACGTCTTTGTTCGGTTAGGGAGGCTTGAATAAACATATAATCTATTCTTTTATATACTAACATCTAATCTCTTAGTTTCATGCTAAATTTATGATATTATTTTAAAGAGATGTTTTTTGTGTTGGCTGGCGATTTTCCTTCAGCTTTTGTGATACGTATTCTTTTTTTCCGATGCAGTTACTCATCCATTATCTTCGCTCGTAAAGTAGTGGGAATTTTTTTTCGTGATTTCTTAAATCCTTTCTCTACCTTGAGATTCCTTCACTGTATTTCTTGAAAGTTACACCATTCCAGTTCATTTTTACTCATGTTTTCATTTAGAACATATCTTCACCGCATTCATTAAATATTTTCTCTTATGTTCTATGCATCAATTCTATGTATTCTAATTCTAAATTTTCCTGCACATTTTATGCATAAATTCTTTGTATTTTCCATTCCAAATTTTCAACCATATTAGATGCATCAATTTTACGTACTTCGCAATCCCAGTTTTCCAGCATATTATATACTTAAATTCTATGCATTTCGGAATACACTGTTTTCCAGCACAACTTGTGTATCAATTCTTTATATTTCTAATTCCAAGTTTCCCTGCTCCCTATATACATAAATTTCAAGTATTCGGAATATACCGTATTTTCACTCCAAACATTTCACTTATATTCCACGTAATCATTCGATGTGTTTCAGTAACTCCTCGTTTTTACTCAAAAGTTTTTGAGTATTTTTACTCTGCGCTTCAGACGAGTACCTTAAAACTTTCGAGATCAGTTCTTATTTGTTTTTTATTAACCTTCAACGAGCCCTCGTCAGTTTCGAGTCTCTTCAGTTTAAGGGAAACCTTCGGTAACAAACGCAATTTAGATCTCATCGCTGGAGACGTGAGGGTAAGGCACGAGAGTAAGGCACGAGAGTAAGGCGTGAGGATAAGGCGTGAGGATAAGGCGTGAGGATAAGGCGTGAGGATAAGGCGTGAGGATAAGGCGTGAGAGCAAGGCGCGAGGGCAAGGCACGAGGGCAAGGCACGAGGGCAAGACACGAGGGCAAGACACGAGGGCAAGACACGAGGGCAAGACACGAGGGCAAGACACGAGGGCAAGACACGAGGGCAAGACACGAGGGCAAGACACGAGGGCAAGACACGAGGGCAAGACACGAGGGCAAGGCGCGAGAGTAAGCTATAAGTTGGGAACTCAGTCTGGAGGCAGAGCAGAGCTACAAATTCTCCAGCAAATTGAGCCGACATTGCAGCTCCGTTCCTCTTCCTCTATTCTGCCCTCATTCCCTGCAGTCGACCCTCTATTTTAACTTCATTTTATGCAACGTATACAGGTTAAATTTATCCCTTTATTTTACTAATGCAACTCCCCGAGCTGAGGGTTAGGTAGACCTTCTTTCTTTCTGGTAGAAAGGCTTTCCGTTTCGTTAAGTACCATCTTTTTTCGGTTTTCTGGTTTCTTGCGATACAGCTCTTGCTACTTTCTTCTTCAACTTTCATCTTGTTTACTAAACTTTTTTCACTACTTTCTGTTCAAGTAAATTGAGTCACGTACACATTTATAAACTCATAGATACACGCACACATTCGCACCCACATACACGCAAACACACTCATCCAAACACGAACAAACATGTTGTACGCAAAACAACGAAGAATTTCTTCATGGTTTCGTCGGTAGCTATGAAACCCCTAAAATGATATTAATAATTATTATAACAATAATCCGTCAGTAATTACAATTTCTTCACCCGACCTTTCCGACCAAGGGTTTAATATTTCTAAATGCATATCAAATTCCTTGAATTGATTTATCAGTAATGATAACTGTTTCACCCGACCTTTTAAACTCCCCATTCAGTTACCCTAAATGCATAATAAATTCTTTGAATTGATTTATCACTAATTTAGAATTCATTCGCCCGACCTTTTAGACTACGCGTTCAACATCCATAAATGCATAATAAATTCGCTGATTTAAATATCGAGGCTGCAGCTGGAGTTTCCGGCCTCTGCCTTAGATGCGGCCTCTTTGATCAGATTTAAAGGCAGGTGGCAGGGGGACGGACGTGATCGAATTTGTACCTCGAATTTGTACCTTGGATTGGTGACAAATCTGGTATTGGCGACCCGGGCTCAAACCCGTTCGGTTTTACTTTGCCTTAAACCCTGTTTTTTCGTCAGGGCTCAAACCTGTTCGGTTTTATCTTGCTTTAGAACCTGAGATTTTTTCGTAAGGGCTCAAGCCCACTCGCTTTTACTATGCCTTTAACCCTGTTTTTTTCGTAAGGGCTCAAAACGGTTCTGTTTCATTTTGCTTTAAAACTTTTTTTTTATAAGGGCTCAAAACGGTTCTGTTTCATTTTGCTTTAAAACTTTTTTTTTATTAGGGCTCAAACCAGATTGGCTTTATCTTGTTGTAAAACCAGAATTTTTTGTAAAGGCTCAATACTTTCAAATTTTATCTTTCTTCAAAACTTTTTTTTTCGTAATGATGCGACGTATGAGTAAAAAAGGTTGTCATTTTTAGTATATTAAATTCCGGATATTACCTCACAGGAGGATACAACTAATTTATCTATTAAAATTAACGCTCCCAGAGAGTAATTGTGAGGTCCCGAGCTGATAGTTAGGCAAGATTTTTTTTGTTGAAATAAAATGTTTTTGTTATGTTAAGGGCCATTTTTTCCGGTTCACTGCTGCCCTGTTTTTTCAGCACCTACTACTTTCTACTTCAACTTTGATCTTGTTTCATGATCTTCTTTCTCATTCAACTGTTTCCATGCCTTTTCTGCGTAGATTACACGTTCCCCCACCTCCAAACTAAATGGGCCTTCCTCTCTTTGGATCGCCTTTGTTGCGGATAGGGAGGCTTAAACTGATAATCTAATAACCACATCTGATGAATCTTAACATACTTTGACTGAAAGTCGACTTGGACATCGACTCAAACACCGCATCAACAATGAAACTTCGCCGAGTTAACTTAAGTCTTAATCCTCCATCTACAAGCTGTGAATTTCTCCCATAGAAAATGGTAAAATCACCGTTCATTGTACAGCACAATGAGACAGGGCACAGGTTCTGAATTAACTTAAATCTCAAGCCAGCGGCAAGTTCTATTCTCCCAAAGAACCATTCTAAAATAAACGTAAATCGCACAGCACATTGGGACAGGGCACAATCGGCTGTTTAAACAGTTGCAGAGGGAAGCTGTCTATGCAGCTGTTGAGGGAAGCTGTATATGCAGCTGTTGAGGGAAGCTGTCTATGCAGCTGTTGAGGAAAGCTGTCTATGCGGCTGTTGGGGGAAGCTGTCTATGCAGCTGTTGAGGGAAGCTGTCTATGCAGCTGTTGAGGAAAGCTGTCTATGCGGCTGTTGAGGGAAGCTGTCTATGCGGCTGTTGAGGGAAGCTGTCTCTGTAGCTGCTGAGGGAAGCTGTCTCTGTAGCTGTTGAGGAAAGCTGTCTATGCAGCTGTTGAGGGAAGCTGTCTATGCAGCTGTTGAGGGAAGCAGTCTATGCAGCTGTTGAGGGAAGCTGTCTATGCAGCTGTTGAGGGAAGCTGTCTATGCAGCTGTTGAGGGAAGCTGTCTATGCAGCTGTTGAGGGAAGCTGTCTATGCAGCTGTTGAGGGAAGCTGTCTATGCAGCTGTTGAGGGAAGCTGTCTATGCAGCTGTTGAGGGAAGCTGTCTATGCAGCTGTTGAGGGAAGCTGTCTATGCAGCTGTTGAGGGAAGCTGTCTATGCAGCTGTTTAGGGAAGCTGTCTATGCAGCTGCTGAGGGAAGCTGCTGTAGGCCGTACTGAGTGTAGGATGAGGGAAGCGAGGGCGACTGCAATAAAGATAAGAATGCGAGGGCACGAGTGAGGGTCAGCGAGCAGGAATGTCCTCGCAAAAAAAGCTCGTTGTGACGACCGTGGGGGCGCGTGCCGACGTCACGGTCTTTGACGGCGCTAATGTCACGGTCTTTGGCAGCGCTGCTGTCATGGTCTTTGGTAGCGCTGCTGTCATGGTCTTTGGTAGCGCTGATGTCATGGTCTTTGGTAGCGCTGCTGTCATGGTCTTTGGTAGCGCTGCTGTCATGGTCTTTGGTAGCGCTGCTGTCATGGTCTTTGGTAGCGCTGCTGTCATGGTCTTTGGTAGCGCTGCTGTCATGGTCTTTGGTAGCGCTGCTGTCATGGTCTTTGGTAGCGCTGCTGTCATGGTCTTTGGTAGCGCTGCTGTCATGGTCTTTGGTAGCGCTGCTGTCATGGTCTTTGGTAGCGCTGCTGTCATGGTCTTTGGTAGCGCTGCTGTCATGGTCTTTGGTAGCGCTGCTGTCATGGTCTTTGGTAGCGCTGCTGTCATGGTCTTTGGTAGCGCTGCTGTCATGGTCTTTGGTAGCGCTGATGGATGTGGGCAGCGCGAGCACATTGTTCTCGGCAGACTCCGAGGGTACGGTGGCGAGGGACGGAAAAGGGCTTAAGAGTACAAGGGGACGTGAAGGGTATATCGGTACGGGGCTGCAAAAGGACTGAATGATACAAGGGTACATGAAAGATGCCTAGGTGAGGGTCCGGAAAGGAACTGAATGGTGCAAGGGTACATTGGTGATGGACAGAAAAAAAACTAAAGGGTACAATGGAAGAAATGAAGGGTACAATGGTGAGGAACAAAAATGGAAATAAAGGGTACATCGGTGGTGGACAGAAAAAACTGATAAGTATGATGGAGATGGACAGAAAAAGAACTTACGAGTACGATGGTTATAGTCTGAAAAAGAATTGAAATGTACATTATGGATGGGCAGAAAAAAATTAAAGGGTATATTGGTGATGGACAGAAAAATAACTTAATAGTACACTGGTGATGGTCCGATAAAAAACTACATGGTAACAAGGTGATGGATAAAAAATAACTAAATAGTGTAATGTTGATAGACATGGGAACAGCTAAATGGTAGATACACAGAAGGCATAAAGAAAAGCAAGAAATACTGACCAAACGAGGGTAGAATAACGACGGATGCAAAAGGAACTAAATTGTAGAATGGGAGCGAGATGGTGGGTAGAAAAAGTTTGAAATTTTAGACCCGAGTAGATGGATGGGAGACAGAAGAACAATTAGATTGCAGACTGGGTGCTCGGGTGGAGAGCAGAAAAAAACATGGAATGCTTTACGAGGGAAGACGGGCGGTAGACTTTAAAAAAGATAAGGGATCGTCTCGAGTGGAATTCTCATCAAAATGGACTGTTTGAACTGAAATTCTACTGAGCGGGATTGTCTAAACTGAAATTCCACTGAACGGGGTTGTTTAAACCACAATCTTATTGGAAGAAAGTGAGAGAATTCTGAAAAGGATTATTTAAACTAAAATTCCACTGAAATGGATTGTCTAAACTAGAATTCCACTGACTGGGGTTGTCTAATTAAACAATAATTCATGTGTACTGCATTGCCTAAACTGGAATTCCACTGAATGGGATCGTCTAAACTAGAATTCTACTGAATGAGACTGTCTGAACTAGAATTTTACTAAAAAGGATTCTTTAAATTAAAATTCCACTGAAAGGGATTATCTATACAAGAATCCATCTGAACTGGATTGCCTAAACTGAAACCCCACTTTACCGGTTTGGCTCTCATCGCATTTTGGGACCTATCACTTTCCGGGGAAACGTTGGGATCCTGAGCTTCATTTAGAGGAGACATACTGATATTTTCTGTCCAAGTCAGTGTACATTGAGGAGCAAGCGTTCCTCTATGGTACCTATAGCTAATCGAAAACTTATCTTCTTGCCAAATAATATTTTCGGTGGGTTTATTTATTTGTTTGGTGTCCGCTTCTTATGTCTCTCTGTGACGCTCACCAGGACGCTCAATGACCGTATCTGTGATACGAGTTTCACCAGTGCACAAGTACAAGAATATTTTGATGGCGGGTACTGTTGGGATGGATATATTTGTTGGGCATTCACGTCTGCAAGATTTATTTAATGGCGGGTACTGTTGGGATGGATATATTTCTTGGGCATTCACGTCTGCAGGATTTATTTATTGGCGGGTACTGTTGGGATGGATATATTTCTTGGGCATTCACGTCTGCAGGATTTATTTAATGGCGGGTACTGTTGGGATGGATATATTTGTTGGGCATTCACGTCTGCAGGATTTATTTAATGGCGGGTACTGTTGGGATGGATATATTTGTTGGGCATTCACGTCTGCAGGATTTATTTAATGGCGGGTACTGTTGGGATGGATATATTTGTTGGGCGTTCACGTCTGCAGGATTTATTTAATGGCGGGTACTGTTGGGATGGATATATTTGTTGGGCATTCACGTCTGCAGGATTTATTTAATGGCGGGTACTGTTGGGATGGTTTATTTGTTGGGCATCCACGTCTGCAAGATTTATTTAATGGCGGGTACTGTTGGGATGGATATATTTGTTGGGCATCCACGTCTGCAAGATTTATTTAATGGCGGGTACTGTTGGGATGGATATATTTGTTGGGCATCCACGTCTGCAAGATTTATTTAATGGCGGGTACTGTTGGGATGGATATATTTGTTGGGCATCCACGTCTGCAAGATTTATTTAATGGCGGGTACTGTTGGGATGGATATATTTGTTGGGCATCCACGTCTGCAAGATTTATTTAATGGCGGGTACTGTTGGGATGGATATATTTGTTGGGCATCCACGTCTGCAAGATTTATTTAATGGCGGGTACTGTTGGGATGGATGGTGCCTTCTTCCTTCTCCCTTAACTCCATACTAAATGGTGCCTTCTTCCTTTTTCTCTTTGGAAAGTTTTTTTTCTTGCGGTTATGGGAGTTTAAAGTAACATATGATCTTTTCATGTTAACTTTTCTGCTCACCTAGATGTATCTCTTTCGCCAGCATCACGGGCTGTGCTAATCGGAACGTTCAAATTGCGTATCATTTAAATCATGCCGATGTTTCGCTTGATCATTTGAACAAATTGGAATTTCAATATTCACAAACTGAAGCGGGAATCTTGCGAACGACAACAAATGTAACGTAAAAAGTATGAAAAAGTCTGAGAATATTTACGCAGACTAATGGGTATTTAATAGAATTTCTAGAGTTTGGTACACAGTTTAATCATATTAAATTGGTCATTATCCAACAACAAAATTCTATACTCCTCTATCACAGACCGTGCGTTCTGCCCGCATGTTCCTCACTCTGCAGAGAGCGCTAACGACTTAGTTCTCCACTCGTTATTTTTCTGTTATCCACTGACTTCTTCTTTTGTTCTCCTCTCCCTCTTTTGTTCATCACTCACTCTTTTCTTCATCACTCCCTCATTTTCTGCGTATGACGTTTCCGGCCGAGCACCGACAGCATCTCTGCTGTCCGCCCCTGCCTGCCGTAATGCAGCAAACGTCACGATTCTAGAGAGCCGAGCCAGCCTAAGTTTTCTGGGTAAATACTGAAATGTTCCTGCCGGCAGTGAATGTGGGGTTAGAAAATACGCTTATGCCTTGCGTGTGTGCGTGTGTGTTCTAAGTGGCTTAAATTTTTTGTTCAACTGTGCTTAATATAATAATATAATAGTATTATATTATAATTATATAATATGAAAATTTAATAATATTATATTATGTATTATTTTTATATATTATAAAAATATAATATTTATGTTATATATCATCGTATCTTCAGGAATTTAAAAAAGAAGAAAGCAAAACGTATGGATATCATATTTAATTAAGATTTATCACGAACTGTAAATTTCAAAACTAAGTCAATTCTATAATCCTATCATATCTTATAGTATTTTAATTATAAAATTATGATGTACAAAATTGAGATATATTATTTATGCTTTCAGAAAAGGCATGCAACTCTGACCATTAATTCTCGTCTTTATCGTCGACTAGCCACACGGTTTTCGCTCTGAAGTTCTCTCTGCCACGCTCTCTCTAATTCTTTTGTTATCACCGTTCTCTCATCCTCTCATTCTTGTACTTTTTTCGTCGTCATTCCTTTCTCCCATTTTTGTTCTTTATCCTATCTACGTACTTTTCTTCCATTTTCGTGCATCTTATTCCATTGTAATTCTTTCTCTCTCCTAATTATACCATCTGCTCTTTCCTCTTATTTATGCTTTCTTCTTTTCCCACCCTTCCTCTCTCTTTCTACCCTAGCCTTTCCCTTTCCTCCTCATTCGTTGTACCATCTTTGTCTCTTCATGCGATTCATTCTTTTTTCTCCTTGATTATACCTTCTTCCTCCACTTTTTTCCTTCTTTGTGCCTCCCTCGATCCCCTATTTGTGCCTCTCTCTCTCCCCTCTTTGTGCCTCCCTCTCTCCCCTCTTTGTGCCTCTCTCTCTCCCCTCTTTGTGCCTCTCTCTCTCCCCTCTTTGTGCCTCTCTCTCTCTCCCCTCTTTGTGCCTCCCTCTCTCCCCTCTTTGTGCCTCTCTCTCTCCCCTCTTTGTGCCTCCCTCTCTCCCCTCTTTGTGCCTCCCTCTCTCCCCTCTTTGTGCCTCCCTCTCTCCCTTCTTGGTGCCTCCCTCTCTCCCCTCTTGGTGCCTCCATCTCTCCCCTCTTTTTGCCTCCCTCTCTGCCCTCTTTGTGCCTCCTTCTCTCCCCTCATTATGTTTCAGCTCGAGTGCCGTTGTCTAGGTGCTAAGAACTGTGATGCGTCGCAGAATGAAGTCCTCCTCCTTTGGTTTTATACAGATGCCCTAATATTTTCCAAAAGCCAAATTCTGTTGGAATAATGTTTTATTTATCCTTTGTCCGGCTAACTTGTTTTACTTGTTCGTTGTGATGAGATAATTATCTTGATTCAGCTACGATAATTAAATTTAGCATTCATTTTCACAATATGTATTGTATTTTAACAATATTTGGTACTTTTGAATTTGTTTATAATGGCATAATTTTTGGCCCCGACTCAGAATTTAGCACTAATTGAAGTTTTTATTTAAATTTTTTTTCGAGACAGTCACACTATTTGGCCCTGATTCTATATTTAGCATCAATTAAAATTATTGTTTCGATGATTTCTTTGGTACTCTGAATTTAGCACCAATTGAAATTTCTCTTTTGGAACTCTATATGCCTATAGCACGTATTAAATTTTTTTGATTCAGTCCCACAATTTCGCCCTGACACCATATTTGGCAGTCTCACAATACGAGGCGAGACAATGGCCGGACCGACGACGTCTCAACAAAGGGACTTGCTGGAGGGACACGTCTGGACAACTTGATCCCTCTGTGGCCTGGACAACAAAGGTGCCGTCCCTAGGGGGTGTTAGGTCCCTAAAGCAAGTAGCTTCAGAAACCCCTGCTACCGTCGGTGCAAATAGCCTCAGAGATCCCTCTACCGCCGGTGCAAGTAGCCTCAAAGACCCCTGCTACCGCCAGTGCATATAGCCTCAGAGATCCCTCTACCGCCGGTGCAAGTAGCCTCAGAGATCCCTGCTACCGCCGGTGCAAGTAGCCTCAGAGACCCCTGCTACCGCCGGTGCAAGTAGCCTCAGAGATCCCTCTACCGCCGGTGCAAGTAGCCTCAGAGATCTCTGCCACCGCCGGTGCAGGTAGCCTCAGAGATCCCTGCTACCGCCGGTGCAAGTAGCCTCAGAGATCCCTGCTACCGCCGGTGCAAGTAGCCTCAGAGATCCCTGCTACCGCCGGTGCAAGTAGCCTCAGAGATCCCTGCTACTGCTACCGCCACTGCAAGTAGCCTCGGGGATCCCTGCTACTGCTACCGCCGGTGCAAGTAGCCTCAGAGATCCCTGCTACCGCCGGTGCAAGTAGCCCCAGAGATCCCTGCTACTGCTACCGCCGGTGCAAGTAGCCTCAGAGACCCATGCTACCGCCGGTGCAAGTAGCCTCAGAGATCCCTGCTACCGCCGGTGCAAGTAGTCTCAGAGATCCCTGCTACTGCTACCGCCAGTGCAAGTAGCCTCAGAGATCCCTGCTACTGCTACCGCCAGTGCAAGTAGCCTCAGAGATCCCTGCTACCGCCGGTGCAAGTAGCCTCAGAGATCCCTGCTACTGCTACCGCCAGTGCAAGTAGCCTCAGAGATCCCTGCTACCGCCGGTGCAAGTAGCCTCAGAGATAACTGCTACTGCCACCGCCAGTGCAAGTAGCTTCAGAGATCACTGCTACTGCTACCGCCGTTGCAAGTAGCCTCAGAGATCCCTGCTACTGCTACCCGCCGGTGCAAGTAGGCTCAGAGATCCATGCTACTGCTACCCTCCAGTACAAGTAGCCTCAGAGATCCCTGCTACTGCTCCCGCCGGTGCAATTAGCCTCAGAGATCCCTGCTACTGCTAAAGAAAGTGCAAGTAGCCTAAGAGATTACTGCTACCCGCCGGTGCAAGTAGCCTCAGAGATTACTGCTACCGCCGGTGCAAGTAGCCTCAGAGATTACTGCTACCGCCGGTGCAAGTAGCCTCAGAGATCCCTGCTACCGCCGGTGCAAGTAGCCTCAGAGATCCCTGCTACCGCCGGTGCAAGTAGCCTCAGAGATCCCTGCTACCGCCGGTGCAAGTAGCCTCAGAGATCCCTGCTACCGCCGGTGCAAGTAGCCTCAGAGATCCCTGCTACCGCCGGTGCAAGTAGCCTCAGTGATCCCTGCTACTGCTACCGCCGGTGCAAGTAGCCTCAGTGATCCCTGCTACTGCTACCGCCGGTGCAAGTAGCCTCAGTGATCCCTGCTACTGCTACCCGCCGGTGCAAGTAGCCTCAGTGATCCCTGCTACTGCTACCGCCGGTGCAAGTAGCCTCAGAGATTACTGCTACCGCCGGTGCAAGTAGCCTCAGAGATTACTGCTACCGCCGGTGCAAGTAGCCTCAGAGATCCCTGCTACAGCCGGTGCAAGTAGTCTCAGAGATCCCTGCTACTGCTACCCGCCGGTGCAAGTAGCCTCAGAGATCCCTGCTACCGCCGGTGCAAGTAGCCTCAGAGATCCTTGCTACCGCCGGTGCAAGTAGCCTCAGAGATCCCTGCTACTGCTACCGCCAGTGCAAGTAGCCTCAGAGATCCCTGCTACCCGCCGGTGCAAGTAGCCTCAGAGATCCCTGCTACCGCCGGTGCAAGTAGCCTCAGAGATCCCTGCTACCGCCGGTGCAAGTAGCCTCAAAGATCCCTGCTACTGCTACCGCCAGGACAAGTAGCCTCAGAGATCCCTGCTACCGCCGGCGCAAGTTGCCTCAGAGATCCCTGCTACCGCCGGTGCAAGTAGCCTCAGAGATCCCTGCTACCGCCGGTGCAAGTAGCCTCAGAGATCCCTACTACTGCTACCGCCGGTGCAAGTAGCCTCAGAGATCCCTGCTACTGCTACCGCCAGTGCAAGTAGCCTCAGAGATCCCTGCTACCGCCGGTGCAAGTAGCCTCAGAGATCCCTGCTACCGCCGGTGCAAGTAGCCTCAGAGATCCCTGCTACCGCCGATGCAAGTAGCCTCAGAGATCCCTGCTACCGCCGATGCAAGTAGCCTCAGAGATCCCTGCTACCGCCCTTTGTGAGATCTCTTCGTAGTGTTCTATGTTTAAGAAATTTGAGTCTGCTTAGAAAAAAGGAAAAACGGTACATCTTCTCTTAAGTTCAAACCTCTGAAATTTTTTTGAAGTGTTTTATAAGAAATATGTTGGTGGAAGATCTTTATTATTGAGAGGAATTTGAAAACTTTACTTCTCATTTGAACTTCAAACCTCTGAATATTTCTCAAAGAACTTGTTCGGTAAAATATTCCAGTATTGAGGAGGAATAAAATGGAAAAAAGTGCATCTCTTTTGAAGTTGATCCACAAACTGTTTCTTTATTGGTTTTCAGAAAGGTCCCAATAAATTCAAAGCTATTTCAATGGTTAGTTATGATAGTGAAATATTCACACAGATACATGAAACGATTACAATTGAATAATAAGTATAGCAAAGGTTATTGAAGAATCGCGAGTCGGTAACTCGTTAATCACGAGTGATTAAAGCCTTGTTATTTCGGTGGCATTTATATTTTGCTGGCGGCTTTGAACGACAATGCTGGTCATCGGAAACTTTTTTGGGGCGATATAGCTGCTGGTTAAGTGGTTTAAAAAGGCCGGAAACTAGGTAAACTTCATATAGTTTTCTAATTACTCATACACATAGCGTGCAGTACCAACCCTTCTATTTAGTACTGTAACCGATACGCGATGTAATTCTCTTTAAATAATCGTTAAGTTTATATTTTCATGGAGTTTTTACCCTCTAAATAGTTGTCTGGCTGATGGTAAGTACATTATATATGCTTAGGTATAAGAGAAATGCGAGTCATTCCGTCAAAAGTTGCAGCGCTGGGCGAAAGTCATCCAAATACACGTCGAAAGAAGCCACGTTGAGCAAAAATCACCCAAGCACGTCAAAAGTTGCAGCGGTGTGCGAAAGTCATCCAAGTACACGTCAAAAGTAGCAGTGATTAGCTAAAGTCACCCAGCCCCAAAACTGTCCCCGGTCTTTGCAGAACACCAGACGCCGCAGCCGCTCTCGCGTCACGGTGAATTACGGCTTAATCGCTCACTTAGCTGCACCCTTTCTGGGGCCGTGCAAAAACGAAGGCTTGATTTTGCAGACCCAGTCCCAATTTTGTAGTCCCAGGCTTGACTTTGCAGTCCCAGGCTTGACTTTGCAGTCCCAGGTTTGACTTTGCACTCCCAGGCTTGGCTTTGCAGTCCCTGGCTTGACTTTGCAGTCCCAGGCTTGACTTTGCACTCCCAGGCTTGACTTTGCAGTCCCAGGTTTGACTTTGCACTCCCAGGCTTGGCTTTGCAGTCCCTGGCTTGACTTTGCAGTCCCAGGCTTGACTTTGCACTCCCAGGCTTGACTTCGCACTCCCAGGCTTGACTTTGCACTCCCAGGCTTGACTTTGCACTCCCAGGCTTGACTTTGCATTCTCAGGTTTGATTTTGCATTCCCAGGATTGATTTTACAGTCCGTATTTGCAGACAACTAAATTGTATCGTAAAAACTTACCAAGATCTCCACTCAGTAATTTTTTAAGAAATGCTTGTGGTTTGCCTGGAGAGATTGCAAGTTAAATTTGCTCCCAGGGAAAAATGTTAGGTCCCGAACAGAGTCAGGTAGAATTTCGTCTTGAAATAGAATATGTTTATAGTTTTCTTAAAGATTATCTTCTTGCGGTTCACTGCCGCCCCGTTTTTTAGCTTCTCTCACTTATTTCTTCAACTTTCATCTCGTTTCATGAAATTATTTCTCAACTTCTTGCTTATAAGCGCTTGGAAATTGTATGGGAACACACCTTGTGCATAGATTCCGCGTTCACTTAACTACATGTTCTAATTTTTTTCATTTTTCTAATATGTGAATAAAATATCTAATACTTATTATTTTCATCTTTCATAGTTTTTAAAATTTCAGTTTATACGACCAAAATGAAGCTATTAAAAAGCAACAGTGGCTAAAATGTACGAATTACAATTTTGCTAAATGTGCATAGCTCTAGGATAAAAGTGTTCAATACGTAGAATGAATTTTTATAATATGGGCTTAAAAAACTCATGACTATAGTGAATTTAGTAGAAGTATCAAGATACAGTAGTTATTTAGCATTATATTACAAAAATAATTTACTATAATGGTACATGAATTACTTAGTGTTATAGTGTACAAACTATTTAGTATTATAGTACATGAATTATTTAGTATTATGGTGTATGTATTATTTAATATTATAGTTTATAAATAATTTAGTATAGAAGAACAAAAATTACTTAGATACATAGTACACATATGTTAAGCATTACAGTACGTAAATTATTCAATATTTTAGAACATAAATTATTTAATATTTTAGAACATAATTTTGTTAATATTGTAGTACATAAATTATTTAATATTATAGAATATAAGTTTTTTAATATTGTAGTACATAAATACATGCTAGATAGAATCACAGCTCGGATGACCACAACCTTTGTCTGAGCTGCACCCAGCTCCGCCCCTCGCACCTTATCTCCTTAAGAGACATGTTAATCGGCCACTTAACTGTCCGCACACCCCTTAACTCCTCATTAACTGATCTCGTTACACCCGCACTGGCTCATTAGTGCGCAGCTCTCCCTAAATGGGCTTGTTCCTCGTTATTGTATAAAGAAATTCAACGAAACGCTGTCTGTTTTTTTTTACGTGGCGCTTATTTTGAAATTTTTCAGGTTTTGTATTTTAGAAAAGTCGTTTCTATCGGCCGTTGTCGCGTGCGTTGTTAGTTCTGTTGGGGCTTCTGCGGCTGGCTTCTTGTTTGTGTTGTAATGTGACCCACCTGAGTAGCTTTTTTTGGTGTGGCATTTATGATTACAAATGCTTTTGTTATATTACGTGGTTATATCAGGATTAAACGGTTGTAATTATACAATTTGTTATAGGATTTGATTTTGAACGATTTTGTTATATGATTATAATAGGTCTATATAGTTTTGATTATATTTCTTTATAGTATTCATGATTATAAACGGTTTCGTTGTATCATATGATTTGAATTGATTCCATTATGATTAGATGATTTTGTTATATTGTATTATTATGTCATGATTGTACGAATATCATTTTATGATTTCGTTATAATGTATGATTATTTGATATGATTTTGTAATAGTATTTGTATTTATGATTATCAATGCTCGAGTAGCCTCTGTACGAGGCTGCCAAACCTTAGATGCTGCGGCGAAGAGTTAGACACAGACCTGTGGATCCGAATTCATTTGCACTTATTGTTGAATGGAATTAATATAAAGCACTTCAAATGAAATACAGCCTAATTTTAAAATTGTTCACTGTCGTTCATTTTGTCCGTAATGAGTTATTGTTTATATAAAAGTAAAAAAGTGTATAAATTTTTGTTTCACTGTTAATCAAAGTGAATAAATGACTTGTCTCAAAACTATATAAACTAACTTTTCAAAGCGAGAAAACTAGCGAGATTTTTTCTGCTAGGTGTGTATGACTACGACTTGTTCAGAGCCCGTTACTGTATTTTTAATTCAGGAAATTTTCATTCTAGGTCGTCGTCGAATATTTCATGTTGAACCAAACTTGTAACAAGTGCGTGCACCTTCAATTTATAATTCCTTTTCGTTTACTTGGTACAGGGGCTTATACCTCAAGCAAAAAATTCCCTACCTTATAACTTATTTTTAATTTGTTTTCAACCATACCACTTTTTGACTTAAACTTATATTAGTTTTTAACACTTTGACTGCGACGTGCGCCACCGGTGGTACACGGAGGTAATTTTCATAATGCCGCTGACCGACCAGTCGTCGCAAACTTCATTTTCATAATTATTTAATCAAAGCTGAATAATCACAAGATCCAGTTCATGTTTGGTATTTTCCGAATGACTTGCTACAATTGACATTAAATTTGAGTTTGGTGTTGAAGTTAATATTTAGTAGTCGCGGTCAAAGTGTTAAACACTGATACTCATTTTCAAGGAGTAAGTTCATTCTTAATTTTGCACTCTCGCGCTTCTAATCAATGGAATATCGCATCATTGTTCTTTAAGAAATGTTTATTGTAATACCTGTCATTAACGGTGATAAGCCCTACCATTTCGCGAAACTCTTATTCAATGGAACTTAAATCCATTCGTCCATTTGCAATCCCTTTTTTAATGAACCTGCCCTCAAAGGGGATTTAACTTGCCATTTCATGAAACTGTATTTTAATTCATTGAAACAAATTCATTTGTTTTTTTTAAATCACTTTTCCCCTCGTCAAAATCGTTAACTTGTCGCTAACGGTAACTAAGCTAGCCATTTTACGAAACTTCTATTTATTGGAACTCAATATAATTTATCTTTTTGCAAACACTTTTCGTGTTAACCTGCCATTAATGGTGATTAAACCTGCTATTTCACGAAATTCCTCTGCATTGAAAAAAAATTCATTTGTTTTTTAAAATCACTTACGGTGTTAGGCTGCCATTAACGACGATTAGCCTTGTCGTGAAATTGAATTTGGTCAGGTGGTCGTGGTGTGGCATGTCATTGGTGCACGAAACATTGCACTGACTTGGGGCATTAATATTCATAGAAATGTTGCGCCCTCATGATTAATGAAACAGGATACGGTTGATGAATGTTTTCCATTTGCATAGCACGCGTTTTGAGCGCGACCGAAAAATCCCGTAGGATGAGTCAAATTTTATTGGAAGCTTTCTTTTTCTCATCCGTAAACGAAGTGCACTTGTGTTGCGTAAAGTTTTTCGTGTTTACTATTTTCTGGATGACTGAGAAGAGTAAAAAATTACATCGAACTTTAATCATTTCTACTCTATTTTCTGGATGACATAGAGAAAAAATTGTATCAAAATTGAATCATATTTACACTATTTTTTGATAACACGGAGAGAAAAAAATTACATCGAACTTTAACCCTTTAACCCGCGCACGGTCGCGCATCCCTCAGAAAAGTAGTCAATTTACCCGCGTTACTCTGCCGTTCCCTGTTCACTTACCGTAATAGGCAGAGATGTAAAAATATGAAGTAATGAGTAAAAGATGTTGCTTTACACTTTGATGTTGTCAGATTTTTGATAACTTGAACCGTTTCTTTGTAATATGGAGTCAAACTCCGTAGATTTTTGCAAAACATTGCTTCAAAGAGATCAATGGCCATTTTTGTGTTTTGGGAACAATGTAATGTTTTTTACTGCTATTTTATGCAGAAAATCCTTCCAAACCTGCTGATGTTTTTATTTTTCCTCTACAACAATTAGAAAAAAAGTTATGACCATTTATGTCTACTAGGTGTTATTCATTCTTCGTTTTAGTTCCTACATAAATGCATGTTTGCATGTCTGGTTATATTACTGTAAGTATAGTGTTTCGAAACTTGTAATTTTCACACAATATGAATAAAATACTGCTCTACACGCTACTGACTTCAGATTTGTCTTATTTGCCATTTTTGCGAAATAAGGCCCTGAGTAGTTTCGCTGGTAACTGAGGCTGCCACTGACTGTTCGCACGCACACTCTCTCACGGTCGCCTCATTTACCACACTGACTGTGCTTACCCCTCCCAACTTCCAAGTGGTTGGAGCTCTGCCTTAACCCCCACAATGTGGGGGTTTCTGGCTCCAGCTGTGTAGCACTCGCTGAGACGATCATTTTGGTGTATAACAACTTGGGGTTATGCCTTACGTCTGGCAACCAGTGAGCCTGGTAAATGAGGCGACCAGTTACAGTTCGCGGGTTAACGCCCACATTTTTATACTCATATTACCGTTATGACAACCACTATCACTAAACCGACACAGGCATTAGGTAGTCACTGTTATCAAGATGGGGAAGGAACTGCCACTCGGCAGTGCAGTTCAAAGGACACATTAGTTAACAAATTGAATAAGAAATACGATATATTATTGTTATTTTTGAAAGAGGGCAAAATAGTCCAGTTGGGCAGTAAAGGGTTAATCATTTTTGCGCTATTTTCTGGATGACATAGGGGAAAGAAAAATCCATGGAACGTTCATAATTTTTTCATGCGTGAGGAATTTTCCATTTCGTTTCGAAGATAATTAGTTTATTTAAAGCCTGGTTATATGCGTTCGTGTCCTTAGGTTTGAGTTTTTTGAAACTGTTGTACGCTTTTAGAATGAACCTCTCACTAGTATGTTGAAGAACCATGAACATATCGTTATTTGTTAACATGTTGAAGTGACTTGTCTGTATCCAGCGTCTGTTAGCAAAATTCTGGGTTTTGGTTTTATTTTATTTCTCTGCATTCAGAATCTAGAATCTAAGCTATCACTTAGTCGAGATTCTGCACTTACTATTTTTACGTAGGGAATCTTTTGTGGGGAAATCTTGTGCATAGATTCTGCCTTCCCTCAACTCCATACTTAATACGTTAACGCGATTGCTATGGCCTAGAATCTTAGGTTGTGAGCAGCAAAATTGAAAACCAAACTTTACTCTTCGAATAAATTTTTGTCCGTTCTAAGAAGCTTGACAAATATAAATGCATGACAATGTATTACCTCCTACGGTAAAATTTATTGAAAAAAATAAATTGTAATATTTGTAAAAAGTATTAAAATTGAACGTCAAGTAGCGGCAGTTGAGAGGAATTAAATCAACACTCCAATAACTTGTCACATTTCCTGGGAAGTGGCCCACCGGTGGTCACTTAGGGGATTTTCATAGTGCTGCTGACCCACCTAAATTCACTAAGTCATTTTGTATTAATACTTAATGAAAGCTAAATGAAGGCCCGAACCAGGTAATGTTTACTATTTTCAAAGTTGATTACCACAATTGACTTGAAATTTGAATTGAATATTGAACTTCAGTTCAACCCATCGTAGTTAACGTGTTTATCATTGCCACATCGCTGCAGAGGAACTTCAAGTCACGGTAGTTAGGAGGAATCCAACCAATAATCTAATCTCTCGCATCTCAGCAGCGGAACTTGAAGTTGCTGCAGTTAGGAGAAATTAACCTAAGACTCCAATAATCAAATGATTCCCACGCCTCTGCAGCAAACTTGAAATATGTGAACAGTTCGTAGCTTCGCGACGACATTGGCATTCCGAGCTGCCGGCCAATATGGCTGGTCCAAACCTCCGTCAAATTCTCAGGGCTGAGACGCAGATAAAATGTCGCTAACTTCGAGTCACCGGACGCATTTCTCTCATGTTGTCTCCAATGGAGCAATAACGCAATATTGCTGACACGGGGGGAACTTTTCTTCTGTCCTTGCGAGGGACATTCCGCTAGTCCTTCCCTTGATGACCAAAGGAGCAATCCGTTAGTTTCCCTCGGACTGCGAGGGTTTGTCCTTTAGTTTCAATAACGCCGACGGTCACCGCGATGACGGATCGCAGGGGCCGCTTGTAAAGCTGTAGTTACGATATTGCTATTATCGTAGTCGGGTTACATCCGGCGCTGCTACAAGGGTAATTTTATCGCAGGTATGTTTTATTTATTGATAGAGTGAGCTCACTCCTCATGGGGATGCAACTTTTGTATCTATGGGAATTAGCGCTCCCAGGGGGGACTATGTGAGGGCCCGAGCCAAAAGTTAGTTAGGCTTTCGTTTTGTTAAAATAGAATAGGATTTTGTTTTGCTACGGACCATCTTTTTCCGGTTCACTGCTGTCCTGTTTTTCAGCACCTACTACTTTCTTCTTCAACTTTTTTCTTGTTTCATGAACTTCTTTCTCATCTTACTGTTTCTGTGCCCTTTCTGCATAGATTCCGCGTTCCCCTTAATGGTTCCTTCCTCTCTTTGGGTTGCCTTTGTTGCGGATAGGGAGGCTTAAACTAACTAATAAGCCAATGATCTTATCTACTTCCCTTCCCATATTTCCACCCTGCTACTTCCGCCTCACCGCTTGCACCCTTTCACTTCTCACTCCCCATTTCCACCCCATTTCCCTCCTGCTACTTCCGCCCCATTTCCACCCTGCTACTTCCGCCCCATTTCCACCCTGCTACTTCCACCCTATTTCCACCCTGCTACTTTCGCCCCACCGCCTGCACCCTATCACTTCTTACTCCTCATTTCCACCCTGCTACTTTCACCCCATTTCCCCCTTGCTACTTCCCCCATTCCCACCCTGCTACTTCCCCCCTGCTACTTCCCCCCCAATTCCCCCCTATCACTTTGTCCCCGCCATGCCGCCCCGAGGGCACAATCGCGGCAGTTTTGTCTCCAGCCCCAATTTGGTGATGGAGTGCAGCGGCGACTTTGAATCCCTACAAAAAATATCGCCTCCCTGGCGCCTGCTTAAGAAACAGAGGCTCAGATCCTGCTGCTGCAAGCCCCTGCACGCTAATGGAAGCGATTGGATCTCCTTTGTTTCTGACGACTCACACTCCGCCTCTGTAGCGACTCTGCTTCTCGCTAGGTCGTGTTCGTTTTGAAGACACGCTTGCTTTGGTGTTTGGAATCCTGTAGTTTTACAGTTTGTTTTATATGCATTGAAATACTGAAGTTTTACAGTTTTTTGGTTTATTAAAATCCAGTAGTATTACAGTTTGTTTTCTGTTTATTGAAATACTGAAGTTTTATACTTCGTATTTTGTTTATTAAAACCCAATAGTATTGCAGTTCGTTTTTTGTTTATTAAAATCCAGTAGTATTACATTTCGTTTTTTGGTTATTAAAATCCAATAGTTTTACTGTTTGTTGTATGTTTATTGAAATACTGAAGCTTTGTAGTTCCTTTTATGTTTATTAAAATCCAGTAGTTTTACTGTTTGTTTTATGTATTCATTCAATTTTGTATAAGTTTATGTTAAGCGCTGTCGTATTCCTCCGATTCCTGTCAGATTCTGTTTATTCTTCGCTACGTAGCTTCAGTATTTCTGTTTCGCGAGCTGAATTTCGGCAATTCTTTATCCTTATATATACACAGCCCTCTAGTTACTCATCATGTTTTGTGATCATAAAAGTGCGGGTAAAATTAGTTCGATATCCGTGACTTAAATCAGACATCTTGTAACCTGAATCCTGACTGCTCTGTAGAATCAGTTATTAAATTTAAAAGCAGTAGCAGATGATGTGGAATAACCCTAGGATAGTCTATAATATTTATTCAAACTATTCAGAGTGCGGCCCGTTACTTCACTCTACCTCGTGCGATATCGATGTTGAAAAAAACAGAGTGTGTTGCTTCGGACTCTCCGAGGGCATGACGTTTTATTGAATTGTGAATCAATGGTGAGCGATCGGCATATTTTTTCAATGGTTCGAAAATATCTTTCATGATTGATAGCGTAATACCCACTATTTTTAACGCATGCATCTTGCTTGTTTTGGTGGGAACTATGTTTGTTTGCGATCACGTTTCATCTAAACTTCTTCCTATGGGACATTTTTAAATTACACGTACATACGTGGTAGAATATGAGAAGAGTGTTTGTACAATTCGTAGTTGACAATTTTCTAGTCCTATTTAAACCCCAGAGTTTTGCGTGCATTACGCGAATCTCTCCTGCCTGCTTTCTTTGTAATTTTTCGTGGCGTCAGGTGATGTCACGGTAGGGGAAACAAGGTAGGGTCAAACCAGTTTTTTTTCGTCGACAGTGTGGGTTTTCTGACGTCATGGCAACGAACCAATAGCAGCGCTCATATTGCATCTGGTAGCACTGCTACCCCCCAAATCTGGCTCCACTATTGGCCTAACGACATGGCGTTTTGGTGACGTCATGAAGTTTGTTTGAAACAAAGCCTTTCTATTGGCTAGTGGAACAAGAAGAAGTGTATTTCCCCCCATAGAAATGACCCTATCTTGTTTCACCTACCGTGGGTGATGTGCTGTGCTCGATCATTATTTCAATTATTTGCGCCGCGCTTCCATGCCTCTTTCAGGGCTAGTTTCTACAAGCCTTAAGTACCTCCATCAACTCTTTTACTCGCTTCCGAACACGTCCATTATGCGCTTTACGAAAGCTATTATGCGTGTACTGCCATTCCATACTTCAGGCTTTCCCTTCACTCAACCCAAGTGCCTTCGTCATTACTGCCTATCTGTAAGGGGAGAGCTTAGAATGCATCTACGGTAGCCTATCTACAGAGTCTAATACCTTAGTAAAATCTCACTGCCAATTCGCAGAATGCATCTACGGTCTATCGAGTGTAATACCTTAGTAAAATCTTACTGCCAACTCGTAGAATGCGTCTACGGCAGCCTATCTGCAGAGTCTAATACCTTATTAAAATCTCGCTGCCTACTCGTAAGAGAAGACTTTAGAATGCATCTACGGTGGCTTACTACAAAGCCTAATACCTCAGTAAAACCTGCATCTCGCGTCCCCCCTTTGAACACAAGGCCGAATACCTCCATCGATGTCCGTTGCTGAAAGTCTGTATAACTCTACGGGGAGCCTCAGCCGTAATTCACGTGTATTTCATTTCAGCGTCACATTACAGGCGGAAATAATTAGCCCAGAGGGCTTTAATTGCTATTTATGGGATGATTCTGTGGCTCTTTAATTCTCTTGCGGCCCTTAAGTAGTAATTAATCTTACGTTGTTCATTTTTTCCGCTTTTCCTTTATATTCCGCGAGTGTGTTTGCAGACAGGATGTGAAAGTTGGTGTAGGGCGATATTTAATGCCTGAAAACGGTGTCCGCTTGTCAAGTTTTAAACGACAGGTCGGTGCACTCAACATTGTTTGATATAAAAAACGGACTGTATTTTCATGAACAGTTGCTCCTTCTTTGAAGAGTGTTTGTACAGTTAAAGAATGTGAGAAGAGTGTACAGTTGAAGAATATAAGAAAAGTGTTTGTACAGTCGAGCGTTAAAGAGTGTTTGAACATTTAAAAACATTATTGATATAAAACAAGGCCCAATGAGTGACCCTAAATGACTGTGGTGTATGAATTTCCTGCGATCATTTTGATGCCGAGATTTGTATCGAGTGCAGCAGTCAATGCTGCATTTTCGAGAAGGCTGTGGCAGTAGGGTGGCCAGTACTCATAAGGTAGATTTTTTTTCACAGAATTTTCTTGACGGGACTCCCTAAAAAGGTGAGGTTGATAGAAAAAATGATACTGGTAAAGTTTCAGACCATTTGAACATCGTTAACCCGCGCCCCGACGGCCTCAAAGTTCTAAAAAATGTCATTTTTCGCGATTTTTCAGAACTTTGAGGCCGTTAGGGCACGGGTTAACGATGTTCAAATGGTCTGAAACTTTACCAGTATCATTTTTTCTATCAACCTCACCTTTTTAGGGAGTCCCGTCAAGAAAATTCTGTGACAAAAAATCTACCCTATGAGTACTGGCCACCCTACTGTGGCAGCCTAAAAAAGCGATATTGAGTGCAGTACCCAGTATAAAAATTCCCCGTTTACGAGGTGGTAATGAAAGTTTTTGTTGCCCAGCGCTTCTACGCACCTTGGTATTTCGACCTTAGCTATGCTATCTTGTGTCAGAGAAACACACATGTTCCCAGTCTAACTTTTTCGCCGCCTGCATGCAAGTTTTTCGCCGCCTAAGCGATTTAATCGTTGAAATCGCTTGGGTGGCAAAAAAACATGTATACACGCGGCGAAAAAGTTAGACTGGGCTTCTGATGTTTCTATAACGTCTTGCTTTTACTGTTAATCCCTCAGGGGTAATATTTTTTTCGAATGTAATATTATATAAAATGTTTTCGAAGGTTTTATATAAAATTTTTTCGAAGGTGATATAAACAAATTCGAAGTTAATAGGCTGAGTACTATATAGGGATCAATACTAAATGGTACCTGCTCGTCGCGCTCTTGACGTCATATTTCACGTTACTAGAAAGTTTTGAACTCTCGAATAACAATTATAATAATGAGAGTATTTTTAGTTTTCGAGATTTTGAGCGAAACATCTGCTGACCGCGTGCGTCGTCTGCGTTGTGATTGGTTTTGTAAATCTTTCGAATTTTATAGAGTTCTGAAATTCCATTGGGTTGTTTGTCCCTACTAATGGTTACAGTGTCAAATTATCAAATCCTATAGTCTTTCTATTGAAAATTATTCCCTACTTTTTGGTGAATTTATTCGTCTGCTTTGAAAAGTTTCCCCCTAAGGGGGATACAGGTATTGTATCTATGGGAATTAGCGCTCCCAGGGGGACTATGTGAGAGGCTGAGCTAAAGGTTAGGTAGGCTTCCTTTTGCTGAAATAGAATAGGTTTGTGTTTTGTTATGGACCATATATATTTCGGTTCACTGCTGTCCTGTTTTTCAGCACCTACTACTTTCTTCTTCAACTTTTTCTTGTTTCATGAACTTCTGTCATAGCTTCCTGTTTCTGTGAACCTTGTGTATAGATTCCGCGGTCCCTCAACTCCATACTAAATGGTGCCTTCCTCCTTCCTCTCTTAGAACATCTTTGTCGTGCAATTAAAGGAGGCTAAAACTTTCTTATATAATAATAATTTGAAAAGTTTCGTGACGTTCCTTCAACCTTTTATGCGCAATAATTTATCTTTTTTAATACAAGAGAAGAATCATCGACTCAGTTCGGTTGGTGTTGCTATTTTTGTTTTATTTCTATCATTTTACGACGTCTACATTTTTTTATTTTTTTTCAAAACACGAAGTACGTATTTATTTTATTTCCCTTCCGCTTTGAAGCTCATATTTAAGCTTTATTTCTACCATGGAGTGAAGTGCGGCCTCACTTTTTTATCCTATCATTCACTACGTCTATTTCGCTGCTGAATTTATCGTGTTTTATATAGTCATTTGTGGAGCAGGCATCCCGTCTGCCCTGCAGCAGCGGCAGGATTCGATTTGCCTCCTGCAGAGCTCGGAAGTGGAGAGTTGTGTGAGGAGTGTGTGTGTGGGGGGTGTGTGTGTGGGGTGTGTGTGTGTGTGGGGTGTGTGTGTGTGGGGTGTGTGTGTGTGGGGTGTGTGTGTGTGGGGTGTGTGTGTGTGGGGTGTGTGTGTGTGGGGTGTGGGGGGGGCGTGTGTGGGGCGTGTGTGGGGTGTGTGTGGGATGTGTGTGTGTGGGGTGTGTGTGGGATGTGTGTGTGTGGGGTGTGTGTGTGGGGTGTGTGTGTGGGGTGTGTGGGGTGTGTGTGTGGGGTGTGTGGGGGGTGTGTGGTGGGTGTGTGTGTGGGGTGTGTGTGTGGGGTGTGTGTGTGTGTGGGGTGTGTGTGTGTGTGGGGTGTGTGTGTGTGTGGGGTGTGTGTGTGTGTGGGGTGTGTGTGGGGTGTGTGGGGGGTGTGTGTGGGGCGTGTGTGGGGTGTGTGTGGGATGTGTGTGTGGGGTGTGTGTGGGATGTGTGTGTGTGGGGTGTGTGTGGGATGTGTGTGTGTGTGGGGTGTGTGTGTGTGGGGTGTGTGTGTGTGGGGTGTGTGTGTGTGGGGGGTGTGTGTGGGGTGTGTGTGGGGTGTGTGTGGGGTGTGTGTGTGTGGGGTGTGTGTGTGTGTGGGGTGTGTGGGGGGTGTGTGGTGGGTGTGTGGTGGGTGTGTGGTGGGTGTGTGGTGGGTGTGTGGTGGGTGTGTGGTGGGTGTGTGTGGGGGGTGTGTGTGGGGTGTGTGTGGGATGTGTCTCATACGCTGGTGTGTGGGGTGTGTGTGGAGTGTGCCTCACACCCTGGCATGTGGAGTGTGCCTCATACGCTGGTGTGTGGGGTGTGTGCGTCATATGCCAGCATGTGGGCCGTGGATCTAGAAAATATTGCAAAATATTATGCCGATATTTCTATTCCCGATATTGTCATAATTTCGTCCCAACACATTCCCTAATGCGTTTTTTTCCTCCCCCAGGAGCCATGGTGTCGGCAGAGAATGCATGGCTGACTCCCTCAATCTCCTCCCCCTCGAGTTCCCACTCCCACCGGTCTCCCCCAGCTCCCACTCCCGATCATCTCGTCCCTCGAAACCCAAGTCATCGACCGAATCCACGCGCTCGCAATCCAGCCGATCCTCTTCTGCGGGATCCATCCACGCAAATAAGGGATCCATCATCCGATCTGCCTCGATCGGTTCCAAATCTTCCAATTCTTGCGACGGATCAGCCGCGTGTGACGAAGCTGACTCCTCCATCAGCGCAGGTTGTCCGCACTTGCAAAATTTCGCCCCAGGATTCCACGGACCTCGAAGACGAACTTACTGCCCAGACACTGTCGTCGATCACGGCCGCGATATCGACCATAAAGGAGCTCAAACGAGAGTCCCAAGAGACCGTTCAAGCTGCAGGGCACGCCAAGAAGCCGCTCTCTGTCGTCATTCATTCGCAAGAGGCTCTGCAGGAAGAGGCGGCGTCAACGTTTTACCTACCGAAACCGGAAATCAAAGTTCCTGTTTCAGCGAAACCTGTCGAGTCCGAAGCGACGTCATCGTTTCACCAACCCTGCACCACCTCCAGCACCACCTTTTATCTCCCACCACCAACACCCGAAATACCATTTTCTTCCCAAGTCACATCGTCAACAACAGTTACAGTGTCGGAGCCGACACAGACATCTCCCTTGGCAAGCGTTACGTCAGAACCTCATCTGCCCGACCAGAAGTCTCGTCAGTCTACCGAAATCCCAGTCATATTCATCAAAACCCTCGAGAGCACGGATTTAGACGAGGATCCTTTCAAACTACAAACAGCACCTCAGCTGAACCAGGAGCATCAACACCTGACAGCTCAAGAGAAAGAACCGCAGCAGCTGGATCAACATCAGCTGCAGCATCAACTTCAAGAACAACAGCAGCCCAAGAAACAAAAGAAACAAGAAGACTCGACGACAATTTTTCACGTCCCATTGGAGCTGGAGACCGCGGGCCTAACGACAGGTGTGGGAGGTATAGAAACTTTAGTGCCAGCGGCGAGTGGAATTCCAACAACACCGCAGACTCTCGAACAGTTTTTCCCCTCGATTTTCCCTCAAACTTCGAGTCTCTTGACGACCTTTCGCTCACAAACAACAACAACTACAGAAACGGTAGCAGCGTCTACAGTAACATCTTCGACGGTCGCAACGGCAGCCAAAACGGCAGTATTTTACGACACTCCTGTCATCGCGCCCGCCGTGACCAAAGTACGGTGATTAAAATTTTACACTCTCACGAAAATCCCTCTCTCGTCAGCCCTCATAATAACCATACTAGTTGTGCTTGTCATAGTATCGTTAAAGAGAAAAACTCTGTCGGCGGAAAGTGCTGCACTAACGCTAATAACCAACTCTGTGCTTCTCTTGGTGTCCTTAGTGAGAACTGCCCTTCTTGCTACTGTAGTGGAGACCGCTTTGGTAGTGAAGCTTTGTACTGGGACCTTCTGGTAGTAGACGGGTATTTCCCTGATGCTTTATCTTCTTCTCCCATCATTTCCTGCTCACCTTCTGATATCGCTCACACAAACACGGCTCACTCTCCTACACAGCTCATCATGAGCACTTCGAGCAGCAACTGCGCTAGTGATGCGAGCAATATCGCTAAAAATTTGAATTCACCCGAAAACTTATCAAATAGTTTTCCAGCATTAGGATCTAACCCCTCCAAAGCTAAGAGCATGTCCATCAAACACAAAAATGAAGAAAACGATGCTCTGTCACTCCAGAATAACTTGACACAAAAAGAGCAGAATTCTTTTCACCGTGTTCTATACCGTGGAAATTGCCCCGTTTATCGACGGCAGAATTCCGAACCTTGCATCGAGCCGACCATGTACAGACAACAAGTGCACATTAAATTGAATCAGCTTAGTTTTCAACAGCAGAAGCAACATCGCCCGATGTTGCATGAGGGAATGTCTCGCACATCGCCGAGCTGTGATGCCAGCGATGTTGACTTCTTGATCGATCGTTGCGCTCATAGTTGTGAGACCGATGTTGCTGATGGGTCTGGGTCTTCTCAGGTACTTATTTGCCTTTCGTGTTTCTTTTGAATGAGTTCAGAATGTTTTCTAAATCTGTTGGTTTGTTTTTTAGCGTTTCTTTTAAACTTTAAAATGCTTTCTAATTCTGTATGTTCGCCTCTGATGTATCAGTTGGGCATAATTCATAACGTTTTCCACTTCTGTTTGTTTTACTTTGGTGTTTCTTTTAAATGAGGTCAGAATGCTTTCTAATTCTGTTAGTTGGTTTTTAGTGTTTCTTGTGTACGAGTTGAGAATATTTTCAAACTCCATTTTTGTTTGAAAATCTCTGTTGTCTTTAGTAGAGTTGTGGTAGACTAAACTGCATGCTTCTATATTCATTACTGAATTCGATACTTTTTTCTTCGTTGAGTCGTAGTAAAAATTTTGGTTTTTATCAGCATTAGATCTTTAAACTGAATTTTTGCTGCTTGATGTGGTGTCTTTATCCACTGCATGTTCTATATTTTTTTAACTTGTAGTCTCATCGTCATCGTATTATTCATTTCCATTTATCGTATTATTCGTTTCCATAAATATTTTCATTGTTTGTTTTTAATTTCGTAATGTTTTTTCATTAAGTCCTGCTCTTTAGTTACTTATTTAACACGATTGATGTATCTAGTTTTAATTCGGGTTCGTGCAAGGTATTTTTATTTTTTCTATGAAAGTTATTAAAATTAACTAATTTAGACGTCAACATTTTTTTAATTCGCCTGTAATGTTGATGCTATGAGAGTTTTAGATATTTCGAGCATTTTTGCATGTAATTTAATTATTTTTCTAGACGTAAGAATTTTTTGTAAGTGTTTGAGAATTTTTCTACTCGTAAGAATTTTTTTACGTATAAGAATTTTTCTTCCTGTAAGAATTTTTCACGTGTAAAGCAATTGGTTTCAAGAAATTAATGCTTCTTCACGCAGGTGTCACTCGGTGAATAATATCAAAGAAAGTATTACTAAAACTTTTAAGTTTCATGAGTACAAGATGAGATGTATTCTTTCTGTTTCACAGTATTTTTTGTTGAATTTTATCAATCACAATTGTGATATCCAATTTCAGGTAATCGGCGATGATCAGTTGAGATCTATATATTTTATGTTACCAAGTAAGGGGATCGTCAAACTTGGATGAAAAAGAGCTAAAACCGCTCCTATGCATGAGTTATAACTTACAATTGAAAACATGTACAAAAAACATAAATTCACGAGTAAAAAAGTTGTAAAATTTGGCAACTTCACGTTCAAAAATAACCAAAAAGTTGAAAACTTTGCGTTTGAAAGTGCTTAAAAAAGATCTATGTACGTATCCTTACTTGCTGTTTACCGTTGGGGTGAAAGCTCAGTTAAATTAATAAATGAGTCACGTGTGGAAGTGATTGTGAAGGTGATTGTGATCAGTTTAAATTGCTGGGCTGTTGTAGTGAGTGTTGGCCATCAATCCTGATCGCTCTGGAGTTGAGAAGTTAGTTAAATACTGGTTTCATTTACCGTAGACTTATATATGGAATCATACTATGGCCGGTTTGGATAAATCTTTTACAGTTCATAAATTTTCTTTATGCCTATTCAGAATAAAAGAAATAAGAACATAAATGCTTCATAATTTTTAAAAATATATTAGAATTTGAATAACGTCTTATTATATACTTATTATTTACCATATATTCACCGAAGCTTAGAACAGAAGCCACCGCAATGCTAACAAGCTTTATAGAAATCAAGCGCAGGTCCAAGTTTACGACCACCAAGATTTACGACGCGAGTTTGGATTGCTTGAATATTGCTGAATTTGATGTACGTCCTGCCTGGGTGATGGAGGTGCTGGCCGCGCTGTCCTGCGGTCCCCAAATATCTAATTTATGGCACATTGTTCAGCAAAATGTGGACATGATGCGCCCAGATGTACGGGGTGTATTGTTCAGCAAAATGTGCACATGATGCGCTCTGATGTACCTGGCGTATTGCTCAGCGAAATGCGTACATGGCATATTGCTCAATAAAATTTATACATGGTGAATTGCTCAACAAAATGTGCACATGGCGCATTGCTCAGCAAAATGTGTACATGGCACACCCAGATGCCATAAACTTCACTGTAATTCTTCATTTTTATTTGTATTTTTGTCCACATTCCTTTCATCCTTCCATTCATTTCACGAGGATACTTCCGATGCGCACTTTTTTTAGGTATTTTTTATACTCAACTGCTTTAAGAGTTGCATTGCTAAGTGTTTTAATCTATCAAATTCTCATTCCCGCGGTTCCACTTCGAATTTTCGAACACTTTGGAGAAGATATTTAGAATAATTTCCGAGAAATCGAAAAAAAAATTTACGAGTTTAGCTTCCATTGTAACGATGACGGTTTTTTCCCGTTTCATCTGCCCAGTGCAACGTTTATGCAATTCATAATCAAGAAAACTTTTTTACACGCTGAGCGTTCATTAAATTTATGTCAATTATTTTAAAGTGGCCGAGAGCAACGGGAACGCAAGCTTGCACCAGTACACTGCCTCACTTATCCCCATTTCGTTAAGACTTTTCCCCACCACCACCACTCCCCAACCCTACCCCCACACATCAGGGCTGGAGTTATCTCTTTAGTTTGCCAGCAGAAGCTGTCTGCTCTGACACTTCCACCGCCTGCTTCCTTTTCCTCCTCGGTATCGAGCCGAGTCTGGTCAGCTAGCTTTATATATTTCTTATTTTTGCTCTGTAACATTTTTCTGCTCAGTAAACACTTCTTATTTTTCTGTAGTTTACGTGAAGTGATGCAGGGTCTTTTTAGTTATAAGATCGTGGTGTTTTTTCGTGATTAGTAAAACCTTTCGTTCATAGAACGTGTTTCTATCATTTATTGGGTTTAATTGTTAATAAATTCTAGTTTTTTTTTTAATATTCATTCATTTTGAGCCGATATTCGGAATAATGAACGAAAATTTTTATTCCGCACAAACATAAATTGAATTCTTCTATGTCTTCAGTTGAATTCAAATGGTAGCAGTCAATATATGCTTTTGATGCGTAATACTCGTGCTTAAATCTACCTCACGATTTCTGCTGCTCTTATAACTTGAACAATGTGAAGCCAGCAACTCTATTCAAGCATTTAAAATCTAATTCTTATGAGCACTATTTTTCTATAGATCCAAATGGATATAAATACGCCTCACGCACACAAGAAAATACTCAAATACTCACAAACTGAATCTCATGGACACATTGATCTCATTTTCTTCATTATTCATGTTACTACTTGCGTCCTATGTCTAATCAAGCTTTGTTCTATAAATACGTCTATTTACTCAATAACAAGCTTATCTCTCTCCCTTTGTTTACAGAGTCAATTTGCCATAACGATTCCCACGTTTGCCATGCTCCTCTTCGTCCTAGCAATCACTTCTTGCAATATTACAAAATCTTTTGGCTGAAAGTCTTGTTTATCAGTGGCCTACTTTGATATATGAAATTATATACTGTCTCTTCGATCATAGATCACTTCTCTAAGTATCCTAAAATTTTTTTGCTGGAAGTATCGTGTTTAGTACTGGCCCATTTCGATCTATTTTATAATGAAGTATCACTTTAATGTACTAAATAATGATATATCACTTTGATGTACTAAATAATGAAGTATCACTTCGATGTACTAAATAATAGAGTATCACTTCGATGTACTAAATGATGAAGTATCACTTTGATGTACTAAATAATGAAGTATCACTTTGATGTACTAAATAATGAAGTATCACTTTGATGTAATAAAGAATGAAGTATCACTTTGATGAACTAAATAATGAAGTATCACTTTGGTGTACTAAATAATGAAGTATCACTTTGATGTACTAAATAATGAAGTATCACTTTGATGCACTAAATAATGAAGTATCACTTCGCTTCATCATATTCCATCCCTTGGATCACAACAACGCCCATGGGAAAACCCACTCCCTAGCCCCAACAAAGAGATCTCAAACGAGTGAAAAGAATTAACCATTTTGTTTGAACTGTAGAAAACGGGGAATCTATGCAGAAGGTGTGTTCCACACAGCATATATCGCTGCATCATTGCAAGACTGCCGTAACTCAAAAATTTCAAGTGTAGAGTTACAATGGTTATAAGAATGCTGAATTAATTCTGCGACTTTTGGCAGTAAAGTCGTGAGTCTAAGTACATTTTTGGCTGAGCGATGGTGTTCGTTGATTCGCTTAAAACAATCAAAGTTATATAACTTGGATACTTTAAAATGTTTCTCCTGAAAAATCCCGAAATATGAGTCATGACATTCTTGCAATGATGTAGCACATAGAAACTTCGCACAGCAACATCGAGTTACTACATTATTGCTCTGCGCATTGAAACTTCGAAGCAAGAGTTGCACCGAGATGCACCAACCCGGCGCAGCGAGAACCGTGTTCTCCTCCGTCTTGCATCTCATCCAAGGCACGGGGCAGTCAGCTCTGAATTATGAGGACACGCTCTGAATTATGAGAACATGACGTGAATTATGAGCGCCTCTTTTGAGCGAGACGGGTAATCACCGCGCGGTTTTGAGGCGGTGACTGCAGACGAGGGAACGAGGGTGTGCTTGATGCTGCTTGATGGATGCTGCGAGATATTGCCTGCTGCATCCAGAGGGCTATTGGATCGTGGAGGATATTGTCTGCTGCACCCAGAGGGCTATTGGATCGTGGAAGATATTGCCTGCTGCACCCAGAGGGCTATTGGATCGTGGAGGATATTGTCTGCTGCACCCAGAGGGCTATTGGATCGTGGGGGATATTGTCTGCTGCACCCAGGGGGCTATTGGATCGTGGAGGATATTGCCTGCTGCATCGTGAGAGCTATTGGACCGTGGACGATATCATTTGCTGCATCGTAATGGCTATTGGATCCTGCAGACTATTTATCGCATTGTGAAGGATATTTCTTGTGACACCGTGCAGACTATTCCTTATCGCATCGTGAAAACTATTCCTAATCGCATCGTAGAGGCTATTGCCATTTGCATCGTGTAGAGTATTGCCAATCGTATTATAGAGGTCATTGCCATTTACAACGTGCAGACTATTGCCAACCGTATTATAGAGGTCATTGCCATTCGCATCGTGTAGACTATTGCCAATCGTATTATAGAGGTCATTGCCATTTGCATCGTGTAGACTATTGCCAATCGTATATTAGAGGTCATTGCCATTTACAACGTGCAGACTATTGCCTACTGAATCATAAAGGACATTGGCCGCTGAATCATGCAGGCTATCTATTGTTGCACCGTCCAGGAGACAAACCGCAGCACTACTCAGGTAGTTGCTTGTTTACTTTGAAGATGGTAAAGTGAATCACTTTGTTGGTAATAACTGTTTTACCTCGGCGGAGGTAGTGACTTTTGCATCGTGTAAATGGTATCTATGGGAATTAACGCTCCGAGGAGGACTATGTGAGGGCCCGAGCTAAAGGTTAGGTAGGCCTTCTTTTTTGTTGAAATAGAATAGGTTTTTGCTTTGTTACGGACCATCTTTTTTCGGTTCACTGCTGTCCTGTTTTTCAGCACCTACTAGTTTCTTCTTCAACTTTTTCTTGTTTCACGATCTTCTTTCTTAGCTTCCTGTTTCTGCGCCTTTTCTGCATAGATTCCGCGTTTCCTTAACTCCATACTAAATGGTGCCTTCTTCCTTCCTCTCTTCGGATAGCCTTTGTTGCGGATAGGGAGGCTTAAACTAACTGATAATCTAATCTAATAGTGACGATACTAATAATTGTAACGGCTCTCAGGCATCATGCACGACGACAAGCGGACCAGCAGATGGCAACACCGAGAGCAGCAGCTGCGAGAGGTTCGAGCCCTGCGAGATTGCGCTGGAGGAGCGGCTGCTGCAGACCGCGCCCATCTGGTACCTGCCTGATCTGCACCGCCTCGGTGCCGTGCACCTCCTGCAGGCACAGCGCGTCGGGGTGGGTGGGGTTGTTGTGCTGGGAATGTGTGGGGGTTGTGTTCTAGTCATTTTGTTCTTTTGCAGGCACAGCGCATCGGGGTGTGTGGGGTTGTTGTGTTGGGAATGTGTGTTCTGGTTATTTTGTCTCCTGCAGGCCCAGTGCGTCGGGGTGAGTGGTGTTATTGTGTTGGGAATGTGTGGGGGTTATGTTTTTGTTATTTTGTTTTTCTGCAGGCCCAGGGCGTCGGGGTGCGTGGGGTTGTTATGTTGGGAATGTGTGGGGGTTGTGTTCTAGTTATTTTGTTCTTCTGCAGGCCCAGGGCGTCGGGGTGCGTGGGGTTGTTGTGTTGGGAATCTGGGGGAGTTTTTTTCTAATTTTTTGGCTTTGATAACTTCTTAAGGTACGTGAGCACTTTTGTGTTATAAATCTGCGGCAGTTATAATCTTGGTTTTTTGTTTTTGATTAACTTGTCGGGGTTTGTGAGCACTTTTGAGTTATAAACCTGCGGGAGTTATACTGTAATAATTTTTTTCCTACTTGCTTGTAGAGGTTTGTGTACGCTTTTTTGTTACATGTTTTTGGTGTGTAGGGCCTTTACTCCAATCATTTTGTCTCCTACAGACACAGCAAGTTGAGGTAGGTGAACATTTTGTGTTATAAATCTGCGGCAGTTGTGTTCTAATTGTTCTTTTTTGATTAACTTCGGGGTGGGTGAACACTTTGTGTTTCAAATCTTCAGGAGTTGTGTTCTAGTTATTTTGTTTCCTACAAGCTCAGTAGAATTTTTTGTTATAAATCTGCGGGACCTGAGTTCTGATTGTTTCATTTCCGACTTCCAAACACTCAGTTGCGCAAGTACGGTCACGTTAGTGACGCAGTAGATGGTAACTCTCATCACTTTACATTTACGCATACCATAGTTGCACAAGCTACTTATTCATTACGAGTCTAGCGTGAAGTTACGTTTGCAAACGCACACAGTTTTCAGAAATCTCATGACATTTATCGTTTTTTGTGTTGCAGACACTTTTGGGGTCTCACTTTTCAAAAATTTATCAAACATTTAGTGCAGATATCGTGTCTCGTGTTGCATAGATTCATCGTATCTCGTGTTACACCGACCAATCATATCTCGTGTAACACACATCCACCGCTTCGTGTTGCACGGACTAATTGCGCCTCGTGTTGCAGACGTTCATCGTGCGGCAGAGCAGCAAGCCGAGCACGCTGGCGATCACGGTGCGACTGCCGCCCTGCAAGGGGCCCCACATCGAGCACTACCTCATCGAGGTCCACCACGCTCGCAAGGCCAAGGATGCTGACGAAACTGTCCTCAGTGCTGACCTCAAGGACTTGTCTTCTGACGTCAGGCAGCCTGCAGACTTCACCAACTCCGGTACTGTCAAGTCCAGCTCAACGACGTCGTCCACGTCGTCCAGCAACGTCGTGACGTACTCTCTGGAGGCGTCTGATAATAGGTTTGAGAGCGTATCTGCTCTCATCGCCCGGTACGCGACGTGCTGGTGAGATTTTTCTGTTTGTAGCGAGGCGTGTTGTATGATATTGAGTCTTTGTGGCGTGACGTGTTGCATGATATGATATTAAGTTTTTTGGAGCGAGACGAGTTGCATAATATTAAGTTTTTGGGGCGTGACGTGTAGTATGGTAATGTATAAGCTTTGTTTGTAAGGTGAAGAGACCTTCTCAGGACGATAAAACTATTGTACCTATGGGAATTAACACTCCTAAGGAGAAAAAGCGATGCCCCGAGAAAGGGGTTCTTTTTGTTGAAATAAAAAGCGTTTTTTGATATGTTTATAAGGACCATCTTTTTGGGTTAACTGTCGTTCTGTTTTTCAGCACCTACTGTTTTCTTCTTCAACTTTTAACTTGTTTCATGAACGTCTTCTACAGCTATTTGTTTTCATGCACCTCGTGCGTAGATTCCGCGTTCCCTTAACTCCATATTAAATGATGCCTGCATCTTTCCTTTCTCTGAACATCTTTTTTTGTGGTAAAGGGAGGCTAAAACTTTTTTATGTAATAATAATAATTTTTACAATGAATCAATTTTCACGCAGCGATGAATTGCCGGTCCAGCTGCAGCTGCCTGTACGACTGCAGGAGGCGCGGACTAGGAAGGAGCTCCACTCCTTAGCTCTGCTGGGACAAGGTGCGTTGCTTAGAATTTAGTGCCTAGCTGTACTGGGACAAGGTGCGTAGCTTGGAATTTAGTGCTTAGCTCTACTGGGACAAGGTGCGTTGCTTGGAATTTAGTGCTTAGCTGTACTGAAAGAAGGTGCGTGGCTTGGAATTTAGTGCCTAGCTGTACTGGGACAAGCTGCGTGGCTTGGAATTTAAGTGCCTAGCTGTACTGGGACAAGGTGCGTTGCTAGGAATTTAATGCTTAGCTCTGTTGGGACAAGGTGCGTGGCTTGGAATTTAGTGCCTAGCTGTGCTGGGGACAAGGTGCGTTGCTTAGAATTTAGTGCCTAGCTGTACTGGGACAAGGTGCGTAGCTTGGAATTTAGTGCCTAGCTGTGCTGGGACTAGGGGCGCTGCTTGGAATTTAATGCCATGCTGTGCTGGGACTAGGGGCGCTGCTTGGAATTTAGTGCCTAGCTGTGCTGGGACAAGAGGGCGCTGTTTGGAATTTAGTGCCTAGCTGTACTGGAACAAGGGGCGCTGCTTGGAATTTAGTGCCTAGCTGTGCTGGGACAAGGGGGCACTGCTTGGAATTTAGTGCCTAGCTGTACTGGAACAAGGGGCGCTGGTTGGAATTTAGAGCCTAGCTGTGCTGAGACAAGGGGCGCTGCTTGGAATTTAGTGCCTAGCTGTGCTGGGACAAGGGGCGCTGCTTGGAATTTAGTGCCTAGCTGTGCTGGGACTAGGGGCGCTGCTTGGAATTTAATGCCATGCTGTGCTGGGACTAGGGGCGCTGCTTGGAATTTAGTGCCTAGCTGTGCTGGGACAAGAGGGCGCTGTTTGGAATTTAGTGCCTAGCTGTGCTGGGACAAGAGGTCGCTGCTTGGAATTTAGTGCCTAGCTGTACTGGAACAAGGGGCGCTGCTTGGAATTTAGTGCCTAGCTGTGCTGGGACAAGGGGGCACTGCTTGGAATTTAGTGCCTAGCTGTACTGGAACAAGGGGCGCTGGTTGGAATTTAGAGCCTAGCTGTGCTGAGACAAGGGGCGCTGCTTGGAATTTAGTGCCTAGCTGTGCTGGGACAAGGGGCGCTGCTTGGAATTTAGTGCCTAGCTGTGCTGGGACAAGGGGCGCTGCCTGGAATTTAGTGCCTGGCTGTGCTGGGATAAGGGGTGCTGCTTGGAATTTAATGCCTAGCTGTGCTGGGACAAGAGGTGCTGCTTGGAAATAATTTAGTGCTGCATGAATATGCATCAATAGGACAAGGTACGCTGCTTGAAGTACCTTTAGTACCTAGCTGTGCTGGGTTGAGGTACGTTGCTTTGGAATAAATCAGTGACTGGCTTAGCAAGGATGTCATGAAATTACTTAAAAGAATTTCCACTTGATAGTTCTGTGAGGATAAGGTTCGGTTGGTTGGGTAGTAATTTCTTCTGAAGCTTTGCTGGGACAAAGCTTACTGCTTGGAAACGATACTCAGCTGGGACAAAGCTTACTGCTTGGAAACGATACTCAGCTGGGACAAAGCTTACTGCTTGGAAACGATACTCAGCTGGGACAAAGCTTACTGCTTGGAAACGATACTCAGCTGGGACAAAGCTTACTGCTTGGAAACGATACTCAGCTGGGACAAAGCTTACTGCTTGGAAACGATACCTCAGCTGGGACAAAGTTTGCTGCTTGGAAACGATACCTCAGCTGGGACAAAGCTTACTGCTTGGAAACGATACTCAGCTGGGACAAAGCTTACTGCTTGGAAACGATACCTCAGCTGGGACAAAGCTAACTGCTTGGAAGCGATACCTCAGCTGGGACAAAGTTTACTGCTTGGAAACGATACTCAGCTGGGACAAAGCTTACTGCTTGGAAACGATACCTCAGCTGGGACAAAGCTAACTGCTTGGAAGCGATACCTCAGCTGGGACAAAGTTTGCTGCTTGGAAACGATACCTCAGCTGGGACAAAGCTTACTGCTTGGAAACGATACTCAGCTGGGACAAAGCTTACTGCTTGGAAACGATACTCAGCTGGGACAAAGCTTACTGCTTGGAAACGATACTCAGCTGGGACAAAGCTTACTGCTTGGAAACGATACCTCAGCTGGGACAAAGTTTGCTGCTTGGAAACGATACCTCAGCTGGGACAAAGCTTACTGCTTGGAAACGATACTCAGCTGGGACAAAGCTTACTGCTTGGAAACGATACCTCAGCTGGGACAAAGCTAACTGCTTGGAAGCGATACCTCAGCTGGGACAAAGTTTGCTGCTTGGAAACGATACCTCAGCTGGGACAAAGCTTACTGCTTGGAAACGATACTCAGCTGGGACAAAGCTTACTGCTTGGAAACGATACTCAGCTGGGACAAAGCTTACTGCTTGGAAACGATACTCAGCTGGGACAAAGCTTACTGCTTGGAAACGATACCTCAGCTGGGACAAAGCTAACTGCTTGGAAGCGATACCTCAGCTGGGACAAAGTTTGCTGCTTGGAAACGATACCTCAGCTGGGACAAAGCTTACTGCTTGGAAACGATACTCAGCTGGGACAAAGCTTACTGCTTGGAAACGATACTCAGCTGGGACAAAGCTTACTGCTTGGAAACGATACCTCAGCTGGGACAAAGCTAACTGCTTGGAAGCGATACCTCAGCTGGGACAAAGCTAACTGCTTGGAAACGATACCTCAGCTGGGACAAAGCTTACTGCTTGGAAACGATACCTCAGCTGGGACAAAGCTAACTGCTTGGAAACGATACCTCAGCTGGGACAAAGCTTACTGCTTGGAAACGATACCTCAGCTGGGACAAAGCTTACTGCTTGGAAACGATACCTCAGCTGGGACAAAGCTTACTGCTTGGAAACGATACCTCAGCTGGGACAAAGCTAACTGCTTGGAAACGATACCTCAGCTGGGACAAAGCTTACTGCTTGGAAACGATACCTCAGCTGGGACAAAGCTAACTGCTTGGAAACGATACCTCAGCTGGGACAAAGCTTACTGCTTGGAAACGATACCTCAGCTGGGACAAAGCTAACTGCTTGGAAGCGATACCTCAGCTGGGACAAAGTTTGCTGCTTGGAAACGAAACCTCAGCTGGGACAAAGCTAACTGCTTGGAAGCGATACCTCAGCTGGGACAAAGTTTGCTGCTTGGAAACGAAACCTCAGCTGGGACAAAGCTAACTGCTTGGAAACGATACCTCAGCTTGGAAAAAGCTTACAGCTTGGAAACAATCCCCTTCTTAGCTCTGCTAGGATTAGTACCGTCGCAGAGAAGGAAGTTAATTCCACAGCTGAGTCAGGAAAAGGCGGAATCAGGGCCGCCCAGCTGCTGCTGGCGCGTAGCTGACGTTCCAATTAGCGCCCCGACGTGCGAGATCGCCTCGTAAGTGACGACTTGATTCTGCGAGCCCTAACAACTTTATGGGATAGTGATTGACCTTTTTGGTGGCCTGAGCTTATTTAATTTTGGCGGCCAGAGTATATTTAATTTTGGCGGCCAGAGTTTATTTAATTTTGGCGGCCAGAGTTTAGTTAATTTAGGCGAGCGCTCATGAGTTGATGTAATTGTAAGGCTGGTACCAGGGTTGTCACTTTGCCTTTTTTGTTGGCCAGAGATTATTTTATTTTAGCGAGCGCTTTCGAGCTCGTATGATTATGAGGCCAGTCGCTTTGACTTTATTGTAGGCCGAAATTTATCAAATTTTTATGAGGTCTAATGAGTTCGTGGAATTGCAAGGCTGGTGCCTGGGTTGTCACTTTGACCTCACTGTTTGCCAAAATTGATCAAATTTTATTTTCTCTTACTTAAAGCTATAAAATTCAGCCATTTTTTGGTTAAAATTTTTCAAATCAAATTTAATTTGTGACCAAAGTCATGAAATTTAAATTTTTTCTTGTCTGGCCAGAATTATTGGGTTTAACTTTTTTGGTAAAAATGATGAAATAGAGCAATTATTAATGCTCAGCATTTTTCAGTTAAAATTTAATGATAAAATTAAACCTTTTTTTAGTGGTCAAGATAATAAAATTTGGTACTTCATGAGCTTATGAGTTAAATTCTAGGCATTTTTAGTGGCCAGTGTGATCAAATTATGCTTCTTCCCGGACAATTTTGTCAAGCTTGGCCTTTTTTGGGGTAAATTAGTTCAAAAACTACTCTGTCAACCTTGGAAACATATGATTTTATTTATTCTATGTATTTTATATATCAATATTAATTTCTTATTTCGTTTTTTATTCTTTTTAAACATCTTATACAATAAATTTATTCTGTTCGCAAAGAGAAACATTTTGCATGAGAAACCATGCAGTTTTTTTTTCAATGCAGTGCATTTTCTGTTTTATAATCTCGCTTGAGAAGAAAATGAGCCTCACACTTCAATTAATCATTTTATTTGAGCTGAGAAATAGTCATTTATAGTTTGCACGGAAGGTGATCACAACTTCATCACTCTGTTGAAATAATCAAATTTTGCTTATTTTGCCAAAAACTGACATAATCTCAAGCTTTTTTTTTGCGTTACTATTCAGCTAAAAATTTTGTTCTGATTTCTATTATACAGTCTAAAATTTCAAAAGAATTAACAAAAAAACGTGTTGCATAATATGTATATTTCACTGAAACTTTGGCCTATTTCTTCACTCGAGGGTAATTTCCAATTTCTGTTCATTTCGATCAGTTAACAAAGAACAATATAACGAATTATCGTCACCATTGTTTAACATGTGTCTTCACATGTGGAGCTCTTACATGTGGAGCTGGTCAAAAAATTTTCAACGTTCGTAAAAAATATCCGAAAGGAACTAAAAGCTCATAAAAATTGCTGATGCAAAACAGAGATCCGATGATGTCTGTCCCGCATGATCAATCTTTACGGGGCTAAATTCCTCTTGAATATTTTTCTCACTTTGATTGCGGCTAATTTTAAATGGTTCATTATCCTCTTACATACATCACACGTTTTGAATATTCTCTTGTAAATAGCACTTTATTTTTGCACCCATGGGCGTATATTATCAGTCTTCTATTGTTTGAACTCGTAAGCTTTCGTTTGTCCAATTAAAAGTTTTCTTTCACTACAAACTGTTTCATATTGTACATGAAAACCTGGTCAAGCCGGAAGTTTTTAATGAAAGGGATATTTTTGTAGTAAATCAACACAAATAGAACTTTAATATTGGGATTCCACGAACCATATGTGCTCGTGTGTTGGTGGGTGTTCCTGTTTTCAAGCGCAGCTTACAGTCTGTTACTGGGATTTTTAGACAATTTTAAACAATTTAAATAATTTATTTACCACAGGAGATACAGAAGTAGACTGTTTCTTAAGTCTAGTACAATGGTCAAATTTGAGTATAGCTACCTGTGGGCCCGAATAAGTTCAGCGACTTCTAGGGCACCCTACCATCAACGTTATTCTAAGGTGTACAATAATGTTTAACCTTATTCACTTAACCTAGTTTCGCATTAGACTGATCGATGAGATAATTAACTCGATATTTGATGCTTCATTTTACAATATAGTTTATATGGACTTTGTAGATTTAACAGTATATTCGATAAACGATTTAAGACCAGACTGAAGATCGGCGATATTAACCTTGGATTTAATTCACATTTCCATGCATGGTGGTCAGGTTTGTCTTATAGAAATGTTTTGTAGGTGGTTAGATGTGTCAATCGAATACTTTGGGGGAAGGGATCCCTGTTAGGGTATTATTGAACTACCTTGGCTATAAATAAGCCTCCAGGACTCCTGTTGTTCCAGGTTTGTGTAGAGGTATCGCATATTTGGTATAGATTTAATTTTAGAAGAAAATAAATTACTTTATTTAACGTTTATTTTCCCGAGGATTTTTTACATAATGCCTTTGTAACCAGAATACTGGCGCGCTATATGTGCAGCCTGTTGGTGCCGCGACGGCAAGTAAATTAATTTATTTAATATTTATTTTTTCCAAAATTTCTAACATGACTGCTTTGTCCCCAGAATACTGGCGCACAATCGGTGCAGCGCAGCCCGTAGGTGCCGCGACGGTACCTACTACGGCCTGCCCTGATCCTTGCCGACCTCCGAAGCAGCCAGGGTTGACCCATTCTAGTGAGTGATGATCCATTCTAGTGAGTGATGGCCCTTTTTTGGACCCATTCTAGTGAGGGAAGACCCATTATAGTGAGTGATGACCCATTCTAGTGAGTGATGATCCATTCTAGTGAGTGATGATCCATTCTAGTGAGTGATGACCCGTTTTTCAAACTCATTCTAATGTGGGATGACCCATTCTAGTGAGGAAAGACCCTTTTTGGACTTATTCTAATGCTGGAAAACCCATTCTAGGGGGTGATGGCCTTTTTACAAACTCATTCTAATGAGGGTTGACCCATTCTAGTCGGTAATGACCTTTTTTGGTGACTCATTCCAATGAGCGACAATTTTTTTCGGACTTACAGCAACGAGGGATCACCCATTCTAGTGAGTGATGACACTTTCTTGGACTCATTCCAATGAGGGATGACCTTTTGAATGGTAAACCATTCTAGTTATTATTAATATTTTAACACCTTGATTTATTGTTTTTTAGAGCTCTGAAGATATATATTTTTTTATAATCCGAAAATTTTGTTTTTATCATAATATTCTTAGCTACGTTGGTTTTCCTTTTTATCGTAAAATTGATATTTCCTAGAAATTTGTGCGCATTTCATCCATTCTTTGTTCATCCCTCATTTATTCCTTTGTATTGTTCAGCTTCCCACGAACATTTTACTGATGACAGATACATTTCTTTGTTCATGATTCTAAGTAAAAAATTATGCAATTTTTGATAGAATAGGGATAGGGATTTTTGTCTTGACATCCCGACAACAAAAGCAGAGTTTGGTTTCTGATAGATGAGAATGTATAAAATCTTGTTATAAATACACCAAGCTTGAAAATTGTACGCCATTTACTTCCTATAACCCTTTTTTTTTGCGCAGATTCGTTCAACCGCGGCGCAGAGCACCAGAGCGGCGTGTTGTTTTCCAGTTTTGGCAAGAAAGGCATGTCGGCGAGCAACGGAGACCTACTGTCTCCACTCCAATGTTCATCTGAGAATTCCCCCCTTCCTTCCTTAGTGTCCCTGCAGTCTGCAGGAAGCAATGCCAGACTAACTGAAGCGATGTCCCAAGATCAACATGAAGGCAAACCACCTACGGCCAATCCCAGCCAACCATTAGATAGATCTTCCCTTCATTTGAACCTGGCGCCGTTGGACGAGATTTTAAAAGATCCACCCACCTTCCTCTCTTTTAAAGGAAGCAGTCAAAATACAACTCCTATCACGAAGCCTCAACCTCCTCCTAGAATAAGTCCTTCGAATTCCAATTTGAATTCTGCCGTTGCTCACACACCTACTTTTGCTCACCCACCTCCTCTTGTACACACCCCAACTGTTGCCCACACGCCCACGTTGACTTTGACTGGTGTTCTTCAGTCGCCTACTATCGTCCAGCTTCAGGCGTCCAGTGTTTTGCACTCTCCAAACACAAGTGGTCCATGCCGCTTTGGTCCCACCAAAGGTACCAAAAGCAGTGGCAATCCTCCTATTCCTCCACCACGATGGGCTAAGTCTTCAATATCCACTCCGAACCCTAGTGGAACTATTACTACTACTATCACCTTTCCCGTAAACCAAGTTAAGGAACTCCCCTTACGAACTTACGATGAAAACCATCCCACAGACGGAAGCAGTATTTCTAATGACTCTGGCTCGCAAAAACGCGTTCACGAGGTCATGGAATCATCGGAGAGGCTTCATCACGTTTCGAAGATCGAAAGAGCTGTTTCTGTTCAGAAAAAGGTAGAGGTATCTTCTTCCTGCGCTGGTTCTTATCCAAACTCTTTCTTGGAGTCCAACAACAGCGTTGGTGTAACGAACCGAAATCGAGATCAGCTCGACCTTTTAATTCGGCAGACCTTCGCGTCTCCACAAAGCACCCCATGTACTCCCTGTAATCCGACCACTCCATTGAGCACTCCCATGAGTGAAGAAGGCGGCGAAAATCGTGCAAAACTCAGGAAATCTCACAAAGATAGACGAAGATATTCCAATCATTACCATGATGTCAATGTCATCGACAACCCACAGTGTTACCGGTCATCTCTGGCTGATAAAATCAGTGATTATGAAGATGTTTGGTCAACTCCCCCTAGAGAAATCCCGTCTTTGACATCCTCAAGAGAATGTCCGAGTCCTAAGAAAATATCGAGAAAATCATCTTTCAAACCAAATGCCGAAATTTCCAAGTCTTTGGGCGATTTAAGTGATATTTCTCAGGCAAAATCTTCTGTGTTTGCATGTGATGATATGGAAGAGGCCCGGAGACGGACAGAAGCTAACGGCAACAGCTTTGACTCTATTCCATTCCGTAACACAAACAGTCCATTTTACGTTGAGCCTGCCGACTGCATTCGCGAGGAAGAAAAACGGGCTCGCATTAAGAAAACCCCATCCAATAGAATATTGTCTCGAAGAGTAGCTAACCGCTACTCAGATTCAAACATTCAGTGGAAATCAAAGCAGAATGCCAAATTGATGAGCAAAATTGAATCCAACGAAAATCTGAACGGATTTTCGAGCAGTGCAGAGAACATTCTTCTAGCGGTAGAGAAAGAAAACAACAGAGACGATTTCAACCTTCGGAAACACAACAAAAATGCATTGCGTCGTGCTCGGGGTAAACCAGTCGTACCTCCTCGAGTTTCGTCCGATAATTTGTCCCACGGAAGCCCTGACGATGCCAACCGGCCTCCTTGGAGGCTCGACAACTCGTGGCGGTACCAGCACTGCGATAATGCCGATGCTGAAGGCTCCAAGAATGCCAACTCAGGATCCCCTAGCAGCGACGCTCGGTTCCCGCTGCTCGAAACGGGTGGTGAATGCGACAGCCTCATTGTCGGCGAAAAAACCGTGATAGATTTGATTACTGAAAAGCTGCCTGATTTGCCCATGCCGGACACCCAGTCGATTTCGCTAAGCGCCGTGACGAAGTTGTCGGAATACGACAACGTCGCTGGACGTTATGGCGGACACCGAACCCATGAAAACAACAACGTTAACGGCAACAAGGACTCGAACATGAACTACCAGTCAAAAATGGCGTCTCCTGCAGCTCCATGTTTGTCGTCGAGCATCAGTGACTCCGGAACGGAATTTTCCGAACCATGGGACTCCAGAAAATGGGACTCGTTGCTGCAGACGGACGACGAGTCCTCGATCGAGCCCATCAGTCTCTCTGGGACTCCTGCCCGACCGCAGCTCGAGGAGTGGGAGCGTAGGCTCCACTCTGAACGAAGTCAAGCCAACCGGGAATCTGGAGCGGGAAGCGAAGAAGATTCCGGATCGGTGACTGGGATTCCCATCCTCTCGGTGCCTCAGAGTCGACTCATCGATTCTAGCGTCCGCTCAAAAATACGTGAGTTGCTTCATTTGGTTGAAGATCTGTTATGAATTAGTTGTGTTTATCGAATTTTCATCACCAGGGTTAGCTCTGATGAAGGGATACATCTTTCAGCGTATCTTGGTAACTTATCGACCTTCCTGGGACTAGTGGGATTTCGAAGCGTTATTCAAAGGAGTATACTTCTGAGTTGTTTGTCTGTTTGAATTCACGGCCGTGAGAGACGTGTCACTCTCAAGAAATTCCATAGGGTACTTACAGTTGCACTGGTTTGTTTATTAGTTGGCTGTGAGACGTGGTTTTTAATTCGTCATGTATAATTTTGCATTAACCTTTCTCTTCTTGAGGAGGTATTCTATGTACATGTTATTTCGGCGACCTGCTGCTCGAGTGCGACCTTTCTCTTGTTTTTATTCCTTCTTCTTTTTTAGTGTTACTTCTCGACGGGGGACGCCTCTGCCCCTCTGTGTAACGTTAATATACTTTTAGACGCTCTTTGGTCGAACCTACATGTGTTACTATAGCTGCGTAATAGTAATATTTTTAATAATTAATGAACGAACGCCATATCTGAAGTCTCGTGTGAAAATATTTCTATCTGATAAGATACTAAATTGGCGTACTGTGTCCAGTACTGCTGGGTTAAAACTAAATTAGCAGCCGGGGCATAAAATGCGTAGGTGTAAACACGGTCTGCTATGTTAAACGTTTGCATTTTTTTATTCAACGACAAGCATGGTGTGTCCGTGTGTCATGAAAAGAGGTACCAACACAACCTGTATTTAAAATTAGTCATTGTCATACCAGCTCATCAGCTAGTATCGAAGGCTGTGTTGAAATTCATATGTTGTTCACAAGGAATTTTCGTAATCACAAGAAATTTTCGTAATCACGAGAAATTTTCGTAATCACAAGAAATTTTCGTAATCACGAGAAATTTTCGTAATCACGAGAAATTTTCGTAATCACGAGAAATTTTCGTAATCACAAGAAATTTTCGTAATCACAAGAAATTTTCGTAATCACGAGAAATTTTCGTAATCACGAGAAATTTTCGTAATCACAAGAAATTTTCGTAATCACGAGAAATTTTCGTAATCACGAGAAATTTTCGTAATCACGAGAAATTTTCGTAATCACAAGAAATTTTCGTAATCACAAGAAATTTTCCGTAATCACGAGAAATTTTCGCAATCACGAGAAATTTTCGTAATCACGAGAAATTTTCGTCATCACGAGAAATTTTCGTAATCACGAGAAATTTTCGAAATCGTGAGAAATTTTCGTAATCGCGAGAAATTTTGGTAATCACAAGAAATTTTCGTAATTGCAATATATTTTCTTAATCGCTAGAAATTTTCGTAATCGTGAGAAATTTTCGTTGCAGTGTCCCCTCAACTGTTGGCTCTGCGGCACCGTAAGGACGCCGAGAGCGGCAACTCCATCCGCGAATATTCGCTGCAGCTCGGCTCCGATTCCTCTTCCATGTTCGCCCAAAACATCGAGCAGTTCATCAAGTGCACGCTCGAGACCAGCGAAAAAGACCCTGAGATTGTCGTGCGGAACGTGCGGCAGTTCATGTCGGGCATGAAGAACTACCTCGTTACCAGCGGCGAAAAGCAGTTCGAGGACATCGTCAAGAAAGAGCGCAGTAACGTAAGTTTCATTTGATAACTTTACGCCATTCCATAAACAGGTGTGCAGTTTCAGACAATGAGGTTGCTCCCGAACCCATGTCGTAAGTTTTGTTTGATATTTTCGAGCCCTTCCAGAAATATGGTAGAATCCTAGCGCAGTTCGAGACAGAGAAGTTGTTTCATTTGACATTTTCGCGCTTTCTAAGAAATGTGCGAGAATCTTAAAATAATTTAAAACAGAGAGATGCCACTTTTTCAACGAAATGCAAAATTTCAACAACACCTTACTTGTTTGGAACGACTAGGTAATTGTGTGTTGAAAATATTCAACACATATCGTCCTTTCGAAGTATTTTCGTAACTCAGCTCAACTACAACAGGACGAACTCCCTGCCGCATCTCTGTTTACTACAGCTGCTGTGTTGGACGACATAATTTTTATTCAATTTGCTTATATAATATATTTGTGATTTATCAGTCGAAGGCGACAGAGCTTTTAAACCGTGACATGGTATTCAAGCAACATTCATGCATGACTTATGCTTCCTTTTGTAGTTGAAGGCGACAGAGTTCCTGAACATGGACGCTATACTGGAGGACGTGATGGTGAGGCTGGTGCTGCGGCGGCTGTGGCACCACATCACAGCCTTGTACGTCAATGCCTACACCGCCAACGACTCCATCCAGCGACTCGCCAACAACATGACTCTAGCCCGGTCTCTGCAGCCCGCCAAGCTCGGCATCAGGGTACGATGGTTACGATAATAGATATTAATTAGAATTTACCTTAATTATTTACAGCTTTTTCTACCAATGTACATCACGGTACGATGGTTATGATTATAGAAGTTAATTAGAATTTACCTTAAATATTTTGTTTGAACTTTTTGTACCAGAGTACGTTTGTTCATCAGGGTACGAGGGTTACGATTCTTAATTAATGCAAAAAGAACGCATATCTTTGACCGTTATTTTCGCTTCACGCTTTACAGTCATTCATGCGGGAAATCGAATTACTCGCTGCCAGAGTTTCTTAATGCGATTCTTGAGTTCAGGTGAGCTACAGAATAGTCTACAGCGTAGTCTTTTGGAAGAATGAAGATTAGATAACAATTTAGTTTAAGCTCCCTTAAGTAAAACAGCCCGCGTGGCACAGAAAAGATCAATCAAATTCATTCCTTCTTTTTACGTCATTCTTTATTTATAAGCATTGACATTTAAAAGTCTGAACTTTTGGACAAAGTCTGAACAACGTTCGTTTTTTCATCAAGGCAAAGTCAATTATTGTATCTATGGGAACTAGCGCTCCCAGGGGGACAATGTGAGGGCCCGAGCTGAGAGTTAGGTAGGCCTTCTTTTTGTTGAAATGAAATGTTTTTGTTATGTTAAGGACCATTTTTTTCGGTTCACTGCTGTCCTGTTCTTCAGCACCTACTACTGTCTTCTTCAACTTTGATCTTGTTTTATGATCTTCTTTCACAACTTACTGTTTCTATGCCCTTTCTGCGTAGATTCTGCGTTCCCTTAACTCCATACTAAATGGTACCTTCCTCCTTCCTCTCTTTGGATCGCATTTGTTGCTGGGTAGGGAGGCTAAAACTTACGACTAATCTAATCTAATCTAATCTAATCAAGGTATAGCTGTTAGGATTCTAGAAATCAGCATTGATTCTTAACAGACAGAATTTTTCTCACTATTCCGCCTTCATTTTATCCTCTGTTCTGATGCAGGATGTCCCATATAAATATACTCAATCTTTTTAAAAAACGTAGTTTTGAGGTTAATGTCAGATTGTTTCGTCCTAGAAAAAACGCGAAATTAACCTTGTGAATTTGCCCCTTTTCTAGATAAATATTATAAAAAATTTAAACAAGTTCTGTGAGAAATTTAGGTCAAATGATCAGTTTATCCTGATGTACAACCAAGTATTGAAGTTGTCGAAAAGTTCCTCCCTTTTAGAAACATTGAATAAAATTTTGAATGTTGAAAATATTTGCTACAGGCCTAAGTCTTTTCTACAGGCCTAAGTTTTTTCTACAGGCTTAGGTCTTTCCTACAGGCCTAGGTCTTTTCTACAGTCCTAAGTCATTTCTACAGTCCTAAGTCATTTCTACAGGCTTAGGTCTTTTCTACAAGCCTAAGTCTTTTCTACAGGCCTAGGTCTTTTCTACAGGCCTAGGTCTTTTCTACAGGCCTAGGTCTTTTCTACAGGCCTAGGTCTTTTCTACAGGCCTAGGTCTTTTCTACAGGCAGGTTTTCAAGGTTAACTTTATTGTACGGATTTTCACGTTCTTCATTTTGTATTGTCTAATAATTTCATTGTCTAATATCGTATAATGAGATATCTTCAATTCCTCATAGAATAATGTCGTCAGTGTAATGACAACGCGTATTCCAAAACGTGGTCAGCGTTATTACCACTACTACATCTATCGTCATTACAGCCGCCGTTATTACCACCGCTATCATAACAACCACAGTCATAACAACCACAGTCATAACAACCACAGGCGTAACAACCACAGGCGTAACAACCACAGGCGTAACAACCACAGGCGTAACAACCACAGTCATAACAACCACAGGCGTAACAACCACAGGCGTAACAACCACAGGCGTAACAACCACAGGCGTAACAACCACAGGCGTAACAACCACAGGCGTAACAACCACAGTCATAACAACCACAGGCGTAACAACCACAGGCGTAACAACCACAGTCATAACAACCACAGGCGTAACAACCACAGGCGTAACAACCACAGGCGTAACAACCACAGGCGTAACAACCACAGGCGTAACAACCACAGGCGTAACAACCACAGGCGTAACAACCACAGGCGTAACAACCACAGGCGTAACAACCACAGGCGTAACAACCACAGGCGTAACAACCACAGGCGTAACAACCACAGGCGTAACAACCACAGTCATAACAACCACAGTCATAACAACCACAGTCATAACAACCACAGTCATAACAACCACAGTCATAACAACCACAGTCATGACGGTGGTTGTAATGATAATAGTTGTAATGACGGTGGTTATAATACCGGAAGTATGAGTAAAAAAATGCTGACGCTCACGCTGAAAATGAAATAAAAGTTAACCATTATCTTCAACATGTTTTAATTAATATTTCTCTGCCCGTCAGGAGGGCTTATCACCTCCCAAAGGCCCAGTCCTGGACCAGCTGAAGCGACTGCTTGTCAAGATGCAAAGAGTCTACGCCCCTCGGGAGAAGCTGGAGCTGCTGCTCACAACCATCTCTCTGATTTACCACACGGTCAGTTCTTTTCCGTATTGTGACCACGTTATTGTGTATTAGGGCTAGGTAAGTCGCTCGGCCAGAAAGACATTGGTGAGTTGTTGGAATCCCGTGATTGGGTAACAGCTACCACCACTAAGACTCTATGTACGCAAATGAATTAATCACCAAATCTACTAAACTAAACGAAACCTAGGAAAACGGAATATTCTAATCTCTACACAAACACTCAAATACTGTATGGGTATTCACTGTTGAATCGCCCCGTTGCGTCTATGGTGGTTAAATAGTAATAATAATAATAATAATAATGTGTATTAGGGCACTGCTATAGTTTACAGTGAGTGAATAAGCAATAAGCCTGTGTCTTGTATGAGCTCAATCATAACTTTCAAAAGAACCGTCAAGTTCTGATTAATTACTTTCACCACACATGAATATTTTTTTGAGAACACATTACAACTTTTCTGACAACACACTACCAACTCCTATGAAAACAAACGAATATCATCTTTGGCAACACACGAACAACCCTTCTGACAACACACAAACATCATCTCTGACAACACACAAAAAAACCTCTTTGATAACACATGAACATCCCAACGTTGAGTATTTCATCATGAACAACTTTTTCGATAACACCAGGAACCACAACATTATGTGTATCATTGTTGCAGTTGTCGGAGTCGACCATGCCGTTCACGGGAGACGCGGACGACCTCGTGCCGATGATCATGTGGGTGCTGAGTCACACTGGCTTCTTCTCGGCCGAGATCGAGGCGGACTACATGTCCGGGCTGCTGCTCACCTCCGCCAGCTGTGGGGAGGCCAAGTACTACCTCACAGCCTTCCATTCCGCCATTCATTCCTTGAAGTACCTCGCGCCCTCGCCGGAGTCCACTCCGGGCAACAGTTTGGATTCCGTGAAACAGGTAACAGAAATAGTTTGAATTCCGTATTGTTTGGATTCCGTTAAACAGGTTATAGAAACAGTTTAGATTCCGTTAAACAGGTTATTGAAACAGTTTAGATTCCGTATAGTTTGTATTCTATTAAATTAACAGGTAATAGCCCTAGAATGGATTCCGTGAAACAGGTAACAGCAACAGTTTGGATTCCGTGAAACAGGTAACAGCAACAGTTTGAATTCCGTGAAACAGGTAACAGCAACAGTTTGGATTCCGTGAAACAGGTAACAGCAACAGTTTGGATTCCGTGAAACAGGTAACAGCAACAGTTTGAATTCCGTGAAACAAGTAACATCAACAGTTTGGATTCCGTGAAACAGGTAACAGCAACAGTTTGGATTCCGTGAAACAGGTAATAGAAACAGTTTGGATTCCGTGAAACAGGTAACAGCAACAGTTTGGATTCCGTGAAGCAGGTAACAGCAACAGTTTGGATTCCGTGAAACAAGTAACAGCAACAGTTTGGATTCCGTGAAACAGGTAACAGCAACAGTTTGGATTCCGTGAAACAGGTAACAGCAACAGTTTGGATTCCGTGAAACAGGTAACAGCAACAGTTTGGATTCCGTGAAACAGGTAACAGCAACAGTTTGGATTCCGTGAAACAGGTAACAGCAACAGTTTGGATTCCGTGAAACAGGTAACAGCAACAGTTTGGATTCCGTGAAACAAGTAACAGCAACAGTTTGGATTCCGTGAAACAGGTACCAGCAACATTTTGGATTCCGTGAAACAGGTAACAGCAACAGTTTGGATTCCGTGAAACAGGTAACAGCAACAGTTTGGATTCCGTGAAACAGGTAACAGCAACAGTTTGGATTCCGTGAAACAGGTAACAGCAACAGTTTGGATTCCGTGAAACAGGTAACAGCAACAGTTTGGATTCCGTGAAACAAGTAACAGCAACAGTTTGGATTCCGTGAAGCAGGTAATAGAAACAGTTTGGGTTCCGTGAAACAGGTAACAGAAACAGTTTGGATTCCGTGAAACAGGTAATAGAAACAGTTAGGATTCCGTGAAGCAGGTAACAGCAACAGTTTGGATTCCGTGAAGCAGGTAATAGAAACAGTTTGAATTCCGTGAAACAGGTAATAGAAACAGTTTGGATTCCGTGAAACAGGTAACAGCAACAGTTTGGATTCCGTGAAACAGGTAACAGCAACAGTTTGGATTCCGTGAAACAGGTAACAGCAACAGTTTGGATTCCGTGAAACAGGTAATAGAAATAGTTTGGATTCCATGAAGCAGGCAACAGCAACAGTTTGGATTCCGTGAAACAGGTAACAGCAACAGTTTGGATTCCGTGAAACAGGTAACAGCAACAGTTTGGATTCCGTGAAGCAGGTAACAGCAACAGTTTGGATTTCGTGAAACAAGTAACAGCAACAGTTTGGATTCCGTGAAACAGGTAATAGAAACAGTTTGGATTCCGTGAAGCAGGTAACAGCAACAGTTTGGATTCCGTGAAACAGGTAATAGAAACAGTTTGGATTCCGTGAAACAGGTAACAGCAACAGTTTGGATTCCGTGAAACAAGTAACAGCAACAGTTTGGATTCCGTGAAACAGGTAATAGAAATAGTTTGGATTCCGTGAAATAGGTAATAGAAATAGTTTGGATTCCGTGAAACAGGTAATAGAAACAGTTTGGATTCCGTGAAACAGGTAATAGAAACAGTTTGGATTCCGTGAAGCAGGCAATAGAAACAGTTTGGATTCCGTGAAGCAGGTAACAGCAACAGTTTTGATTCCGTGAAACAGGTAATAGAAACAGTTTGGATTCCGTGAAACAGGTAACAGCAACAGTTTGGATTCCGTGAAACAGGTAACAGCAACAGTTTGGATTCCGTGAAACAAGTAACAGCAACAGTTTGGATTCCGTGAAACAGGTAATAGAAACAGTTTGGATTCCGTGAAGCAGGTAACAGCAACAGTTTGGATTTCGTAAAACAAGTAACAGCAACAGTTTGGATTCCGTGAAACAGGTAATAGAAACAGTTTGGATTCCGTGAAGCAGGTAACAGCAACAGTTTTGATTCCGTGAAACAGGTAATAGAAACAGTTTGGATTCCGTGAAGCAGGTAACAGCAACAGTTTGGATTTCGTAAAACAAGTAACAGCAACAGTTTGGATTCCGTGAAACAGGTAATAGAAACAGTTTGGATTCCGTGAAACAAGTAACAGCAACAGTTTGGATTCCGTGAAACAGGTAACAGCAACAGTTTGGATTCCGTGAAACAAGTAACAGCAACAGTTTTGATTCCGTGAAACAGGTAATAGAAACAGTTTGGATTCCGTGAAGCAGGTAACAGCAACAGTTTGGATTTCGTAAAACAAGTAACAGCAACAGTTTGGATTCCGTGAAACAGGTAATAGAAACAGTTTGGATTCCGTGAAGCAGGTAACAGCAACAGTTTGGATTCCGTGAAACAGGTAATAGAAACAGTTTGGATTCCGTGAAACAGGTAACAGCAACAGTTTGGATTCCGTGAAACAAGTAACAGCAACAGTTTGGATTCCGTGAAACAGGTAATAGAAATAGTTTGGATTCCGTGAAATAGGTAATAGAAATAGTTTGGATTCCGTGAAACAGGTAATAGAAACAGTTTGGATTCCGTGAAACAGGTAATAGAAACAGTTTGGATTCCGTGAAGCAGGCAATAGAAACAGTTTGGATTCCGTGAAGCAGGTAACAGCAACAGTTTTGATTCCGTGAAACAGGTAATAGAAACAGTTTGGATTCCGTGAAACAGGTAACAGCAACAGTTTGGATTCCGTGAAACAAGTAACAGCTACAGTTTGGATTCCGTGAAACAGGTAATAGAAATAGTTTGGATTCCGTGAAACAGGTAATAGAAACAGTTTGGATTCCGTGAAACAGGTAACAGCAACAGTTTGGATTCCGTGAAACAAGTAACAGCAACAGTTTGGATTCCGTGAAGCAGGCAATAGAAACAGTTTGGATTCCGTGAAGCAGGTAACAGCAACAGTTTTGATTTCGTGAAACAGGTAATAGAAACAGTTTGGATTCCGTGAAGCAGGTAACAGCAACAGTTTGGATTCCGGATAGTTTGGATCCTATAAAATTGACAGGTAATAGCCATAGTTTGGATTCCGTTATTTAAACAAGTGATAACAACTGTTTGAATTCCGTTAAACATGCAACAGCGATGGCTTAGATTTTGGTATTTCAGCAGGTAATAGCGTTTTTTCTTTGTCAAGGACGTTCTCCGAATAACTTCATTACACAAGTATAAAAGATTTCTTATTTATTTTGTGTACGTAAACTGACTGCTTCGTTTACAGTTAGTGACGAAATTTCTCGTACCCTCGCCAGTGTTGTATATTATTTCTCATTTGTTGAATTTATTTCATCAATAGCTTCACGCTTTTTATGTATTATGATGCGCATGAAAAAACAGTTCCATGAACGAGAAAATGGGTTAAAATAAAATATATTCCAACAACTTATTCGTTCAAAATCGCACTATGACATAAGTTTTTGAATGACTTAAAATAGTGCTGATAAATAACTCAATATATTTGTGAATATTCCATCGAAAACTGACCGTCCGGTAACATTATTATCCGACGCATAGCCGTGGAATATTTTACTATTTGTTATGCTAAATAGTAAAATGAACAATGAAGTGGATGGAATGAGTGAATTTTCGACTTCCTCATGTAAGCACACAGTTGTTGTTCTACGACAGATAGTTACAAACCTATCTCCAGATAGAACCATTCATGACTACGCCAAGTAGATTTCCCATAATAAACTTTTCTACACTTTGAGTTGATACCCCAAAATCAACTAAGCACGATACCAGCGCGTTCTCATGCCATCTCATTCGAGTCCAGTTATTTCACATTGAATGTCGTACATGAACAGTCGTTCGCAAAATTTGTGATTCGTATCGCTTCTATAGATGTAAGGGTATTGTTTTAGAGTATAAATCTTCAAATGAAGATCTACACCCTAACACAAAAACCTTACATAACGTTCACAGGATTCAGATATTTTACATTGAAAATATTGCATCTCTAACCATGAAAATAAAATATTATATCTCTAACCATGAAAATAAAACATTGTATCTCTAACCACAGTTCAAAGGATTCTGATATTTCACATTGAAAATACTATATCGCTAACCATGATTCATACCAAATATTAAAACTCGCACCATTTCCCAGGATTCTTCTGTAATATCGGAGCCCGGGACGCTGAAAATCGTGGTACCGGACGAGAAGAACGGCAGCATCGTGACGCGGACGCTGCCCGTCCGTCCGACCACCACGACGCGGGAGGTGTGCAAGATGATGGCGCACAAGATGAGGGTCACCAACCCTCAGGACTACGGCCTCTACAAGCTCGTGGACGGTTACGGTGAATACTGTGGTGAGAGTTTCGCTGTTCTCATTCCTACGTTGTTTGTTGAGTGGTTCTTGAGTTGACTAGGTAACTTAGACTATCCATTTTCCTTTGTTGGTTTTTTAGTAGGTCTTGCATGGACTTTTTTTACGGTTCTTCTTCCTTTATCGTTTTTCAAGAAGCACTTGAATAGATTAGGTAACTTAGACTGTTTGCATACGTTTTTACTAATTCTTAAATCAATTAAACTATTTTGACAGTTCTTTTTCCTCCGTTATTTTTTAGACTAGCTCTTGAGCAGACTAAGAAGACTGCGTTTTTTACTCAGTTGTACTTTTCTTGAATTACTCTTGAATAGACTAAGCGACTTTGACTGC